>JARHVA010002499.1:1637500-2237500 GCA_037957365.1 Torreya grandis
AATTGAGATCACATAATCATATACCTTATAAACATCTAGCTATAGCCATAAGTACATAGGCATATCTACAAGCTCATGAAGAGAATGAGAACATAGTCCATGATGGAGTTTCAAGTTAAATAAAGTTTCATAAGAATAAGTGATGATGAAATGAGGTTAGATCATGAAGGATTGATCTAAATAGTGTTTTTAAAATCAAATTCAAACTAAAAATACTCACCTATAACCTTCTCATAGAGCATAGGCCTATTCCCAAAATAATGAGAAGGATTAAAACACAATGGTCAATGAAAGAGTCATATTATTAAATGAAGGTTTCAAGGGATAGAAGTGTGAAATGGATAAATGAAATAAAGAGGGTTACCAAAATATGATCTAAAATTAGGTCAACTATAAAATAGATGCCTATAACCATACTAAAGAGAAATTCCATCTCACATAGACATACACTCTCTCAAGCAACTCAAGATGCATTCATTTAAGGATGAAAATTGTCAATTCATCCCTACATTAAATTGGTGAGTTGACATATTAAAACTATATGCAATCAAAAATACATCATGTATATAAATCAATCCTAGCTCAAATAAGATAGAGAATACCTACACTTCTGATTGGGGATACACTTGTTAAGTAGGAGCATGATCAATATGGGGATTTGCTAGAACTGATTAGGGGATGACTTGCCACAACATATCATGATAGGAAGCGTTCCAAAGACTATATTATAACACAATCACATAACAACCCTAATGGATTCCTAATGTTTAAATAATTTCACTTATTTTAATACCAAAAAAGTAAATCTAATCCAGTGCACACCAAAGCTTGTGGCACAAAGTGGGGGTTAGAAATAATAAAACAAACACGTATAGGGAAATTTAATTAAATTAAGTATGATTAACACCCTAATACATAAAATATGAAAGATAATATTATTCAATCCAACACTTATGCTACTTCTATCTACTAAAAGAGAGGATAATAAAGCTATAATATACTTACTTGAATGTGAACCCATTGAGACTCAATATCTCTCTTAGCTAAAGGGGCTTAAGAATAGGTTATTGTGGTTTATAAGGATCACTAAGAAAGGCTAAAGCATCCAAGACTTATACACAAGAATATATTATCCAAATAAGAAACCTAAACTAAGTCTTTAAGTAGAATGGTGGAAGATCAGATTATGAATAAACATGAGCAAATAATAACTCTTGATTACACATATGAATAATGATCAAAATGATCTTGTATATATAGGTAGATATTTCCCTAAATCCTTCTAGGAATGTCAGCTATATAGGGTGGACTTAGTCAACCTAGTGTCTTTTTAGGGATAATTTACTAGGTTTGAGCTAGGTCGGCTAAATGTCTAACAATCTAAGAAAGTAATGAATAGCCCTAAACTATACTAGGTAAATCCAGTTGACCTAATATAACTGACTATCCAAAAGGAGTTTAAGACAAAAAAGGAGGAAAATTCTAGATGAGTACTCAAGGGAAGAGAAGTAGCTTAGGGAATGATTTTGGGATTTGGTTGGAATGGTAATAATCTGGAAAAAAGGGACAACAATCCTATAAAGCACCAAAGGTCTACCCACCCCTTTCCTAGTGCACCCCTTAGGTTATGCACTTAGAGAGGTCTTGATGGGTTTCTAAAAGATGTAAAACATTAGTATTTGATAAAAGTTGAAAATATTATGTGTATACATATCCCCACTCAAAGCTCATCACATGTCACTAAGGTGAAATAGGGGATGGTGCTTCGAGAAAGAACATAGTAACACAACATTGATGCTAAAAAAAATTGAAGTATTTTAAAGAGAAAAAATAACTGAAAGTAAATGATTGAAAAGGAAACTAATCTAAAAATTAAAACACTAAAAATTAAATGACTAAAAATTAAATGCAGTGTGTACCTTGACTTACCTTTATCACAGGATGGTTGTCTGTTGTGTTGTTAGTTTTGATTATGTAGGGCACATAGATTACTTTTTACAAACCCAAGAATATAAAACTAGAGAGCAAAATAAATAAATAAAAGAAAATCCAAGATAACTGGTGGTATGAAGATGGGACATACTTGGGAAATTTATCAAGATAGGGTGACAGGTGCTATGTTAGACCAAATGACCAAGTCAAACAATGAGATTAAATTGGGTAACTAAAAGGCCAAGGCTACTAAAGATTGGAAAACTCAAATAAGCAATCCTTAAGTAATAAAGGCAAACTCACCAAGTCAAACCAAGGATACATGTCAAACAAGATGATAAAAAAAAAGAAAATCAATGGTAAAAGAAGAAATAAAATGGTAAAACAACATTGATGAGTCAGAAGTAACAATCCACATCTCAATCATCAATGGAAAAAGGATGTATAAAAGGGAAAACAACATTGTCGAGTGAGAAGTAACAAGACAACCTCACTCAATAATAGAAAAAGGGTAAGAACTAAGGTGTCAATAACATCAAGATAGTAAAACAATGATAAATGGTAAAAGGAAAGTAAAGTTAGTGTAAAAATTTAAATCATGGTGTGAAGAAGGGTGAAAATCCATAGTTGCTCAAGCATGTTATTTTGATTTAAGGATAGATAAAACTGAAACAAAGTAGTGCTAGCATGTTTTTAAGAGGTGAATAAGAAGGAAGTAGAAAAGAGGGAAAATATTTTTAGAATTACAATTTATCTATCAAGAGGGGAAATGAAATGGGTGGAGGGGAGCATGAAGTAAAAACCAAGGTAGAGGAAATCTTTAATGAAGTCAAGACACTCAAATTAGGTCTATCAAAACAAGAGGAAATTTTGACCTTAAGGACTATGAAGAAATGATCTTAGACACACAAGTATTGGGTTGAAAAATGGAGTATATATATCATCCCATGAAGGATATATACATGAAAATTAAAATGGACCTACCTCCTCATGACATGTTCCCCATTCTTCAAGACCCCTTGCAGAGTTGTCAATCTACTACAAAGATTGGGCACTTGCATGAGAAAGTAGGTAACACCATAGAGTTTTTTTGAAATCCCCTATTCCAATCTACTAGCCTACTACACCCCAAAGGACCTTGGTTCTATATGATGCCAACTATGGAGTTTGAGCTTTGATTGGAGATAAGAGATGTGCTTGTAATCATGTCTTTTGCTGTGAATTTAAATTTTGAGATTTGTATGTTGCCTTTTAGATATTATTGCCCTTTATTTTCAAATGATTTGGATTTTAATTTTCTTGATGGATTTTTTTATTCCTCCTCCATACAGATTTGGAAAACCAAACATGGGTGCTAGATAATGCCTTTCATTTGAATACTTGGGACAAGGTTGATAAGAGAGAGAACTTCAAAGAGAATGGGGTCTAAGAGTCTCATAAATCTAGGTGAAATAAAAGTGTTATCTTGACTTCGACCTTGTTTTATCTAATGTGGATATGAAAGAAAGGGGAAATCAAGAGGAGTGACATATGGAACAATTTAAATTAATTTAAATTATAAAAAATATGATAAAGGGGGAAAAAGATACAATGACAGTAAAGGGTGATTCTTTATCATAAGAATGAGGGAAATAGAGAAAAACATGATAACTTAGATTATTGTATAGATTTCATCTAACAAAAGAAGCAAAAGCTAAAGTTGAAAACTAGGATTAAGAACATGAAAAGGGTGGTAATTTTATGAGGAGGGGTGGGTCCTATCTGTGTTCTTACACTACAACTTCATAAAATAAGGAAAATATAAATCAAAGAGAGATGGTAGTTTTATGAGGGATACCGGGTCTTATCCAAGGTCTTACAAATCAACTCACAAAAGAAAAACCTAAGGGATGCCAAAATAACATTGGAAAGATAAAACAAGATAAAATTGATTAAAATATGGTGTTTATTTGAAGAATGCTAGGTCTTATTTATGGTCTTATGAATCAACTCACAAAATAAAAACCTAAGGGGTGCAAAAAACAAGATAAAATTCAAGAAAATAAATAAGACTATGGTACATAAAGAAACTAAAAGACCAAAAGGGAGGATTAAAGGTTCATGCAAAAAGAGGTAAATGCTGTAGAGGAAATATGAATTCTAGTAACCTACAATTTTTTTTAGATAGATGTAGATAAAAAACATGACAAGAAGGGAATATTTAGCCAAAGTACTTTTTAAGGAATTGTGTATTGGTGAGATCTTTGAAAATATGGCCTTCATTAATTTGAAGATGGTAGGCACTTGGACCAAGAATATCTTTAACTAAATATGGGCCCCACCATTTTTGGGTGTATTTACCTTATTTATCATGGGTGTAGTCTAATTTAAGGACAAGATCACCAACATTAAAAGTGTGTATTTTAACACATTTTTTATGTTGTCTAGCAATACGAGCCTTGTATTGGTGATTATGATGTAAGGCAAAAAGATGGAATTCATCAAGTAGATTAAGGGCATGAAGGTGAGATTCATGTAATTCTTCATTGGTAATAATGCCATGAAGAGATATAAAAAGAGAGGGAATCTCAAATTCCAAAGGAAGAACTGACTTGGATCCATAAATGAGCGAGAATGGAGTTGCCCTAGTGGTAGTGCATATACTAGTCCAATAGGCCCAAAGTGTAGGGTAAAGATGAATGTGCCAATCCATGCAAGTTTTATTTATTATTTTTTGAAGGATTTTGTTGAGAATTTTATTGGTGGCCTCAGCTTGAACATTACATTATGGATGATAAGGCATGGAAAATTTGTGATTGATATTGAATTTGTTGCAAAGTTGTTTAACATGTTTATTTTGAAATTACCACAATTTTCTAAAATGATGGTATGGGGAATTCCAAAGTAGAAAATTATTTAGTTAATAATAAATTTGGAAATGGTAGGACCATTGACATTAATAAGGGGCATGGATTCTATCCATTTCGTAAAATATTTGGTAGTGATGATGATAAAGACATGCCTATCTTGGGAGTGAGGAAGTTTACCAATAAGATCAAATTTACATGTGGAAAATGGCCAAAGAAATTCAATAGTTTGAAGTTTATTAGGAGGTTAATGGATAAGATCATCATGAAGTTGACAAGGAGTACACTTTTTAGCATATTTAATTGCATCCTTTTCAAGAGTAGGCCAAAAGTAACCCATACATAGGTATTTGAGTGTTATATCATGTTTGATTTAGTGTCCACCATATATTCCCCCATGTGCTTATTCAAAAAGAGGAGGGACCTCATCTTGCATAACATAATGGATCGAGGTACCTTTAGCATTGTGATAGTAAAGGATGTTATGTTGAAATACATAATTGAAAGATTATTTATGAATATGTGTTTTGTTGCAAGAATCTAAATTAAGAGGATAAGTTTGATGTTCTAAGAATTGAATGATGTCTTTATACTAAGGGCTTTGTCTAATGGTAACATCCTCAATATGATAGATAAGTGAATCTAGTGGTTGAGTTGAAGATAGAGTTTTTATTATTTGTATAAGAAAAGAGGGATAGGAAAGAACTTGATGAGGATGAAATAGAGAAGCTAAAGAGGCAGGATAATCAACCATGGGATTTTGATCTCTAGGAATAGGCTCAAAAATGAAAGAGATAAAATCCTTAGCAAGAGTGGTTGTAATTTGATGATAGGTAACAAGGTTCTCACTTTTACATTGATAATCACCACTAACGTGATGGAAAATAACTTGAGAATCACCTAAATCATGAAGGTATTGAATGTCTAAATCAAGATCGACTCTCATGCCTAAGATAAGAGATTTGTACTCAGCCATATTATTAGTGATATCAAAGGTGAAGAAAAAATCTAAAGGAATGATCCTGCAAAAAGGACTTGTGAGAATGCAACCTACTCTAGCTCCTTGAAGTAATTTAACACCATCAAAGTGAAGGGTCCAATTATCCTCATGCAAGTCAATATTAATTTCAAGGAGCTCCTTGATACTACCTTTGGTTTAGTAGTACCAAAGAGAGTAGAAGATAATTTAAGTTAATTACCTTTAGGATTGGAGATAAAGCTATGTAAATAATATTTGAGAGAGATAGCTTGATTGAAACCTTAAATGTAATGGATATTGTCATCTAGAAGGTCATTTTGAAGGGAAAATGTGGCTAGAATGGGAGTTGCAGCAAGTTGGTCAACTATGACTTGTCCTTTAATAGCTTTTTGAGTGATGATGTAAAGATAAAATTCAATAAGTAAGACCAGCCATTTGATAATTATATCTCTAGGAAGAAAGGCTTTAGAGAAGAAATGAAGAAGGGTGTCAAAATGAACAATGACATAAGTAGTTTGGTAAAGCAAGTAGAGATGAAGTTTTTTAGTTGTAAAATAGATAGCGAGGAAATCATGATTAATTTTGGTATAACATGTTGCATAATCAATGAGACCTTGGCTAATGTAGTAGATAGCATACTCTCTTCTAGTATCATCTTGTTGGTCAAGCATTACCCTAACTAAAATAGGTGTGTAAGAAATATATAGAATTAAAGGTTTACCGTTGGAAGGAGGATGAAGTGTAGGTGGGTGAAGCAAAGACTATTTCATATTATCAAAGGATTTTTGACATGGATTTATCCATTCTAAAGTAGTACTTTTCTTAAGAAATCAATTGATGGAGTGAATTCGATATGCCATTTCAAGTAGAAATCATCTAATTGTCCCAAGTTTACCTAAATAAGTAGGAATGTTGGGAATAGAATAAGGAATGGGCATGTTGATGATAGCATTAATTTTGGTTTGATCAATGTCAATGCTATCTGGAGAGATTAAGAGTCCTAACAGTTTTACATATGTGCCTCCAAAGACACATTTGTAAGGATTAAGCGTAAATTTATGTTTAAGAAGATGGTCAAAGATGATAGTGAGATTAGAAAGATGATTATTATGATGTTTAGATTTATCAATAAGATCATCCACATAGGTTTCAAAAATTTTATGGATGAGATCATGAAAAATATGAGTCATTACTCATTGGTAAGTGGCTCCACCATTTTTAGGCTGAAGGGTATTTTGACATAGCAATAAGTGCCACATTCTATGGTGAAAGTGACCTTATGTTGGTCCTCAAGAGTGATATGAACCTGATTATATCCTGAGAAGCCATCCATAAGACCTAAATAAGTAGGAATGTTGGGAATAGAATGATGAATGGGCATGTTAATGATAACACTAATTTTGGTTGGATCAATGTCAATGCTATGGAGAGAGACTAAGAATCCTAACAATTTTATAGATGTGACTCCAAAGACACATTTGTAAGGATTAAGTCTAACTTTATGTTTAATAAGATGATCAAATATGATAATGAGATCAAAAATATGATTATTATGATGTTCAAATTTAGCAATAAGATCATCCACATAGGTTTCAACAATTTTATGGATGAGATCATAAAAAATGTGAGTCATCACTCATTGGTAAGTGGCTCCACCATTTTTAAGGCTGAAGGGAATTTTGACATAGTAATAAGTGCCCCATTCTATGGTGAAAGTGGTCTTATGTTGGTCCTCAAGAGTGATATGACTCTGATTGTATCTTGAGAAGCCATCCATAAGAGATAACATTTTATAACCAGCTGTGGAATCAATGATGACATCTATTGAAGGTAAAGGGAGGTTGTCCTTGGGACAAGCAAGATTAATATTGTGAAAATAAATACAAATGTGAATGACCATAGTGACTTTCTTTTGAATGACAACAATGTTGGAAACCCATTTATAATAATCCACTAGTTTAATAAATTTAGCATTGAGTAATTTGATGATTTCCTTATGACATAGAGTTGAAAATTTAGGTAGATTTTTTATTTATTTTGATACATAAGTTTGACATCAGGATAAGTAATGATGTTATGCACCATAATACTAGGGTCAGTGTTAGATATGTCTTTGTAGGACCAATTAAAAGCTTCATGATATTTTTCAAAGAATAAGCTAAAGTTATCATGTTCAATAGGTGAAATCTCTTGAGAAACTATAATTTTTTAAGGAAAATATGGGGTACCATATTTGATGCAAGTAGCTTCTTCAATAAGCATGGCATTATTGTCTTGAAAGTGGTATGGTGCAGTAGGTAAGTCTAAAATTGGATTTGTTTTAGGTTCAATGCTAGTAATGAAGCTGTTTAAGGAAGGATTTTTATTTTTAAAGTTTCCAAGTTTATGATGCTATCGAGGAAGTTGAGGTTCTCAGGCATAAATTACCTCAAGGATAGCTTCATCACTAGGCAAGGTAGGAAGAAGACCATAATACTCAACATCTACTTCAAGATCAAGAATTTGATTGCCATGGTGATCAAACTCAAAATAGATCTAATGAACATTAATGGCCTTAGAATCAAGTGTAATTTCAAGAGTAGAATAAGTAGATGGAGTAAAAGAGATTGGTGCATTAGTGGATTTGATGGTGGGAGAAGGATCTGATATAATGATTGGATTGATATGTGGGAAAAGAGATGTAGCGATTTTTAGAGGTTTGAAAGGCATAATTTGCTCTACCACCCAAGGAGTATTGGTAAGAGGAAGATTGATGGGAGGCACATGACCCTCAAGATATAAATTATGATCCACAAAAATGGTATGCACATCTTGATTAAAAACATGAATTTGGGTTAAAGTTTTCTAGTAATGCTGGACATCCAAGTTTCTAGATTGAGCTTAGGCCATGATATAGTTATCGACATATTTTGGAGAAATTGAATAAAATTGAGAATCAAGGGGAGTTTAAAAAGGTAAAATCTTGATATTACTAAATATACGAGGAGACATGATGAGAGGATATTGAAATAATTTAGTCACTCCAAAATCATTGCAAGTGAAGGCATCTTCTAGTAAAGAAGGATCTTGAGCATTTCATGGAGGGGGGAAGTTGGTAATCCCATCAATCAGAGGAATATTAAGGTCTATTGATAAGAGATAAGGAGGAGGCCATTGTGAATTATATGGAGGCAACTTGGTAGTATTGCAAGTATGTTGCAAATCAGTGGGCTCATCATCATTGAAATTTGTAAGAGTAACTTGTAAATTAGAATTCATATTGATGAACTCAGGTAAAGGATCACTATTAATCTTAGGATTTGTAGGAATATTATATTGAGGTTTAGGATTAGGAATTTGAATTCTCCTTAGATTGGGATTAGCTTCATGCCTTTACCATTTCCCATTATGTAAGAATTTAATACAATGACTACTAGAAGAGGCAATGAATCTCATTTGATGGGTCCATGGATGACCAAGAAGGATAGTATAAGATAAATGGAGATCAAAGACCATAAGATTAGTTTGAATGGTCTTAGGGCTAATGGTTAATGGAAGCAAAATACAACCAAGTGGTTTTTGATAAGTTTTGTCAAAACCATGACAAGTGAGATAGGTTTACTTAATATGATCTTTATTGTAACTAAGTTGTTGAATAAGCCACAAGGATGTCACATTAATACCAAATCCTTCATCAACTAAGGCTTCATGGATAAGAGTGGTATTAATGTATATTTTAATAAAGAGTGGTGGATCATCATCACAAAAAATAATTTCATCATTGATCATGTCCTCTTTAAGAAACTCAATGGAAGGTTAGGAAGAGGGACACATAGTTTCAATGGTATTGATGTTAGTAGGTTGAGAATCAATAGAAGGTGATTCTTCCTCTATGGAGGATGGATCATCAATTTATTAAAGTTATTACATAAATAATTTATGATTATAGAGTGAAGTACAAACCAAATCCATAAGAGGAATCTTGTAAGGCATAGGGTTAAGTTCTTCAAGAAAATTACAATGTGATTTAGAAAAACAAGCATGAGGTTTAGAAGGTAAATTAAATTTTGGAGGAATAGATGTGGTTGGAGGATCAAAAGGAGGAAGTTGTTCCTTAAGTTCTTCCAAATAAATATTAGTGGTGGTAGTATATTTAATAAGTTGTTCCTATAAACATGGATTCTTAGGCTTGGTAACAAGATCTTTATGAGCTGGTTTATGATGAGAATTGACCTTGGTAGTGTTAATATATTGAGAGTTGTTATAATATTGGTTATAATTGGAATTGACGGAACACATATCCCTGATATTTGCTTGATTATTTGAATAATTTTTTTGGTTGTTAGAGGTAGAAGATTTGAAAGTTTTTCATTTTTGGGAAGCAATAGTGAATTCCTGATGACAAAGATTGATAATGGCTTCATGATTGAATGAATCACCAAGCATATAGGAGAAACAATTTTTATTTATCCCTCTACAAGATTCATGAGAATGTCTAATGTCAGCTTGGAACTAACATAATAGATTAGGGTCATACCACTTAGGAGGAGCATTGGGATAAATGAAAGGCTTCTAGGGAAGTAAAAATTGTTTAATTTACTAAACCAAGAGAGGTGTATGAGAAGGTGAAGGAATATTAGTTTTGACAACTTCTTATTTGGTTTGAGGAGCATTGATAATGATAAAATTAGATGTTTGAAAATATATTTTAAGTAGTTTAGGATTAGGATTGAATTGCTTCATGATAAAGTCTTGATGCTTAGCTTGATCACAAACTTCATTAAGTGTTTGAGGAACAAAGGTTCGAACCTTATTTTGGAGAGTAGGAGTTAAAGACATGATAAAGAGTTTGAATATATTATCATCATTCATGTTATGATCAAATTTATGAGCTAAATATTTCCATCTTTTGATAGAGTTATGAGATGATTCTATGGGAGATTGCTTAGAATTTTGATGAAATGGCTAAGACAATTTTTAGGAAGATCATTGTGTTGAAACTATTTAACCAAAGGATTAACCAAATCTTCAAGTTACCAAATATAATGTTGGGGTAGTTGATTATACCATTCTAATACATCATTGATAAAAGTTTTGACTAAGATTTTAGTAGTGGTGAATGTATTAGTTTGGATCCACTCTTTGTAAAGGTTGTTAAAGGCTTTAAGAAATGAGGAAGGATCTTTAGTCCCATTATATTTGACATTTGGAGATATGTTACTAATATCAATGGAAATAATGAAGCGAGCTAAAGGATCATTTTGAATGGTTTGAAGCATATTGTTATTAGTTATGGGTTGAGGAATAACATTACTTGAGGTATCCTTAAGAGGTGGAGGAATATAATTAGGATTAGCTTGAGGATGGATAGGTGGAGGTTGATTAGCCATATTGATTAGATGTTGAAGTTGCATCATTTGGTTGGTGTTAGAGTTTTTAATTATGTTAATTTGTTGAATAACTTGGGCTAATAGTTGGGTTGTATTAGGAAGTGGGTTAGTGTTTTTAGAAGCAGTCCCGAAATTGGTATTTGGGGGAGGATTACTAGAAGGATTACTAGTGGGATTGTTAAGTTGTATCATCACTCCCATATTGGTTTAAATATTTTGAAGATGAGAAGTTTCTTGGTAGGTATAAAAAGGATCATATCCATAAAATTCATATTTAGGTGTTATTTTCACCATGTTACATCCCTAAGAGTGATGGTTCTCTAGGGAGGAAAAGATAAGAATAAATGTACATCCCATATAGTACCTAAATGGATTCAAGCTATCCAAGAAGATTTTGATAAGATCTTCATCTTGACGAAAGAGAGATGAATAAAATGAAAAATTAGAGAGATGGGAAGTTATATTGATGAACAGAGAAGGTATAAAATAGTATAGGGTCAATTTAGTATAGAAAATAGGGCCTAAAAATAGTCCACAGTTGATTGAGTCGATCCAATACAACAAATAGAGATAGACAAAAGAGGTAAAAAGAGTTAAGAACTTTACAAGGTTGATTGGGTCGATTCAGTATAGTGCATAGGGGTTGAAAAATGTACAAGGTCAAGTGGGTTGACCTAGTATAATAGATAAGGAGAAATAAAGATGATAATAAGTTATGAGCTAAAATAAGATAATTTTTATAGCTAATCTAAGAAAGAAAGAGATGAAGGGAAACAAATAGTCAATTAGATCAATGCTGGCCAATCAAATTGAGGCACACAAAATAAAAACTTGCACTAATGTTGGCTAATGCAAGTTTTTTCACACACAATTAAGCAAAGAACAAGTAATCAACTTGGAAATTAAAGAGCCAACTAATTGGTCAATCTAAGATGTTTATCAAGATTATTAAGAAATGATTTTTAATGTGATTAGAAGTTAGCTATAAGAAAGGTAATAGATAATAATCTAAGGATGGTTTTAGGTAGTTTGAGCTAAAAAGGACTGTAGTGGTAATGATATAGGCTTGGTATTGGGGTCTACCCCCTCACTTCACACATCACAATGATAAGGGTGTCAGGTGCTTAGCTATAATATACCATTAACCACACTTTATACTTGACTAGAGCATCAAGTCAGCTTCCCCCTTGGTGATGAAATCTAATTAGGGTGGCCTATGGTAGATAAAATGTTAAAGTGCTGGTTTATGTTTTTGTGATTTGGTTGTGTGTGCATAAAATAGAAATGGTAAAACTAAGTGATTAATTAAAAATCCCCTAATTAAACTATGTGAGCTATTCTAAGAATGTAATAAACGTGAAAATAAAGTGCAAATTAATTACTAATAGATATGAGGTTAATTCCAACTTTGAAATAAGGTATAATGTTGACACTATGTGAATAAAATATAGAATAGGGTTAACAGGGTCAAAACTGTATTATGGAAACAAAGTATAAAAATGAATTAGGTCATCAAGGTTGATTTAGTTATTTTAGACAACACATAGAACATAGAATTGGGTTGACAGTGTCGATCTAGTTGACTATGCAAAGGTAGTTTTGAAGATTGCAAATTATAAAAGGAAAGATAAAAAAGAAAGAAATAGAGAGGTAGAAAGAACCTTGGTAGATCAAAGATGTAATGAAGAAAGATTACTGATGAAGAACCTTGAAGTATGCTTGAGAAACCTATAAAATAGGTTGATAGGATCAATCAAGCTATGTAAGAACCTATTAAAAAGTGCTAAAATTGCAAGGGGTCACTGAGTCGACCTAGTAGGTTGAATTGGGTGTCTAAAAGGCTAGAAACCTATACTAGGTCGATCCAATTGCCTATTATTGGAAATTTACATAGAGAAAAATAGATGGGTTGATAAAATCAATCTAGTATGTCAAAATTATGATAAAAATGATGATCAAAAGAATGAAATAAAGTGAAATAAATCTTGCAAGGGTTAGTTTCACTCAGGTTCACTTGAATGTATTATGAAGGTGAAGCTAAAGTGAATGCTAATACTAACAAGAAAAGAAACAAAAATGGAAACATGAGGAAAATCTAACCAGTGATGGGATAGGATTCATGTCTGGTTCACTATAATGTATGCAATCATAAATGCATCATGTCTATAAATATATCCTAGTTTGTAGAAGATAGAGCATACTTACACTTCTGATTGGGGATATACGCGTTAAGTGAGAGCATGACCAATATGGGGATCTGCTAGACCTGATTAGGGGATCACTTGTCATAAAATATCATGTTAGGAAGAGTTAAAAATCCTACAATCTAACATAATCACACAACAACCCTCTAATGGAGTCCTAAGGTTTAAAACATTTCACTTATTCTAATAACAAGAAAATAAATCTAATCTAGTGCACACCAAAGCTTGTGGCACAAAGTGGAAGTTAGAAACAATAAAAAAAACATGTATAGGGAACTTAAATTAAAGTGAGTATGAGTAATACCATAATACATAAAATATGAAAGATAGTATTATTCGAGCCAACACTTATGCTACTTCTATCTATTAAAATAGAGGAGAATAAAGTTAAAATATACTTACTTGAATGTGAACCCATCGAGACTCAATCTCTCCCTTGGCCAAAGGGGCTTCACAAGAGGTTGTTGTGGTTTGTAAGGATCACTAAGAAAGGCTAAAGCATATAAGACTTATCCATGAGAATAGATTCTCCAAATAAGAAACCTAAACTAAGTCTCCTCAAGTAGAATGGTGGAAAAATAGATTATGAAGAAGTTTGAGTGAATAACTCTTGATTGCACAAATGAATAATGACCAAAATGATATTGTATATATAAGTGGATCTTTCCCTAAATCCTTTTACGAACATCAAATTTATAGGGTCATCCTAGTCAACCTAGTGTGTTTTTGGGGACAATTTACTAAGGTCTAAACTAGGTCGGCCAAAGGGATAACGAGCTAAGAAAGTAAAGAATACCCCTAAACTGTAGTGGGTCGATCGAGTATAATCAATTATATAAAAGGAGTTTAAGAAAAGAAAAGGAGGAATGGAAAGAGGAAATACTAGAGGAGTACTCAAGGGAGGAGAAGTATTTTAGGGAATGATTTTGGGATCTGGTTGGATTGGTAATAATGTGGTAAAAAGGGACAACAATCTTGTGAAGCACCAAAGGTCTGCCCACCCCTTTCCTAGTGCACCCCTTAGGGCATCCACTTAGAGAGATTGAATCTTAAAAAGTTATTGTAAGATGTAAAGAATTAGTTTTTGATAAAATTTTAAAATATTATGTGTGTATACAAAAATGCTTATCAAGATCATGAGTACTATTGTCAACTCATGAAGGTACAACATAGGTTAACTATACAAATTATGAATGTGTAAATGTCTAAAAACCTTGTTTGAAGATTCAATATGATATGGAAATAAGAGGAAGGTTTTATGTAATTTAAAGGTTTTAAAATCACCAAAGGATGATGAGATTATTTAAAAACACCTCTATTTCTTGTAAATGTATACCTATAATAGTTTACGATAGTCATATCACTTTGAACTCCTTGAGGATACATGGTTTTAATTGGATATGAAAGAAAAAGTTGACTAATGAATAAAAAACATTTGAAAAGGGGTTTTAGTGATATTTAAAAATCACATTCATCACCATGAGTAACAAATCAAGGTAAATCATCAAAACTCAGTCATAAATTTGAGACACAGGTAGCCTACTAGTCAACTTTGGTAAAAGACACCGACAAGTCACTATATGCATAATTCAAGAATGAAACTTGTTAGGGTTGGTAATTATGAATTATTATAACTATAAATTCTTTTGGAAAGGTTAAATTATTGTATAAGTTCCCACTATGTTTACACAATCACCTAAATGTCTATTCATAGTCATCATTGGAGTAAGTAGACCTTCTTAGAAGGTATTCAAGGTTTGGTAGAGGGTTTAAACCTCATTAAGGGTTTTTTAAAGGTAGATAAATAATATTTTACATATTTAAACACATTTTTATAATGATACATATTTATGTTACATGAAAATCATGCCCTTGAGGGCTAGCTAAGTGTGAAAGACCAAAATAGGCTTGTGTGCTCTTAGGACTCTTTTCTTATTTTTAGTGTTGTCAAATATGTATGAAAATAAAATAGGGGTTTATAAGACATTTTAAACGTTATAAATTTTTTATAATCTCATTAAAAATGATAAAATAGGAAAACTTAGTAACCAAGGGTTACACAGGCTAATTAGTAAAGAAACCCTATATACAGTCCTAAAAGACATCAAGAAAAAATGGAGTTTGGGAAGAAAAAGGAGGAAATAAGGAGTGAAATTGAATGTGAAAATATGGTTTTGAATCCATAATATTTATATGTAGTCACTTTAGACCCTGAAACTCAAACTTTTCCATTCGAGCCTAGAAGCTGATCTTAAGGTCTATACACCAAAAGGCACTTGTAGACATTTAAAGCCAAGATAAAATCATAAAAGATGTAATGAGATGTTAAAGGTAATAAATTATGTATTATAATTATAGAAATACAATTAAATAGTAAATTTCACTCACAAGGAGAAATTTGAACTTTGCAATCCCAGACACCTATATGAACCACCTATTGAAGTGCTCATATATTTCACCACAAAGGGAGTTTGTCCAAATGATATTAGAATGATTTGAGGAACCATATAAAATTAAAATTCATGAAGTATTGAGATTTTTTGATGGTTTTTACTTTATTAAAAATTGCTAAGAGCATAAGCATGTCCAAAATGCAAGTAAAACCCTACAGGTAAAACTTCTTTACATATGTACCTTTTCACACCTTTTGCATGGGAACCCAATATTTTTAAGGAATTTGAGAGGGTATATAAAATAAATATTCATGGAAATAATTTTTTGTTTGGATTTTTTTATTTTATGAAGCATCATGAAGAAGGTTCACCTCCAAAACCCTCCAAATCCTCTTAAGGACTAGTTTTGAGAAAAGTCAATTTTCATGAAATAAAAACCTCATGAATCATCGTGAAACATCTTAAAAGATGAATTAAGCTTAGATAAGGTCATATTAATGGTAATTTTTTGTATGGAACTATATGAAAATGGTATAAAATAGAGTTTTTTGAATAAAAAGTGCTAAAAACTATGGTATAAGGTAGTTTAAGGAATTTCAATTCATGGAGGGTAAATTTTGGAACTTGTTATTCGTCCTAAAAAAATTAGATGGTCAAAAATATGCATATAAATTTATCTAGGATCTCTTTAAAAATAGTTAGTATGTAAAAATTCAAAGTAGTTTGACCTAGTCAATTAGTTTGACTAAGTTGTAAGTGTTTGTTCATCAAAAGGACCTATTTCATGGCATGAGGGGTTGTTCCAAGTCTAATACTAACCATATTTTTAGGTTTTTAATGTTTTAATGTGGATATAATGTCTTCAAGTACAAGAAGTTAGGCTACTATGCCTAATTGATTTAGTAGGCCTATTTGATCAATCAAGTGAAGATGAAATTAGCATTGAAGGGCTATCAAATGAGTTTATGTGTAATTTTCACACCATAAATATAGTATTAAAGAGGAAATTACATGAATATCTAGTATTCAAGTGATATTTCATGAAAATAATGGCTAAAGAAGGAGTTAACTAGTCTTAAGTGCCAATCAATCATGAATTAACTGAACTAAAGAGGCAATCAATGCATGTTTCAAGTCTAAATCATGACAAAGGAAATTCACTTAAATTGATCTCATCTTGAGTGGAGTTAAATAACCAAATTTTGGTGTACCATGCTTCCAAAATAGTTTCAAAAAGTTAAAAGGTCCCACCACCTCATTCTAATGCTAAAAAAGAGCTCATGTAAGGAATATGGAAGGCATTTAACATAAAAGAGATGTAATAAAAGACTTTTGATAACTATTATAACTAAAAATCAACTTGAGTTAATGATTATATGACTCTATCTTCTATCTTCTATCTTCTATGCCAATATCTTAGATTTCTCTTTTCTCCTTCTATATATTCAAGCTTTTAAGCTATTTATGAGGATCCCTCTCTTCAGCATGATTAAAATCTACCAGGATTGAGCTTTGTAAACCTTTTGAGATAATAAAATGGCTATTTTTAGATTATTATATACAAGTTTAGTGTGTTATATTGGTTTTATTTGCACATGTGGTAGTATTTTCTCCCTTGGTAGGTCTTAATCTCACCTGTCACTAGTATGTCATCTTATGTAAGGTCATATATGTGTTTGATGTTGATTGATTGAGATAAAAATGGATATTTTAAGTGGTTAGTGCCTTGAATTATGCCTATTCCATCATTACCCTCATGCTTTGATCAAATGATGAACCTTTATATGAAATACTATTACATAGGAGTCTTTTTGGAGTTGTAAATTTAATGATTTACATTATTCATTAGTGTTGTAGGGTTCAAATAGAGTGGATGAGCCAAAAATATAGGTGTATCACCAACATTAGAATAGTTTTCCCTTTTAGTTATTCTTGTAACCCTTTTCAACCCAAAAAATTAATTAACTTTTAGAAAATAGAACCAAAGTGATATGTTAAAGGAGTTAGCCTCATAATCTAAAGGTCTAGTCTGAGTACAAGTTTCACACAACCTTAGACCATTATAATTTTAGTCTAGATATAAATTAGATCTGAGTAGTCTAACTTTAGTAGGGTGCTATTTGGGTTACTAATAGTTCTAACATGCCTAGTGAGATGCATATCCATGCCATTAGGGTACACATTTGTAGTATCTTGGTCTTTATAATCAGTTTTAGATACTCATGTGGTCCTCATATTTGAGGTAAAGGGAAAATTTTATTCACAATTCAATTATTTTCATGTTTTGTCTATGTTATGGCAACCTCTGGAGTAGACTTTGGTCATTCATATCCTTATCAAAAGTTCTAATATAATTCATATACATCTTTCTATAACCCCAATTATCCCTACCATGATCCATATTAGCCTTATGATGAGACTCACTAACCATATATAAAATATTATCAATATTATAGTGACTCATACCATTATTATGATAAACCTAATGACCCTTGTTATCTTCCCAATCAGATCAATCAAGTTCTAAGATAATCCATCTCAAGATTCAAACAAACTTTGTTTGGCTATGATAAATAGATGGTGAGCATAAACACTCAAAAGAGATATAAAAAAGAGATTCCCAAGCATCATATTGAGAGTATGAGAGCTCATTTACAAAAATCTAAAGAAGTGTGTGCATATTTTATAAGACAAGGCCATTCAAAGTATAGTTCTAATATCTTTAAAATAGGTGGTCTGATTATGAACATTGAAGAGAGGTTGGTTGTTCATGAAAAACATCAATTCCCTATAGATCTACCCTTTTCTTTTCATGACTATCAAATAAAATTATATAAGATTCCTCAAGTTTCCATTAAGATCTTGCCAAGCTTTCCTACTTAGAGCTTTATCTAGGAGAGACCTCAAAAGAAAGAATAAGCATGTTTTGAGGAGTATAACTTTCATGTTTCTCAATAGATCATTCAGGAGACTTCATCTTAAATTTTGCAAGGAAAGATCTCCCAATGAGTTATTTCATGACTTTAAGGATCACTTAGCCAAATATATTGATCTTATAAATCATCTTCAGCAATCAATGGTAAATACAAAGACAACACAATCACAATATTAATTTCTTTCTTTCACACCCATGAATGTGGCAAGTACAAAGGAAGAAGCTCCTAAACCCAAGTTCATGACTTTTAAATAGGTAAAATAGTCTAGGGAGAGTAAAGAGAATTCAATTTTAAGTCCAAGTGTTGTGGAAAGAAAGTAGGAAATCATTTAGCCTCCACTCCTCCCTCCTCAAAAGCCTAAGACCTTTCCTTCATGGAAAGTTATTCAAGAGAACCTATAGTAGAAAGAGGAGGTGAAGGTGATCAAGGTTGAGCAACCTTATGAGTATAATAAAGCATCCATGGTAACATATTTGGACCTTTCTCATCTTCTTGAGTATTTTCAAGGGTTTACCTTACCACTTTTTGAGAAGGAGCCTCTCCTTTATGAGGTAATTAAAGAATTTTTAGCTAAGGTGTATGACGGTGGAAATGTATTGCATGAACATGAAGAGAAAATCATCATTGGAACACTCCTTGTCAAGGAAGAACATGATCCAATCTCCTAAATTGAAAAAGAAGATGAATTCAAAGAGGAAGCTAAGATATATGATGAAATCCAAGTACAAGAACAAGTACAAGAAGAAAAGTTTGCTAAGATACAAGAGGAATACACTCTAATTAAGAAAGAATAAGATGATTCCCAAGAGATTATTATCCATATTGTAGCTATCATTCATCATGATACTTCATAAGAGATTTAAATAGTTTTAGTAGATATGTACCAATCAACTAGTGAAGATGAAGAACAAGATGGCTTTGAGAGCATGTCAAGTCAACAAGTGGATGTTGAAAATGAACCAACTTCAAGTGATAAATTTTAAATAGAAAATGATGATTTTTAGGATCATGATCATGATTTATTTGATGTCATTAATTTAATCTATTATCTACTTTAATATGATTCATTCCAGGTTGATGAGAGAAGTAACTGCATCAAGCATAAATCAATTAGCTCTTCAAGCAATCAACTCTAGGAGGTTAGTTTCTTAGGAGATGAATTATTTGAGTCTCTCAAGCAAGGTTATAAATTTATCACTTCATCTTCAGATGTTTGTCTACTCTTGGAGGTTGAAAATGAACTTAGATGGCCTCAAGAAGTCATGAAGTCATATCCATCTCTCTTAGAGGCGAACCTTTCAGCCATGACATAAGAAAAACTTTACGTTTCCCAACATGACCATAATAAAAAAATCATGATTCAACATGAATTTAGATTGTTATTATAAAGTACATGCATATGAGAGGATTATGATTGGGTATTAAACTCACATCTTCAATTAATGCACCTAAAATTGGCACTAGAAGAACCGATTGTTTCCTCAAGATATTATGAACATGAAAATGCTCCCATAAACAATAAAAGGTTATTAAGAGATGGAAGTCATGCTTCAAAGTTTTATGGTGGACAATATAACTTTCCATTTGACCCTAGAGGAAAGATTTTGGTCTCAGGTTAGTTATTTTAGGTTGTTTGTCATGTTTCAATAAGTGATTAACATGATAAATAATCTACTACCTTATTAATATCTTGTCTTATTTTACTTTTTCCTTAGATTAGTTGTATTTGATTCATATTTTAGTTGTTTATTATGTTATTTCCTTTCAGTCTTGTTGTTTTTACAACCAAAAGAGGTGTATCAAAGTTCAAAAGTATGTTTGGTAACCAAGAAAGTCATTAAGCCATCAAGAAATGTCTCAAATTGTCATTATCACATCAAACACAGTAGGTTATCTTGATTAAAATGCTATTTAACCCTTGTGAGTCACCAAAAATATTGTCAATTTGGCCTTCTAAGGCTAAATTCCACCCCTTATAACTTGAAACTTTTCAAGGTACTATTATAAACCTTTTCAATGGTAATTTTCCTTTTAAAACCTTGTATTTTTCCTCAAAATTGGAGTTTTTAGCTTAAAAATTATTAAATTATACCTTTAAATTCCATTATTACCTTTATAATAATTTTAAATACTTCCATTTTCATTTCATTACCTTAAATCAAAGTTTCATACTTTAAAAAACTGATTTCATGCAAGTTTAAAGCCAAAAAGGCTCATTTTTAGTTCACATGTGCCAATTTTTTAGCTCAAAAGCATGTAAAAGTGATTATTAATTATTTTAAAATGATAAATAACTTTTAATATTCCTCACATTCACTAAATTTGGTTGTTTTTAGCTTTAGTTGTGAATAAATATGCAAGAAAATGCTTTTTCAAGCAAAGGTATGAATTTGTACAACCATTCTATATAAAAAAGCTCAAAATTAGGAAGATGATGATATTTAAATGGTTATATAAGAGTTTCATATCAAATTTATTCAAAACAAGCCCAAAATTGGTTCCCTCCAGTAATCTTGTTAGTTTGCACATAGTGAGAGCCCTCCAGTTTTGTAGGTGGTATGGCCATGAGAGAGAAAACCAAAGTCTAAAATTTTGGACAAAGAAATTAGTATTATATGGATTATATATATATATATATATATATATATATATATATATATATATATATATATATATATATATCAATTGGTTATCAATTTTTTCTCCTATCCTTCATGAACCATCCATTTGAATTTAAGGCATTCATTTTGTCTCCTACATCTAAGAAGGCAACCGATTTCCCTAAATTTATCTTCATCAAGGCATCATGGAAATAAAATTAAAGCTTTTAGGGATTATAAATAACATGGTTCACCTTTTAATGTAATTATTTATTTCCTTTCCACATGTTCTATGGCTAAGTAGATCTCAATAAAGTGAAATAATGAAAATCTATAGTATACAAACATGTAGAGGAGAATTATACATTTAGGTTAGAGGAGTTTCAAGATTTCTTAGTTTATTGATTATAGGGGTATCCATCATGTTTATATGTCCTATCCTCATTATTCTCAATATTTTCATGAAGCTTCATTTCCAATAAGATCATCAATGTGATATGATCTTGATATGATTCAAATATTCAATATATGTAGAAATACCCTTAAGGTAGGGAAACACCATATAATACTCCTTTAGGAAGGAATAAATCCACAATGTCTCTTTAAGGGGAAAACCTCCAATATCCTCTTATAATAGAAGAATCAATGCTTACTTGATATCTTTACCATGATAATCATCTCCTATATATAGACATATATCTAACCCATGAATGTGTAACCTCCTAATCCCAGTGTAGGCTAACCATTACCCAATGTAGTAATTCCACAAGTCACTCCATTATCCTAATATATTGTACCCATATAACTAACTAAGGGGATGTGTGCCACATGTCAGCATCTTCATCAACCCATAAACATTAATATATCATATCCCTAGGTACATAGCATTACTTCCCTCGACATGTTTTATCCCTGAAACATAGGAAGAAACTAAATAATGAGTGTGCTTCAAAGCATTGCACACTTGTCTCCAATATCGATCATCTAGCCATCCATATGTGATCTTGGTAGGTGATATCTCTCCAAGCTTATTTCCAAATTCCATTGTGCTCTTATGATTTCATTCATGATCATAATTATAATGCTTTGGTGTCCAAGCATAATTATTCCTCTTTTTATTCCATGTACCATATTCTTCTGTGCTACTCTGATTCCAACCATGACCATAGTAGGTATTCTTCCATGCATAGTCATAGTGATTTCCCCATTCATTCCATGTGCCATAGTATTTTTTCTTTGGATTTCATGCATATCCATAATGATTGGAAATTTTATTTCCTGTATAGACAAAATGATTATTGTTATGACACTTCTTCACCTGGTTCCATGATTGTTTCCTCTCATGATGATGTAGGTGTCTATATACCTCAAAATTTTTGAATATTTTGACCTTATCCACCTTTTCTTCTACCTATTCCACCTTTTACTTATTTTTATCTTTAGTAGATGAAGTGTTCATTTCTAGTTATAGTGTGTCTTTATCTATATCATCTGAATCTTCATTATGCTCTTCATCACTTGTTTCAATCTCATCCTTGTGATCTACTTGGATTGTTATTGATGCCTTTTTCATTATTATATCTTGTAAAGTGATATATTTTTTCCTATACCGAAACTTTAAGAACTTTTTCTAGAACATTAATATTCATTGTTCCCAAAGTCTCTAACCATGGATATCCAAGAACTATATCCACATCACCCATATCCAAAGCATAAAAATCTAAATGCAAAACATATTTTTCCATAATGAGATTCAAATCTTCAAACATTAAAATATTATTACCATATACTTGAACCTCCTTGATATTATTTTCTTGAACATGTAGATGCTTGGCCACATTCATGTTAATGAAGTTATACTTGTTGGTAGGGTTTATGGACATAACCACCTTCTTCTTTTGAATGCATCCATGAAATTGAAAAATTAACTCAGATTTATTTAGAGCTATATTATTTGAACCCTTCTGTTCTTCTTATTCTTCTTCTTCTTCTTCTTATTTCTCATCATTATTTTCTTCCTCTTCTACATCCTCTTTTTCTTTTATATCCCATCGATATAGGAAGGTTTGTTCCATTGCTTCCCATGAAGAATACTTTTGCACAAAGATCAATTTATTAAACCACCAATGTTGTGTAGGTACAAACAAAAAAAGAGATAATTCTATTTTCCATAAAATTTTCTTAGTATTATTCTCCTTAAAAATGAGCCACCATTCTCTAGCATCAACATCATCTTCCCATGAATTTTTTTGTAACTTCATGATCCATAAAAAAAATTAGGATTCATGAAACCCTAAAATGTCAATAACTAATACAAAACTGATCCAAAAAGTTCCAAATTTTTACTATTTCTTCCTATTATGATATTAGAACCTAAATTAAAATTTTGTGAAAAAATGTCACAAATTTTGACTTGTATATTAAATATACTAAAAACCATAAAATCACAACAAATCACTCAAAAAAACTCCAAAAATTCTGAAATTTTTACTGTGATTCTCTCATATCTTCTTAAATATCCAATAAAAATTCCATTTATGTTAGAAGATATAGCGAAATTAGTATAAACCCTAAAATAACAATAACTCCCTCAAAACTAATCAAACAATCTTTATTTTTTTACTGTGACTTATATACAATATTATCCATATGCATTAAAAACATTTTGAAAAAATTAGTAACCCATTAAAATATATTGATGATTAAAAAAAAATTAGGGTTTTTCTCCACAAAAATTGCCCAAATCAAAGCTCTGATACCACTTGATATGATCTTGATATAATTCAAATATTCAATATATGCAAAAATACCCTTAAGGTAGGGAAACACCATATAATACTCCTTTAGGAAGGAATAACTCCACAATGTCTCTTCGAGGGAACAACCTACAATATCCTCTTACAATAGAATACTCAATGCTTACTTGATATCTTTACCATGATAATCATATCCTATATATAGACATCTATCTAACCCATAGATGGGTAACCTCCTAATCCCAATGTAGGCTGACCATTACCCAATGTACTAATTCCACAAGTTACTTCATTATCCTAATATATTGTGCCCATATAAATAACTAAGGGGATGTGTGTCACATGTCGGCATCTCCATCAACCCATATACATTAATAATCATATCCCTAGGTACATAGAATAATGTTCTCTCAAGAGTTCTCAAGGAGTCTTAGTTTAGAAAAATGTAAGAAAAACTAACATATTTTAAGGTTTTAGAAAAATCTTAGGTTTAAATTTTATCATTTTTTGCACCTTCAAAGGTCTCTAAATTTATACATATTGAAGAGAGTATGCCTATTATTTCTTAATATCCTCAAAATGGTCTTTACATATAATTTTCATGCCTTAAATATGTCTATCTTGCTACCTTCATCATTAATGCCTTGTCACTACCTTTGCACTATTGTAAGTTTAATTTTCACCTTCATTCAAGGTTCACATCAACATTTTACATAAAATCAAATTTAATTCATCTCCATCCCATCTATTCACTATCATAAATAGTCAAAGGGATAGAGAGTATCATAGATGTGAAGAAAGATATGCAAAAATTTGCTAAACTAAAGTAAAATAGTCACCTACAACTGATTGGAAGTACAGTCATGTGTTTGTATTAAAGTAAAAAAGAAGGGATAGAAAATATCATACTAAATGTCTCTACTCAAAATATTTCCTCAAGTTGGAATACATAAAGGGCAAGCTCACTAATATTTTCTTATAACCTTCTCAAGGTCCAAGCTTGTACACAGTCTGTACAAGTGGTATGAGGTCTCCATCTATAGCCATACTAAGGAAAGTGAGATCAAATATGAAATCTTGGATCAAGGTCAAGACTATTTAAATACAAATTAAACTCACGGAGGATTCTAAGATAAATTAATAGTGTTTGAGTGACTTGAGAGGTTTACATGTGTTTCAAGGCCTAAAGTCAATACACAATCCATACATAAGCCAAGTTTGGACATACAGTCAATATTATTAAGAGAAAGGATTATTTTTAATGAAGGTAGATTATGAGCATCAAGAAGATAGTGTTATAATTGGTGATGTCTATGAGTTTATATCAAATTCAAATCATGACTGAGATCCACTCTCAGATAAGATCATGTTTTCATGGAATAAGCACCTACAACAAGCTAGAAGATTTCTTATCTTGAGTCATCAAGTAAAATGTGAGAGGGATGTTTTTATGTTCCTTGAGTTTAATGAAGCATACCCATGTTTTAAGATAAATAAGGATGTTTTGGAATGACACATGAAGTTCAAATGGAGATCACACAGTCATATACCTTATAAACATTTAGCTATAACCATAAGTACACTGACATATCTACAAGCTCATGAAGTGAATGAGAAAACAATACATGGTGGATTTTTATGTTGAATGGAGGTTCATAGGAACAAGTGATTATGGAATGAGGTCAGATCATGGAGTGTTACAAATAATGTTTTGATAATTGAAGCCAAACTAAAAATGCCCACCTATAACCTTCTCATAGAGCACAAGACTATTCCCAAAACAATGAAAATGATTGAAGCACAATGGTAAATGAAAGATTAATATGATAAAATGAAGGTTTAATAGGATAGGAGTGTGAAATGGATCAAGGCAATAAAGAGAGTTTCTAAAATATGATCTACAATCAAGTCAACTATCAAATAGATCCCTACAGCCATACTAAAGAGCAATTCCATATCATATAGCCATACACTCATTTAATAAAATCAAGATGAAATAATTCAAGGATGAAAATTTTCACGTCATCATTGGATTACATTGGTGAGTTAACATCTTAAAACCATTATCAATATCATGAATACTATTGTCAACTCATGAAGGTATGACACAGGTTAACTGTACAAACTAAGACTATGTAAAGGTCTAAAAACCTTGTTTGAAGAGTTAATATGCTATGAAGGAGATATGAGGAAGGTTTAATGTAATTTAAAGTTATTAAAAGAATAAATGATGATTAAATGATCTCAAAACACCTCCATTGCTTTCAAATGTATACCTACAATAGTTTATGAGAGTCATGTCACTTTTAAATCCTTGAGGATACATGGTTCTAATTGGATATGCAAGACCAAGTTTACTAATGAATAAAATTAATTTCAAAATGTTTTTTTATGAAATTTTAAAATCACATTCATCACCCTCAATAAAAAATCAAGGTAAATCATCAAAACTCAGTCACAAGTTTGAGACACAGGCAACCTCCAAATTAACTTTGGTAAAAGGAACCTATAGGTCACTATATGCATCATCTAAGCATAAAACTTGGTAGGGTTGGTAATAATGACTTATTATATCTATAAATTCCTTTGGAAAGGTTAAATTATTTAGATAGGTTCCCAATATTTTTACATAGTCACCTACATGTCTATTCACAGTCATCATTGTAGTAAACAGACCTTAGAAGGTTTTCAAGGTTTGGTAGATGCTTTAAACCTCATAAATGGTTTTTTTTAGGTATGGAAAGATGATTTTACATATTTAAACACCTTGTGAGAATGATACATATTCATGTTACATGTAAATCATGCCCTTGAGGGCTAGCTAAAAGTGAAAGATCAAAATAGGTCTATGTGCTCTTTGGACTCTTTTATTATTTTTAGTATTGTTCAAGATGTATGAAAATTTAATAGGGGTTTATAAGACATTTTAAATTTTATAAAATTTTTATAATCTCGTTAAAAATGATAAAATAGGCAAACTCAGTGACCAAGCGTTATACAGGGTAATTAGCAAAGAAACCCTATAGGCAGTCCTAAGAGGCACATAGAAAAATGGAGTTTGGGAAGAAAAAGGTCATAAGGAGTGAAATTGAATTTTAAATAGTGGTTTTGAATCCCTAATATCTATCTATAGTCACTTTATACCCTAAAACTTAGATTTGGCCAGTCAGACCTAGAAGCTAATCTTAAGGCCTATAACACCAAAAGGAACTTTTAGACCTTTCAAGAAAATATGACATCATGAGTAGATTTAATGAGATGGTATAGGTCATAAATAAGGTATTATTATTATTAGAGAAAGATAATTAAATATTAAATTTCACTCACAAGGAAAAATTTGAACTTTGCAGTCCCAGATACCCATTTGAACCACCTATTAAAGTGCTCATATCTTTCACCACAAGGGGAGTTTTTCAAAATTATCTTAGAATGATTTGAGGACCCATATAAAATTATATTTAATGAAGTATTTAGATAGGTTGAGGGAATTTATTTTATGAACAATCACTAAGAGCATAAGCATGTATAGAATGCAAGTAAAACCTTATAGATAAACTTCTTTACATATGTATCTTTTAATACCATTTTTATGGGAAAAAAATATTATAAGGAAAGTTGAGGGGGTATATAAAATAAATATTCATGGAAATAAGTTTGGGTTTGGAGGTCTATAATTTATGAACCATCATTAAGAAGGTTCACCTCTAAAACCCTCCCAAACCCTCATAAGGACTATTTTTGAGAAAAGTTAATTTTATTTCAATAAAAACCTCATGAGTAAGCTTTAAACCTATTCAAACATGAAATAAAATCATATAAGGTCTTGGGAATAGCACTTTATTTTATGAAACCATATGGACATGGCTTAAAACAATGTTTTTAAATAAAAGTATTGAACACTATGATACAAGGAGGTATTAAAATTCATGGAGAGTGAATTTTTCCACTTTTTATTCATCATAAAGCCATCATATGGTCAAAATTATGCCTGTCAATGCCTTTAGGAGTTATTTCAAAATAGCCAGTCTATAAAAAGTCAAGGTAGTTTGACCTGGTCAACTAGTTTGACTAAGTTGCATGTGTTTCTTCATCAAAATGACCTATTTAATGATATGATGGGTTGTTTTAAGTCTAATAATCACCATATTTTTAGTTTTTAAATATTTTCATGCATGTTATAATGGCTTCAAGTATAGGAAGTTGGGCTACTAGGCCTAATTAGCTTGGTAGGCCTATTTGATCAATCAAGTGAAGATGAAATTAGCATTAAAGGGATATCAAATGAGTTTATGTGGAATTGTCATGCCATATTTATTGTATTCAATAGGAAATTACATGCATATCTATTCTTCAAGTGATATTTAATGCAAAGGAGGGCTAAAGAAGGAGTTGACTAGTCTTAAGTGCCAACCAATCATGAGTTAACTGAACTAAAGGGGCAATCAATGCATGTTTCAAGTATAAAACATGAATAAATACATTTACTTAACTTGATATCATCTTGAGTGGAGTTAAATAACCAAATATTGGCATAACACTCTTTCAAAAGAGTTTTAACAAGTCAAAAGGGCCCACCACCTCATTCCAACTCTAAAAAAGAGCTCATGCAAGGAGCATGCAAGGCATTTAACACAAAAGAGATGTAATGAAAGACTTTTGATAAATATTGTAACTAAAAATTGACTTGAGTCGATGATTACATGACTCTCTCTTCTCTCTTCTATGTCAATCTCTTGGCTTTATGTTTTCTCCTTCTATATATTTAGGTTTTTAGGCCATTTTTCAGGTTCCCTCTTTTGGGCATGATTAAACTATGCCAAGATTGAGATTTGTAAACCTTTTAAGATAATAAAAATGTCTATTTTTAGATTCTTATATATAGGTTTAGTGTGTTATATTAGTTTGATTTTCACATGTTGTAGTATTTTCTCCCTTGGAAGGTCCTAATGTCACTGAGTTACTAGTACGTCATCTTATGCAGGGCATATATAGTGTTTGATGTTGATTGATTAAGATAATAATGGATATATTGACTAGTTGGTGCCCTGAATCAAGATTATTCCATCATTTCCCTCATGATTTGAACACTTTAATAACCTTTATATGAAATACTATTGCATATGAGTCCTTTTGGAGTTGTAAATTTTGTGATTTGCATTGTTCATTAATGTTGTGGAGCTCAAACAGAGTGGATGAATAAAAAATATAGGCATTTCATCATCAATAGAGGATATTTCCCTTTCAGTTATCCTTTTAACCCTTTTCAACACAAAAAATTGATTTAGTTTTAGGAAATAGATCTAAAGTGATACATCAGAGGAGCTAGACTCACAATATATAGGTTTGGTCTAAGTATAGGTGTCCCACAACCTCAAACCATTCCAATGTTAGTCTAGATATGAAACAGATCTAACTAGTTTGACTTCAATAGGGTTCTATCTAGGTTGCTAACACTTGGTACTTATGAAATACTATCATGATTTTTTTAAGTATGTTGATATTATTTTTGGTATTTTTGATATACACATGGATGTATTTTATTTCCTACAAAAAAATATGTTTGAATGGTTTACTCTTTATTGAATAATTATGGAAACACACATGGCTTTTAATGTTTTAGTAATTTATTTTATTTTAATTTAATAATTTTTAAAAGTTGTTTCTACATGTTGATCATGTTTTATACTTTCCAAAATTAGTATATAAATGTATGTAACATGATAAAGATTCAAGATGATCTTGAGGGAGATGTTGAAATCAATATTTTTTTGTTATCCTTCATGTCACAAAATTATGGTTCTCTAAGGTTCTTTTAGTGAAGTACATATGGTAAAATCATGTGTAGTTTTAGTATACATTGAGTACAGACCTTTGTAAGTCTTTCAAAAGAATAATCTAAGATGTAAAATGGATATCAAGAGATTGATATATAAGAGACTAATATATAAGTATACATTGAGTGCATTGAGTCTTTTTCTCTCTTGGTTGCTTTCATTTCATTTATTTTTCCCTCTTTTCAGCTATAGAGATATAGAAGGGATATCAAGATATTGATAAAACACTTTGATAAAATTAGAAATATTTCCTTCAAGAGATTGCCTCTTCTATAGGATTTACTCTGTTGGATAGGTTAGATTATATTATTTAAAATCTAGTCACATATACATAAATTTGATAACTGAGATATAAACTATAAAATAAGGTCTACCAAAATTTCTTAAGCATATCCATAATCAATAACGGCCTTTCTAATATTTTTTTATTTCAATTAACAAACCATGCCAACTAAAATATTATTATTACCTTAAACTGGCTATGGGCCCATAGAGAAAGACAACTATGAAAAATGAGGATGTCAAGAAAATATATATAAATAAATGTTTTTTAGGTAACTTATCATTATATTTATTCATTTTAAGATAGATTAATATAAATTCAAACAACTAGTCTCAATCTTCTATTTGATTAAGAGAGCATGTCTATAACAGTTGTAAACTCTATTATATGTATGCATATGTATTTGAGCATAGGTAATTTTATCGAATACATATGTGATGGTTTCTTGATTTTTATATCATTGATGCAAGATATTGGAAGGAGTGAAGCTATGGTAGTTGAAATATTGGGATGAAAGGTTGGAAATGAAGGTGAAAACAATTTCTAAGTTGGTTTCCTTGTGATTGTAAGTATGGATTTGTGTTTTTTTTAATTCTGAAGATTGAGAGCAATTTTTTGCATGCATAAACATCTATCTTGAAATGAATAAATATAATTATAATGTCTTAACCATATCCATAATCAATCATGATAATGTATGCCAAAATATATTAACCATATCCATAATCAATAATGGCCTTTTAAATATTTTTTATTTCAATTAACAAACTATATCAACCAAATAATTATTACCTTAAGATTATTGTGTCCTAAGTCATAAGTGCTCCTTAATTTTTTTATAAAATCAAGTAAAAAAAACATGATTTTCCTTGTATATGGTTTTAATGACTATAAAACTTAATAATAAATAGCTAAAACTATAATTATAAGCTTATAAGTTAAAACTATTACGTCTTCAAGGATTAAAAAACTAGGAAGTGTTAAAAGAGGTTAATGACATAAATTACTTCACATCCCAAATTATCAAACCTAATGTATATTTTATTTATAGCATTGAATGTAGTGCAAGTGTAATTAAAGATATGGGGATTGAGGTTGAGATGTTACCCCATTTATTAGTGAATTGATGTTGACATATTGAAGGGGCCAAGGAAAAATTTAATGTTGGTCTAACACATCACCCATGGGATTAATGGAAGTTTCTAAAATACATATGTGACGGTTTTCTCAAATTTTATAGTAATTTATGCAAGTTATTAGTGGAAGTGAAGTTGTTGGTCCAATATAGATACTTATAGTTAATTACACTATAGATACTTCAAAAAAGTTTGTTATAAAATAACAAGGAAACACCACAATATACTTATGGATATCTATAATAGATTTTACAATTATTATAGACATGTTCTCTTAATCAAATTAAAAAAAAATAAACAAATTAAATTTTAATCATTTATATAATCTAAGTTATCTTCAATAAGCTTTCTCAAAACCCTGATAAAATAATCTCAAAATTAATCACAAAATTTGTTATCCTTCCTCAATCAACCTCAAATTTTAGATTCCTAAATTTCAAATTTTAACATGCCAATTTAATTTATTTTGTTCTTGATAATTTTTATTTGCATTCTCTTCAAAAAAATTTAGACTCGAATATAGTAGTGTAGAATTGTAGTGTATTTAAGGAATTATTAGTCAATCTTCTTCTTTCAGATGTTGACTACCAATTTGACAAAGCTATATCAAATGGAAAATTGAGGACATTATATTTAGTTGTATAAATCTTCAAGTATCCAATTTTCTTCAAGATTTTTTTTAACTTTGACTTTAAAAATGGCAATGTGCTAAAAATCATCTCATCTTCCACTGAGACCAAAATCATTATTTGGAATAAATTAGAAAGATTAAAATATTCTGAGATACCATCAAAAGTATTTCACTCAAAATTAAGGTAGTCCATAGTCTAGTGATTGATTCATCTTCAAAATCATGGCACAAAACTTGTTCTGGTAAATCAAACATACTATTCCCTTAGGTTTGAAAAATATTAAATGACTTCAATTTGTTCATCATTCAATTATACACTCTTGTATAAGTATTGGGCCAAGGTTTTGATTTTGATCTAAAAATATGATGAGTTAACATTTTTACAATATTGAGAGTACATCAAAGCCATGGATTATATTAGTTCATCCCAAGGAAAATGATATCTAATCTATGAAGAGAAACATTTTACAATTTCCTTCAAGGTGTAGCTTACAGAGGATACAATATCAAGGAATCAATCCCTTGTAATAAGAACTTATTCGAGTCTATTAGATTGGCCAACTATGTCAAAAATGTGACTTGTGGTCTGTACTCAATTTATACTAATTACCAAACATGATCTTACCATATGTACTGCACAAAAAGAGTCTTGGAGCCTAATGATCATATTATATTTTATTTTTAAATATTTAAAGTAGTAATTATATTTTGGTTGGCATGGTTTGTTAATTGAAATAAAAAATATTTGAAAGGCCAATATGGATGTGGTTAATACATTTTGGTAGAGCTTATTATGTGGTTTATAATTTTAAAACTATGAAGATATTTTGAATAATTTTTTCAGTTATGTCTTCCTTGATTTTCATAGTTGTCTTTCCCTATGGCCCCATAGTTGGTTTATACTCTATACTCTAATTTTTTATCACCATTTTTGCTATACTTAGTTTATTATATTATCTGGTTGGTCTTTACAACATAATTATTTTAAATAAATAAGAAATTGTTTTCCTCTGATAAATAATGACATGCAATATACTTATTTTAAACAATGTAAAAATAGCAAAATAAATAAATGCAACAGAGCCTCATGATCATAATGTATTATTATTTTAAAATTTTATGGAAATAATTATATCTGGTTGTCATAGTTTGTTAATTGAAATAAATAAATATTGGAAAGTCCAATATGGATGTGGTTAAGACATTTTGGCAAACCTCATTATATAGTTTATAATTTTAAAACTATGAAAATGTTTTGAATATTTTTTTAGTTTTGTCATCCTCTCTTTTCATATTTGTCTTGTCTTATGGCCCCATAGTTGGTTTATACTCTATACTCTAATTTTTTGTCACAATTTTTTATACACTCATTTATTATATTAGCTAGTTGGTCTTTTGAGAGACTTAAATAGGTCTACACTCAATTTATATATAGTTGTATAGACATCAAATTTAGCACTTAAAAAGGACAAATTTAATCTTTAAAATGAATGACAAATTTAATTATAAAAAAAATAACCATAAATAAGATCTTAACTTTTGACTTCTCATCCTCTGACCTATTTCTCCATTGGTTTTTTACTTAATGCAAATTACCTCCCATAAAATAAATATATGTAAGTGTTTTAAATTAATTAAAACCCTAGAACCTTAGAACCCTAAAACCTAAATTCATATAACTTTATTTATATTAAATTTTTACTCCTTTATGGTCATGGGAATTGCAAAGTGAGCGTAAAATATAAGAGGATGCCAAGGAGGAGTATAAGTAGCCAAAAATTAATTAAAATCTAAGTAATAAATACAAGCCCTATATGTTGTGAGAATCATGAAACAAGAAAAATTTACAAGAGGAGGCCAAGGAGGAGTCTAAGCATCTAATAATGAAGTACAATCCAAGTAAGAAATATAATCCCTGAATGTCATGTGAATCGTGAAGTGAGCAATAATTACAAGAGGAGGCCAAGGAGTCATCTAAACAACCAATAATGAAGTAAAATCCAAGTAAGAAAAATAATCCATACATATCTACAAAATTTTCCATAATTTTAATGAATTATACCTTTCTTTTAAGGGATTCAAACTATTGCCATGTTATTTTTTCATCACATATTTGATCGTAGTGTGAAAACCCTTTTTATCTTATATAAAAAACTTAATATTAGACATAATTTGGTTATCACATAGGATTGTTTGATTATTAATGATATCAACAAGATCTTTGAATTTTTTTGGGTTTGTTTACTTAGTAACGAGATCAACAAGACCTCAAAAATCTTGTGAATGTGTGTTTGGGCATTGATGTGGTGATGAATTTTTTCTAGAGTTGCACACACTTGTTTAGAGTTTAAGTTTGGGATGGGTATAAAAATGTTATTATTAATTTTATCTATCAAATCCTCCTTGCTTGGATTTATTCATTTTATAAAGTGTTTGAAATGTCTAGATTTACCAATTTAATAGGGCAAAATAAAATAGTTGTTATGAAAAACTTAGGGTATCCATTGATTATAATAGTTGTTACACCTCAAACATATTTAACATGTGAGTGTGTTTGGGGAAAGGGGTTTAACTTAAAATTTTCATCATTATTTATTTATTTAAATATGACATTTAATTCATTAGATATTTATAAGTTATTTGAAAGAGCTAATAGAAATAACTAGTCAATTTATACTTATGTGAAGATTTTGCCAAAGATTCACCAGTAAAATTATACCTAAATTCTAGGATTCATCAAGATATTATAGTAATTTTTAGGGGTCTATTATTAAAATTATCCATATAGGGCAGGGCTCACAACATATTATGGATCCTCCTAGGAGCACAATGTGATGTCATGATCCTAGTCCTATGATAGATACCCCATCTAAGGGCCAAGAAGAGACTTGAGATGGATTTGATGATGATGTATTGATGTATATATATATATTTTTAGATGTATCATTGTACAAACACATTAAATTTTTATATATGTTAACTCATTTTGGGTATTGGACTTGTGTTATAAACATGTAAGGGACATTATAGACCATTTATTATTTTTTCGTTATGGTATATGACTAAGATGGATATTATATGGTAATTTATTTCCTGAATTTTGGTTTATAATAGCACATGTTAATATGTTTTAGTGTTTATTATGTTTATAAAATGTAATGGAGAAATGTATGGATGGATGGTTAGGTAGATATTTGTCTTTTGTTTATTTTTGTCTTGCATTGGAATTCTAACATGAATAAGAGTTGGGCAACCTAATTTTTAATTTAGCATAAAAAATAATCACCAATGATATGCAATAATCATGGTGAGTATTTATTTTGTATGCATAAGGACTTTAAATATTTATTTATGAAAAATAAAGTGCATCATGGAAAATCATAATCACACTATAATGTACTACATAAAATAATCTTGACTTTAACAAACACACAAATAATTAAATAATATGGCAAAGTTTAAATTCATGCCACGTAGAGTGCATCATGATATGTGAAATCATAATAACACTATATTGTAATATAGAAAATAATTTTGACCTAAAACATAGAAACAAGAAAAGAGACAATAAACAATTGAAAACAAGACAAATACAAACTAAAAGAAAAACTCTTAAACTATTTTAACTCTTTAGGACTTAGAGTACACAAATCCTATGTTATTAAATGACTGATTATAATAATAACCTATAATGAAAAATAAAAATGATTGATTTGACAAGCCTTTCAAAAAATAACAAGGATATAGAGAAAGAACACTTATCTAGAGTAAAATAGGTATTTTTATAGCTCAGGAGGCTGAAACAAGTTGTAGAAATTGTCAAACACCTTTTGTTCTCTGAATCTAAATAAAATATATATTTAGATAGTAGTGGCCTTATGTGGAAAGTAGCACCATGTGGTGCTAGTGTCTAATTATGGCACTAGTGTCCCTCTTGGAGGAGCTATCTAGAACTTTTAGGGAAGCTATGGGAGGTTTAAGGGGACCTTTAGGTGGTTTTATATCTTCTAAAAGCTCACCCATGTCACTATTTTCATTGAATATCTTAAAAATCCATAATGAGTACTTGCACACATGAAAAAACAACTAGATAAAATTCAAAATAAAGGGAAAAATTAGGTTGTGGGATATTACAATCGCACCAAGTAGAACCCATGTTGTCTTGGTCATGACCTACATTAACCCCAATGATAGGGGTATAAAATAACATGTAGTTATCTCTTAGGTAATGTTCATAATGAACACACATGGTATGCTATAATGAATTTTTCTTAGACCCTTTTTTAATCAAGCATGCAATGTCTAGATGTAATAGTTGAGTAGTATATAGAGTATTGAGCTATACTATTGATTGATTTTATGTAATTATGTGCCAAAATAGTAAGTGCTAGTTAAAAAATGTCTTGTGAGGATATTTATAAATAATTAAATTTGATTTGATTATAATACCTTATTTTCTAGTTGACAAATTGTAAAAGAGGGATAAAAACATAAAAAAGACTCAAGGTAGGGTTAGGACCCAAAACATAGGAAAAAATGATCATCAGACACTAGAGCCATAATTAGACACTAGTGCTACATGGTAATACTGTCCTAATAATAGCACTAGTGTATTGAGGCCTAAAAATAGAGTTAAGACCATGTAGGATAGGCTAAGGGCCCCTATGACTGGAAGGGGTTACTCAAGACCACTAACAATGTAAAAAATAGGGAAAATAAGACATAAGAAATATCAAAATACCTAAAATGACCATGTAAACAAGGATTATATTCATCACTAAAACATTCATGTGAAAGACCAATAAAAGATAGTACTTGTGGTTGCTTGACCAAATTAGGTTGTAAACATTTGCCCCCTTTTATTCTAGAAATATAATGGAATTAAAGCACTAGAGTAAAATTAAAAGAGGAATGCATATTTATATTTACCTGTGTGGATGTGTTTTTGACTAGGCTCACTTCTTGGCCAAAGAAGTGGATATGAGCTAGAGTGATGTATGCGAAGAGGAAATCCATAATGTGGGTGTCCTCTATACTAAATCTAAATAGGGAATGGAATCATGAAGAGCAAAACCTTGTTTTGGTCCCACCTTGATATTTGGACTAAATCTAAGTATGTAAACTAAATATGTAAAAAAATAAGGCCTACTTTCCTCCACTCTGATGCATGTACTAAATCTGAGTATGCAAATTGAATATGTGGAGAAACAAGGCCTAGTTTCACCCAATCTTATGTGTGTACTACATATGAGCATGTAAACTGGGTTTGGTGAAAAGCTATGGATCAACTACTATACATAGTCATGTGACCCAAACTAGTGAAACCCTAGTGACATCTTGGTGACATCTTATTGATGATCTAAGTGTAACTTGGTAATCTAAATAAAGAGATCAAGGATGTGTGCTTTGAATCATGCCCCTAATCCTGATATTTGATTAATGTAGATATGCATTTGAACATTTATATGTCTAAGTCAAATTATATATCTGAGTCAAACTATATATTTGAGTTGAAATATATATTTGAGTGAAATTATATATTTGAGATGAATCATATATCTGTGTAAAATTATATATCTAAGTGAACTTGCATGTTTGAATATATGTATCTAAGTAGACCTATGGTTTGAATATCTATATATCTGAAACAATCTATGTGTATTCACCATTTTGGTGAGAGAGCCAAGACTAAGCTAAGGGTGTCTAAACAAAAGTGGTAATGATATAATGTGATGGTGTCAAGTAATGGGGGTATTATTTTTTTAATTTTGAACACTTTGTCTATTATGATGGAGTATATGGTTGAAATTGGTAATAGGATATACATTTGGTCTATATTGAGTTTATTATGGTAATATCATTTTTTTCATTTTTCATAGTTAAATATGATCAGGCTATTATTTTAACTAATATAGGGTAAGGAACATTGAGGTCAAGTCCCATGTGCAAGAAATGTCTTACAAATCAGAGTTATGGTTCTCTAAATATCATGCTAGCAAGAAGTTGGTATTAGTTGGTGAAATTGGCATGCAAGGTTAACCTTAGTAAGGTGGAATTTTATAATGTGAATTAAATAGGTTAGTTTATTAATTTGAAAATTCATATAAATCATTTAAGTTGATAATAATTATTTTTTTTGAGCTAGAGAGGAGGTTACCCTTATAAGGAACATGTAATTTTTCCTATGTTTGTCATTTTTAGTACATTGTTTTTACTATTTTTATTGAAAATATGGTAGTTTAGGGATATTTTTTGGAAATGTGGCACTCCTATCCTAATATTGGTGTTAGTGTCCTAGATATGGAACTATTATCCAATGCTACTATCTTGTATGTAACACTAGTGCCTAGTAGGCCTAGTTTGTGATGCTTGTTATTTTTGACTAGTATTTGATGATTGCTATTATGTATTGATCTTATATTTTACATTGTTAATGCTAGATTTAGTTGTATTTTTACAAGTTGATTTGTGCATGAGAGAGTTTTAGAGTGGTTGGATGATGGAGACCTTATGAAGTCTACCCCTGATAGATGTTGAAATGATTATGGTAGAGAAATATGGTCTGAGTCATGTGGTATACTTAGATTTGATGCCTTAGGATAAACACATGATGAATACACTATGTGAGATGTGGGATGGAGATATATACACATTTTTATTACCTATTAGGGATATGAATACCACTCTATATGATGTGTAAAAGATCTTGTAGTTACCTATTACTGGTGTTTCAATGAATTTCAGCTTATATTTCAAGAAAAGGAAGAAAAATGAACTAAATACATGTATGATTGAAAAAATTGTTTGATTATGCACACATTGAATCAAAATATTGTGAAGAACTCCTCTTTGGATTAGGAGGATAAATTATAAATAAGAAAACACTAAATCAAATGGTTATTTAGATAGATAGCTAAGTGGATTGCCTAATATTAGCTAGATCCTAGAAGTAAGAGCTTCTTTGAGGGATGGCAATCCACACATTTTAAATAATTAAGTTTATAAATAGAATGATAAAATACTTGCATCAATAATCAAAAGGTACTAAAACTAAACATAATAAATACTTACTAAATAAATAGACTAAAAATGACTAATATAGCAATAAACAAGTCAACACTAGTGTTAAATGACTCAGGTTTATTTCAAAAAATTAAGCAGGGGTATGTGAACAAAAAGAGACATAGAGAATTATATTTGGTTGGAGGTAAGAGGGTGAAAATAACTTGTTATTTTATGCCATAGTGACCATTGATAGTTGGGGTGAATGTCAATGGTTAAGGTGACCTTCGGTAGTCAAGGTGACCATTGGTGGTTGGACAAACTATTAGTGGTTGGGACAACCATTGGTGGTTACTATGTGTAGGTTTGGATTGGTAAATAACTAGTTTAAGGGATAACAAATTTGGATTTGAAGACATGGGTTAGTGTTGGGATGATTATGAAATACAAATAAAGTAAATAAATATTAGAAAATAAATACTTATCTTACTAGAGATTGATCAAGTGATTGATTGAGGTGGTTGGCCTATTGGTGGATTCTAGCATGATTTTGATAGAGTAATTATACTTGATGCTTTGGTAGAGTGGTGACATCAAGTTGGATATTTGACATGATGGCTAGATCATTAGATCACTGGTGATGATTAACTTATAATAAAGAAAATCTAGTTACACAAGCTCTTGATAACAATTACAGATGGATTTCACCTCCTTGCTCCTCTCTTCTTATAGGCAAGGCAAGAGAAATGTAATAAGACATTAAATGGGCCTTTTAATATAACTCATGCATGAAATGGATTACACATGGATTTAGATAAGTTATATTTATAAAATCAAGGTAGGTAGCTTACATGTTGTTGGTTAAGGAGGTATATCCTAATCTTCGATAGTCAAGGTGACCATTGGTGATAATCCTAATCATCGATAATTGAGGGCAAAGGTAAAGAGTGGGTGAAAGGGTAGGGTATTTAATTTGGTCAAACTAACCAATATCAGGATTAGTTAGGGGTTAAAGGGTCACATTAGTCCCAAGGGGCTCCTAAGGTGGTCTAGGGGAATTTTGACATTTAGAATCATGGTGTGTAGATTTTTAATGTTCACAATTTTCCCCTTTTTTATGTGACTTGGAATCAACAAGCTAAAAAAATAGATTGTTGGTTGAAGGTCATGGTTGTACTACATATGGGAAGAGGTGTTCCCCCTCAAACTAAGATTTGATGAGGTAAAATAGAATTGATTTATCAGTTAATAAGGTGGATAAATGTGATGATGAAGGTGGATGTCATGAAGTTGGGTGATAGGTTAGGCATTGAAGCATAAATGAGCACATAAAGTGTGATATAGAAGATCACACATTGATGAGGTTACCATAAATGGTAAACATAAATGTCAGTGTTAGAAGGATAAGTGACAAGTGGACTGTGTGATCACATTTAGGCATGGTAGTTGGGTACACTCATAAATGCAAGTCTCCTAAGTGATGCCAATGTTTTAGTGGATATCCAAGGTAGGAAGTGCTCTCAATGAAAACAAAAAATGGGTAATTTTTTTGGGTATCTAAGGTAGGAAGTGCTCCTAAGAATACAAAAGTGGGTATAGTATGTGTTAGGTGGTGTAAGTGCAAAAGGTAATCAACATGGCAATGTTGTCACTATGGTCAAAGGATCAAACAAAATTCATCACAAAATATGTGTTAATTGGGTTGAATAGACCAATGGTAAGATGATGAGGTGGTTAAGATGGGTGGAGAAGGTAATATCCATGGGTGGGTTATTTGATTTGGTTTACTAAAAAAAGGAGGTTTGATCTAGGTGAGAGAAAAAAGGTGAGCCTCTTGACTATCAATGGTTAGGGTGGTCAAGGGTGATCATTAATGGTCACCATGACCATCAATAGTTAGGGTGAAAACCCTAAAAATTATATCAATAAAAAGTGAATTTAAATGTCATTTAACTCATTTTCACTTTTGATTATGAAGTTCTAGAAATTAGCGATTTAGGTAAAAGTACTACTAATGATGATTATTATGGTGTATTTACTGAGTTGGATTGATCAAGAGGATCGATGTAGGATGTAAGGTGAGCATAGGTGAGGAATAATATGGGTGGGCCCATAGCTTACTCCTTGATAATGATAGGAAAATGAGGTAGGTGACACTCTTAAATTGGTAGATGTAGTTGTCAATTTGAAATTTACATTCAATTTGAAAGTGTAGGGGATGGATGGGCAGGTTATGACCTGACTGTGCCTTAAGTAGGGTTTTAGGGTTGGAGGGTTAAATTTGTGGGTAAATTTTGAAATTGACAAGGTGGGGTAGGTTAACTAGGGTAGGTATGGGTATTAGGCTAGGAGTTAGAAGAGATTAGGGTTACTTGGGTGGTTGTAAGGTAGGATAGGTCTGGGGGTTTCCATTCACATAACACCCATAGTGATCATCAGTGGTTAGAGTTAACCATCGATGGTTGACATCCCAAAAGAGGTGGATGTTTGACCATCAGTGGTCACCATGACCATCAATAGTTTCCTAGTGTAGAAATTGACATTTGATTTTGTTAAAAGTGCCTAAGGCATATAAGATGTTAATTGCTTAGTATAGGGTGACCCTATAGGTGCCAGGGTTTATAGATAAGGTAAGATGGTAGCGTGGTCATTGGTTAAATGGGTAAGATGGATTGAATAAGTATTTGTGCTAATGAAATATGTAAGCATGGGATCAAATTTAGATGCATGATCAAGTGCCATATATCTTTATTGAGATTCATCAGGGGATGACCCCTGTAGATTGGTTAGATATGGAGGAGGTTGGCCTAAGAGTGATGTGATACTATAAAAATGTGATTTATGATGCATATATGATCATGGACCTCATAGAGAAATGGGATATAACCATGAAAATGTTCCTATTACCCATTGGTGAGGTCACAATCCTATCAGAGGGCAAGCATTGGATTACATGATTACCCCTATGAGGTGAGCTAATATACCACATAAAGAATGATGAGTGAGATGATCTACTAGAGATTTTATATGGAGACAACTAATATCATGTCAAATGGTATACTGGGGGCTTTAGTTACTCTACACTCTTAGAAGGTGAGAGATGAGAGGAGATTGATGACTATGCTTATGATTTCCATTTCATGTTTTGCCCTTCCTAACTTGAGTACTAAGAAATTTACATACTTTATACTAAGGGTACTGATTGAGTTGCTACTAGGGTAGACTATATTTGGATGGGTACCTATTCTCTTGATGTAAATATATAAGAATATATGGGGATTTAGGGCCCATAGGGGGTACAACATTAATGTTGATCTTGTTCTACACTATTAGGCCTATGAGCACATCTAGGTGTTGAGGCTGATGGGATTACTATGGATGGAATGTAACATGATTGAGTTCCTAGTTAGATTCATGTGGTGGAGAGGTGACTTCATTACTTTAGGTGTAGGGAAAGGTGCACATGATGTAGATTGGTTTAGGGGTGCATTAAGTGGAAACCCTATGTCTAGTTTCCAGTATGGCCTAGCTACAAGAGGCAGAACCTATCTCTATAGAGTTATAGATGGATATTCTATAGGTAATATGGGGAGGTGGAGCTTATCCATTTTGATAAGGTGTAAGATATTTTGGCCTAGTTTAGGGTATTTGAGGAGCATTACCCAAATATAGGCACAAAGACTCAAATATTCTACTACCTAAGCCACATCTAGTACCAACTTTGCTTGATCACAAGGAGTTACTAGCCAGGCCATAGATAGATGATGTAAGATTTGTAGATGGTTACATGGCATGGTACTAGGCTTTATATATGGCTATAGATTTTGGTGATGATGGTAGGAGGCTGATGGCTATGGACTTAGCTAGGAGAGGGGGTTAGATGGTATAGGTATAGGGGCTAGCCTTGATGGATAGGTAGGAGTGGTACTAGCCACTACATAGGCATAAGTCATAACATTACAAGGGTAGGTGGCTACATTACAAGGTTATCAAGCGACCATGATAGGTGAGAGGGACTAGGCTAGAGCTACACTACCTAGGTCACCTAGGAGTGAGATGCTCTTAAATAGGTAGAGGAGCAGTGACAACACCAATAGGTCTATCAAGGACCATTGATATTCAGAGGTACATAGCCACCGTTGAAGAGTTATGATATTATGAGGCTTTAGTTTTCACTCACTACCCAACAGAGCCTCGATAAGGTGAGTACAAAGCTAGCTTAGTATGTGGTGATAGTGTGGTTACTATAGGTTAGTAGGAAACATATGTAGGTGGATATGTAGGTATATATGGGGGATAGGTAGGTAATGTAGGGGGAAGGTACCAAGATCTAACAATGTTCTAGGAGATAATGGTGACCCTAGGGTATAGCCATGAAATAGTTTAGATATATTTATGTATATCATTTTGATTCTAGCCTATGACCCAATGTGGTGGGATGTACATTTTGAGAGGAGAGACATGTATATCCATTGTATACATTATGATGTTATTTGACTCATGAGTTATATATATATATATATATATGTTATTGTTGTTGTTTATTGATCATGCTCATGATCTATGATTTGCTTTGATGTTGATGTTTATGATGTGATGTTTATATTGCTTATGGATTATGCTTAGGCTATGGATGCTAGAAACTGACATAGACTCACCTATCTAGGTATGAGATGTATTTTATTAATGGCTATGCTTCTTATTTGCTTATGAAATTCTAAATTTTGATGAGTATATGTTTTATTATTTAGATTTAGACATGTGATGAAAATGGTTGGTTGATTTATTGCTCTTGGATGCTATGATGTTATTATGCTTGTTATGGTTATGATTATAGTTATGTGTTTGCCTATGACACATGTGCATATGCTTATTGTTAATTTATTGTAAGATAAAACACATGAGGTAAGCTAATTAACAACACTAGATGAGAGAACAAGGAATATAATCAAGAGACAAACGTCATAATGAAAATACCAACTAGTCATGAGAGGGTAAGAAGAGAGAAGGATGCTTCTTTTTTGACAAGGACTAAAATAAAACCAAAGTTGGATTGGCTTAATGAAAATAAGCCCTTCAAATGCTTTGCATTAGCATTCATTAGTTGGGTAAAAAGGTTTCTTAACCATATAATGTTAAGTAAGATAAAAATCCATTGCATATATTATATAAAGGGGAGATGGATGAAAATGGAATCTTCTTGTGAGATCAACATGCCTCTTCTATAGGTTTTTGAAGAGCTAGTATAAACAAGTCTATGCTATACAAGGTGTAGATTGATCAATGTAGGAAGTCTACTTGTGAAATCCAATTGTGGATTTCACCTTATTTTGCTATGTGAGAGCTAAATACAGATTTCAAGATTAGTTTTATTTTGTTGTGATTTTAAAAGTGGGTCTTTTTCTTCACTGATATATATGGGAAGCTAATCGATGCAAGAAATTCTAAGAAATTGCTATGCTTTTGAAAAATGCTTTACTTAGCCATCCTTTAAAGGAGTGGTCTAAATTTGTGTGCTTTGTTTAATGATTTTGATAGCTATCCTTCAAGGTATTAGTCCACCTTATGTTGAAAAATTTCAAATATGTTTTCAATAGCTATCCTTGAAGGGAATAGTCTGTGTATGCTAGGAGTAACCCATGATTGATATTGGTAGGGATTTTGATTTTTTATATGCTTGATATTACTTGACATAGACATGCTTATATAGGTTTAAGGGTTCACCTTTATGAATGAAAAACTAAAAACATACAGAGGATGAGTAGGTGTAAAGAGGTTTTGGTGACAACAATCATGGGAATCCATCCTAGGAGAGGGGGAGAAAGTACCATGAAAATCATTCCATGAGTCGAGCCATGGTACCCATTGTTCAAGATTAGGCTATGACTGTGATGGATAATCATATGATTCAATATTAACCAATTTACCCTAAAATAGGGAGATGAATGTGGTTGAAATCAAGGGATGAGTTTAAGTTAAACCAAAAGGTGAACTTAATCCTTCTTAATAAAAGAATGGATGTAGATGTGAAGAATTGAGGGGCTTAGGTTCTGGGTTGCTCAAGATAAGATAACTAGTAATATCCTGATCTATACTTGTGGGGTATGATATAGGGTCTAATATAATTGAAATCAAACTTACCCCACTTGATCTTCTCCATATTGGTGACATGTTGATTTTCCTTTAAGACAAGGTTTCTGATGTTGAATTATCACACTCTAAGGTATTTATTATAGGCATGTTTGACATGATATTGATAAACATGAGGATGGGTAAGGAATGATAAGTGATGCTCATCAAGTAGCTCAAGTTGGGCTAAGCAGTGTTAATGATAATAATCCTCAAAAATGACTTCTTGAAAAGATATGTGAAGAGAAGGTATTTAGACTTAGAAAGGTGAGATAACCTCTACTCCAAACATAAGAGAAAAAGGGATGGAACTCACAGGGGTCCTAATACTAGTGTGATATGCCCATAAGGTAAAGGGGATGTGCTAATTCCAATCATGACCAGATGCATTAACCATTTTAGTGAGCATGTTGTTAAGAGTTTTGTTAGAGGCATCAAACTATCCACTCACTTGAGGGAAATTGGGTGAGGAGAAACTTAAATTAATTCCAAATGCATCACATAGACATTAGACTTGATTATTCTTAAAATATTTTCCATTGTCAATGATAATCTTTTGAGGAACATCAAAGCAGTAGATGATGTGATGGTTGATAAAGTTGACAATCTTCTCTGCTTTGGTTGAGACTAGAAGAATAACTTCTACCCATTTGGTAAAATATTTAGTCATAGTGATGATAAAATGGTATCACTAAGAATAATGAGGGTTAATTTCACTAATAATGTATAGACCCCATTATGAAAAGGGCCAAAAATCAATGGAAACATGAAGTCTATAGATAGGTGCATGATGTAGATTGGCATGTTGTTGACACTTAACACACTTTTTCACATAATAAAAAAATTTTGGTTAAGGGTAGGCTAGTAATACCCAAGGTGAAGGATGCATTTAGCTATGACAAGACCACTAAAGTGTCCCCACATAGATACCATCATACATTTCCTTGATAGTGTGAGAGGTTTTATGACTGTGTAGACAATTGAAGAGGAGGACATCAAAGCCATGATTGTAAAAAATTCCCCCCATAATGGTATAACATGAGGTACTTTAGATAAATTCTCATTGAGGATTCCTAAAAATCCCAAAAGGAATAATGACAAGTTTGAGATAGTTGAAGGTCTAATGATACCAAAGGTCAGGTTGGGTCTCTTCCACATTAAAAATGGTGGGAGAATATAGTTTGACATAGGAAGGCTAGGTAAGTCTATGGATAATGATGGATATCTTAGATTTATAAGGTGTTGATGGGTTCTGAGAGGTGAGGGAATACATGGTATCAACAAACTTGTTAGTAGATCATAGGGTTGATTGGATGCACTAGTGTTCAAATGATGTTAAGAGTTCATCAAATAGTTGTTTGTAATATTGTAAAACATCATTCTTACACTTTTAAGAGACATTTATTTGATTAAACACAAGTTGGGTGTCCCCAAAGATATTTATTATTTTGACTCTCAAGGCTAAGGTAGTCTAAAGGTTGATGACTAGGGCTTCATACTCAACCATATTGTTGATACATTCAAAATCAAGCTTGAAAGATAAAGGAAGAGGTTCACCATCAAATGGAATAAGGGTGATACTATATACCCCACCACATTGACATTTCAATTCATCAAAGAACATGGTGACTTGATAGGTGAAGTTTGCCTAAGAGATGGTCATGATAGACTCATTAGCGAACTCAAGAGGAGGAGGTTGATTGTCTGTTAATGGTGTTTTGGCTAATTTGCCAGCAATAACTTACCCCTTAATTGAATTTTTTTAAGGAAATCAAGGTCAAAATCCACTAAAATCATGAACCATTTGTCCACATTCTAGTTTTGGTATGGATTGAAGTGCATGTACTTGAGTGGGTCAATATTGGTTATGGCATAGTTTTTATGGTTAACAAGATAGTGGAAAAGTTTGGTGGCCATGAAGACTAAAGCTAAGTAGAGTTTCTTGGTATGGGTATATTGAGTCTCATACTATAGAAGTGTGTGGATAATATATTAGATGAATTTCTCTCTATGTTGTTCATCTTGATAAATAAGCATTTCCCCTAGGGAGTGGTCAGTGGCAAAGATATACAGGTAGAAAGGTTGGTCCTCCTTAGGAGGGGTGAGGATAGGTGGAGATAAAAGGTACTTTTTGAGTGAATCAAAGGCCTTTTGATACTCACTATTCCACTTGAAAGCTACATACTTATTCAAAGGGTGGTGGAAGGGTTAGCATCAATTTGAGAGTTGTGGGATAAAGTGATAAATGGATTAGAGTTTCCCCTATAAACTAAAAAATTACTTGAGGTTGATTAGAGAAATCATGTCGATGATAGATTTGATCTTGGTTGGATCAACTTTGATTCACTAGAGGGAGACAATAAAACTAGGGAGCTTTCCTGCTAAGACCCCAAAAATGCAATTCTTGGGGTTTAGGTGGACATGGTAATGGATAAGTCACTCAAAGATGATATTAAGAAAAACTAAATGATCCTTTTAGAGTTTGGATTTTCCAAGAAGGTCATCTACATAGTCCTCTATAATTTTATGGATAAGGTCATGGAAGATATAAGTAATGGCATATTGGTAGGTTGTACCATCATTATTTAATATAAAAGTAATGACTCTATATTAGAAGGTTCCCCATGGGTTTATAAAGGTATTCTTTTACTACTCTTCAAGGGAAATTAGGATCTGATTGTAACTTGAGAATATATTCATGAGAGAACATATCATGGATGGTTATAAGATCAACTAATTGGTCGATGCTCGATAGAGGAAATTCATCTTTGGGGAAAGTGAGCTTGAGGCCATGAAATTCCACATAAATGTGTAGTCCCCCCTATGGATTTGGTGATAGGCATGGCTTTTAAGACCCACTGGGGATAGTTAATGGGTTAAATGAAGTTGATAGATAGAAGATACTAAAGCTCTTTTTTGATGAGAAGGGCTATGCAAGGGTGTATGCATCAAAGTTTTTGCTTGACAGGCTTGGCATCATGATGGGGGATTATGTTATGGCTCACAATGGTGGGCTCAATTCTAGACATATCCCTATAAGACCAAGCAAATTCTATGCTATGATCTTGGAGGAAGGAGGGAAAGACTTAAAGTGCCTTGGAATTCAATGATTGGCCAACTTTGATAATGTGGGAGTTGTTCAAAGTGACCAAGTTGATATCCATGGTGGATTCATTCAAATGGTTGAGGTCTCAAGAGGAAGGTATTTATGGATGGAAGAATATGAGGTACCAAGGTAGGTGATAATAGAATCATCATGTTGGCTTTAAACAATATTAATGGTAGGAGAGTCATCTCCTATCATCTTAGGATGGATCAAAGGGATGGTTACAATTTCCCCCCCTTTTGATAAGTTAAGGGTTTGAGGCTAATCATATTGATGAAAAAAAATTTAGGTGGGATTATGTCATCATCCTCACATATAGGTAGAGGAGAGGTTGGTGAGGAAGGGGTGTGTTCCTTGATAATGGTGGTGGTAGGTGGTTTAGTTTGATTATTGGTAGGTAGAATGAAACCAAAGTCATGTTTCTCATGAGGTTTTATAGTCTTAATGGAAATTAACTCATGTGTTCCATGCTCATATCACCCAAGATCAAATCCTTTCCAAGCACACTTATGAAGGTATGTTTGGGACAAACAAACCAAAGTCATGTTTCTCATGAGGTTTTATAGTCTTAATGGAAATTAACTCATGTGTTCCATGCTCATATCACCCAAGACCAAATCCTTTCCAAGCACACTTATGAAGGTATGTTTGGGTAAAACTTGGTTTGTCCAAGTAGGAGAAGCCATAAGTGAATGGTTGAGGAAAAGAGGAGGTGGTAGAAGAATCAAGTGGTTTATTGAGTCCCCCATAAATGAAATGGGTTTGATAATGGGGAGGTCCAAAGGGAATAATGTTTTTGACATTAGGTTCATACCCAGGTTGCTGGTCAAGTTTCCCATACTCTTGGGGTGTAGAGAAAGCATCAAGGGCAAGGAGGTAATATTCCCCCAGTGAAAGATGTTGGAATGTGGATTCCAAGTGGTCTAAGGTAGGGATATAATTGGAGGGGATAGATGAGCTGTTGATGCCTTATTGGTAGATGAAGGTAGGACTTCCTCTTCTGTGGTGGAGGTCTTATCCTTGGTTAAGGAGGGTGTGCTAGATGGGGGTAGGAGGACATCATTGGGTTGGTAGGTCATGTTTCATGTCAATAAGGGAATTGGGTTAGATTGGATGGTGATGACCTAGCCTTCATGCTCAAATTTAATACAATGGTGAAGGGTAGAGGGGACACAACCCATGGAGTGGATCCAAGGTCATCTTAGCAAAACATTGTATTGAAATTTGCCTTCCACTACATAAAAGAGTTTGAGGAGCATGTGAGGTATTAAATGGATATGAAGGACAATAGTTCCTAGGGTAGTGGTCATGGTGTCATTGAAGGATAGAAGGGTGGTTGAGGTTTTAGACATGACATTATCTAGAAGGTTGAGTTGGTTATAGGCATGGGAGGAGATGATATTAATATTAGCCCCCCCATAAATCATGACCTATTTGATGTGGGTTTGGTTGATATAAGAAGTAATAAGGAGAGGGGGATTTGGGTCATCCAAATGGATATAAGGTATTTAAAAATTCTTAAAGGTGATAAGGTTGGAAATTTTGAGAGCACCGACAAATGTTGCTAGAGGTTAGGGGTCTTTAGGTTAGATCTCTATCGATTACAATGCCTCGATCATTCTTGGAGATGATGAGTTGAAGTAATAATCAATTCATATAAGCTCATCTTCACTAGGGTCTAGTGGATTTATTTGAGCACCACTCTCTTGATGGACTTAGAGGGGTTGGATTGGGAGGTACCCAAGATAGATACCTTGGGTTTGGTTGAAGGTGAAGGTGTTTGATTTTGGTTTGGTTGGGAGGTGGAAGATGGGTATGTCCATATAATGGACACTTTGGCCTTACCCTTATCCTTTTGTTGTGATTTTGTGACCATGTGGATGGTATGGATATAAGGAGGAATTGGGGTAAGAGAGTTGTTTGACTCCTCATCACTTTGAGGTGAGAGTGGGTAAATAGGTAAGTTATGGCTAGTGATTATTGGTTATTGGATTGGTAATGGGATTATGGGAGGTTCTTCTATTAATAGATCATCCTCATCATAGAGACTATGGATAATGGTTTGGAGAGCCTTTCAATTCTTTGTATCATGGCCTAGTGTCTTATGATATGAATACACTTGGTGGTCATTATACTAGATGGGTTTTGAGCTGAGAGGGTCAAATGGCTTGATAGGGGGTAAGGTCAAGTAAGAATCTTAGAATAACCTTTGGAAAATAGTTGAGTAGGATTCAACTAAAGGTGGAGTGGGTTTAGGGGTTTTGGTCTTGGTTGATAAGGTAGAAGTCTTTTTGGGAGTGGGTTTGGTGATGGAAGATTCAGGTAAGCTAGTGTGCTTGGTTAGTGGTTTTGGTTTTGGTAAGGTAGAGGTTGATAAATCAGAGGTAGGAGGTTTCAAGGTAGGTAGCTTGGTCATTGCTAGTTTAGTGAAGATAGGTGTGCTAGAAAGCAAATGTGCTAGTGTAACTAGTAGTGATGATTAGTTTTTGGTTGGGATAACTAACTTCCTACTCAGAGTGGAGGGATGAGGCCCCAAGATAGAGGGAAAGGTTGAGGGAGGTAGGATTTTATCTCTTTGGCCCTTTGGTGGCTTCACTTCCTTAATCAATTTGGTTTTGTTGTTAGTTGTTGGGTTTGGTGAGTTAAGCTATACTTTCATAAATGGGTAATTAAGGATCTATGTAGGGAAGGTGCCAAGGTTTTTAGTTGGTTTGGTTAGTTTGGTTGGTAAGATAGGAGTGTGGATAATGGTAGGGGTAGGTTGGTTTGATAATAGTGTGATTGGAGGTTATTATTTGGAAATGTAAGGGAGCCCCAATTACTGCCAAAAGGTAGCTTGATCTATGTCAGGGTTGGAGATAAATTCTAATTTTTTCACTAACCTAAAGAATGGTTTATATACCAGCTTTGGTCCCTAGATAGTGAAATTGAAATATAAGCCCATAGGTTGAGATAGAGGTATGGTAACCTCATCCTTTTCCTCAATCAAAAGATGCAAGGTTTGGATGGGTGATTCCTCTATGGGAGATATAGATATGGGGGCTTCCTCTTTGAGAATGATCTCCAAAGGGGTAGTAAATTGCTTAGTGGTTGAGGGAGAAGGTAAATGGGTTCTTGTCCAAGTATGTTAGTGTAAGGAGGGGTTAATGGATCTACTACCTCAATAAGTGAATAATGTATGGATTGGGTGGTAGGTTATTTAGTAAGGAGGGTGTTAATAACCATATTTATAGTATGGGTATTGTGAGAATAGTCAACCATGTTGCTCTCATTTTTGGTAGGTGCATGATTTAGGAAAGGTTGCCTAAAGATGTTAAGGGATTGGTTTTGAGGTACATTGGGGTTATCCAACAAAATATCACCATTATGTAGACACCAAAATTACATAAAACACATGTGCATAACCTCTTATGTCGAAACCCCTTTTAGCCTATTTTTCAATAATAACAATTAACTTCCCTAACCCATGTTTTTACCCCTCACACATTTAATTAATTAAAAATAATTAATTAGCTTAATTAAAAAACCCCATTTTATACCTTACCTAGCCACCTCACCCTATTACTAATTCTCACCTGATGATTCATCTCAAGACCTGGTCTTCTCATCTTAACTACCCAAGACTTATTCTCATTTCCAAACTAAATTCCTAATCAACTAAATCCTTCTTAACCTCTTATTTTTATCAATTTGTAATGGGTGCCACACTTGGCATGAAGAGAAATAAAAATAGGCCAAAAATAGTAAGGTTTACCTATTCTAGGGCCATTGATGTCGATCAACCAATGGTTGATGTCGGTGGGATCACCAACATTGGTGATATAAGCCAAGCTCCAACCTAAAGTCTAGGTCAGTAGAAATCAATAAAATTCATTCTTACTTGCAATCAATCTCTGGGCATTCAAGTTTTGACATCTTAGCTTACATCATCTTGCATAAGTCAATCATGATCAAGAACTAAGCTCTTGAAGACCAAAAACACCTTCTTGTTCTATTTGTTTAGGACATCAATTTGAACTACCTGATAGGGACCATCAATTTGGCACTTATCATTTAATGACTACTATATCTAAGTACATAACTTATTCTATAGGTATTTTAAGTATTTACTTTGATATCACTTCATATCTGCTATTCATTACCTTATATACTTCTGACTGAACCCCCATAAGGGGGTTATAAAGATTCATTGCTTATTTCCCCTTGACTTAACACACCAAACCTAAGACCAGATCTACCCAAACCATACTCTCTCTCTCTCACACAACTCTCCCCAACCTCCCAAACTTGATCAAAACCATTTCCTAGACCTGAGAAAGCCTTATATAAGCTTTTAGACAAATATTTCCCCTACCAACCTCGATACCCTAACCGACATCAATCACCTTCACCACTAACCTTAATAGTATAACTGATATTGATCACTCCCCTAATTATATTAGCAACTGTAGATTCCCTAACCTTTCTAAAACCTACCCAAATAACTTCTAAAATATAAACAAAATACACCACTTGTACCCTATCACTCTCTACTATACTCAAGTTATGAATAATAGTAATATTATCTCTCTTTACCTCTCTTTTAGTTATTTATTACTCTTTTATCTCTAAAAAGTGGACTATTATCTCTAAGGAAGTTTTACACTTCCTAGAACAAGCATGTAGCTTGGCAGCTCACTCATTTAACTACTAACAAACATCTTGTGGTAGTGCTTTCTTACTTGCAGGCAGTCCTCTCATACCAAAGAGAAGTGATCACAATGTCTGGACATAGTCCACAAACTAATTTGGGTTCATTCTAATCACTTATCCCCATCATTCTTTTCTATTTTCCTTTAGACTTGAAATAGACAAAATTTAGTGAAATATTTCTAGCATGCCTGACGGGACCCTAGATTTTTCCTTGGGTTCATTTATTGTTTTAAGCATTCTTATAGGTACATTATAGTGAGAATTTCATTTATTTCACTTTCTCTTTCTCTTCTCTCTTAAAACAAAAAAATTGACATTTTATTTTCTATTTAAAAGCATTAAATTGAAATTTTCTTTCTTTTCTCTTTGCCTCTAAAAGCAATTTATCATTTTTTTTACAAGTTAAAAAGAATCTCTTCTTTAATTCTTCTTACATATACATTAGAATAGTGAATTTAATTCTATACTCCTATTTCATATTTTTTTTAATTTGAATCTAAACATTTTAGATTTGGGTTCAAAACTTATTGCATTTCATTGTTTGCTTGCTGCATATTAACTCACCTAGTTAATTACAAGCATTTTAAATAAATTGTAGTTCACCTATGTTACAAAACCAAATCACATTCACAAAAACAAACATATAAACTCACCTAATAAAATTCCCATCAAGATTTCATCACCTGGTGGATCAGCTTACCCTACTTGGCTATCCTACTCAGATTTCAGCACTAAGGGGAGAACCCAATCTGTTCTCTGGTAGAGTATAAACTCTAGACAAAAGGTATATTTTGGCTAAGTGACATGGGTCAGCTCTAGGTCTATGAAGTGTGGAGAGAAATCTCCTATAACAAGTCACATACCTGGTCTAACATAGATTTCCTCTTGATCACTAAAACTAACCTGAAACTAACTCTAGATCACTTTCTAGTACCTTTGATAACCAAATTCTCTTTTCACTATCTGATTAAGGCATAAGCCAACATGAGACTAAAAATTAATCTATATGAAGTAATAATTATTGGTTGTATGTTATTTTTCTACTTTTTTATTGCCTTCTATATTTTGGAGTTAGTAAGGACATTTTCCTATTTGATTCACAAAATCAATACTATTTATAATACTCAATTTGTATAACCTATTATCTCAAGTTTTTTGAGTGTTCTTCATTCTTGCATAGACCTCTTACATCCACTATTTTACCTAGTTTCAAATTTTGGTTTCTTAAAACATCAGATTGTCCATCTCCTAAGATATCATAGTGATTGACATTGATTAACCCTACTGACATCGATAGATTTTACCTATAGATATCGGTTAATCCATCGATGTCAAATTTTTTTTCCTACCAACATTGGTCAAGCAACTAATCTTGATGACTGTGTAATTTCATCTGCTTAAAATAACAAGCTAAAATAACCCACTTACCCACACTCAAACCTAGTTTTTCCTTATTTTGTTTCTAATACAGGGTAGTAAGACTATTTATACTTCTTCTTGCATGGTATTGATGTGAGTTTAAGCCAAAATTATTGCTGATTATGTAAGTCAACAACCACTTCCACCTTCCCCTCTCACTTTTGAATCTATCATGGAGCATACTTTAGATATAGAGCATACTCTCAGCCCCAACCAAATTCCCATTATGCCTAAAGGAGATCAAAATTTTGCTAAATTTCTTGATCACAATGTGGCATCCCTATAACATTTCCTTGATATGAGTTGAACCTATAATTATTTAGGTGACCCAATCTATGGTATGCCAACCTCTCTAATGGAGACAAATTTAGTTTTATTTGCCTCCACTATTTTCCCCATGGTTACCCAAACCACCACTTTAAAGAGTAACCCAACTATAAATAATGTCCAAAGTTTAGCATCACCAACTTCCCAATCCCACCTAAACCTTAGTGTGACTTCAATACTTTCATAACCATAACCAGTTTACTCAAGTCTTACCCCATTTCATAATTTAGTGGTACCTATTCCATCTACCCTTGTACTTATAATTACTTGAGTTAAAACTCACCCTTCATCCAATCTAACCATGCTAATAATCCAACCTACAATAACAACCAACCAAAGCATTGTCTCTAACCCAACGGGATAAGCCCCTTTTATTTTTTCACCCCAGCCTATGACTAATTATCCTTATGTTTCCCAAACACAACCTCAAAAAGCTATGTCATACACTCCATATGCTTCTTATCAAGTTCCCTATATTTTAGGAGGTATCCCCCAAACTAATCCTCCTCTAGACCTCATTAAGATGCTAATGGACAAGATGTCTAATCTAGAGACATCCATTTCTAGTTTAAAGAATGTGTTATCTTATGATCAAATATGCAATGAACTAATCCATCCTTATGTGCCTATTCACCCTTATCCAATCCAATGGTAAATCCCTAAATTTATTCATTTATAGAGTAAAGAGGACCCAAAACACCACTTGCAAGTATTTAGACATGTTTATTATTTAATAGGGCATGATGATGCATTACTACTTCACACTTTACCTATGTCTCTTTTAGGTGATGCCTTGGATTATTATAGATCTATAACTCATCAATCCATTTTCTCATTTACCCAACTTACACAAATATTCCTAAACCATTTCTCTATTAACATTTATAAAAGGGTTTCTATAACAGACCTTTATTCTATCAGATAATTTAATGATGAGTCTATTACAAATTTTGTCTCTCATTAGAGAAGCTTGATCAATCAACTCTCTTTCTCCTTACCCCAACCTAATATTATTGAGCTTTTCTCAAGGGCATGTGCTAAGCACATCTCATCCACACTCTGGGTAAAAACTTTTTGCACATTTGATGAGGCTTTTACAATGGCATGGAAATTTGAGGTTCATGCTATAGATGAAGGCAAAGTCAAGTTGTGTAGTAAGAATCCCGATTCCAAATCAAATGAATCCTCTTTCTCTAAAACATCCCATTATAACCAAAAATCTAAAGGCTTTTCCAATGCAATGGTTATTAAGTCAACCTCTTTCACAACCACAAACCAATTGAATTACTCAATTTCCTAAAATCTGACCAAATAATTCCAACAATGGTATGAACAGAGATAATACACTCCCATTAGGGAGTCATATACATCTATTTTTTAGAAACTATTGCAATAAGGTATCATAAACCTTCCCCAAATCAAACCTCCTATATATTTTGACCCCTCCCATCCTATCCCAATTAGGTACAAGGAAGACGAGTTTTATAGTTACCATCGAGTTAAAGGCCACAATTCTAATAACTATAAGACATTCAAGAACATTGTTCAAGATACTCTTGATAGGGGTGATCTCATCTTGGATAATCCTAATGCACCCCCTAATCAAAGTATGGATGTGTTTAAACACCCTTTTCCTAACCATTCACCGAATCAAAATATTGTTTAGACCACAACTAACTTAGGTGGTCATAATATCCATACAGTTAATATCGTCTTTCCTTTACTTTTAGTTCAACCTTCCCCTCAACAAGAAACATCTATTTTATCGACTCCTCCCCCATATTCAATGGCATCTATTTTGTACATTCTTCCTTAGGTAAAAGAGCCTATTTCACCCATTCCACTCCCTCAAGAGGAAGATCCTCCTTTACCACTTCTTTTGCCCACTAAGGAACCTGTAATGCCAAATATTTTTGCACCAATATTACCTATCATCTTACCACTTGAATACCACACCCTACCCATTCCACAACCACATGTTGAAGGTAACATCATTCCTATATTATACCCTCTTGAGGAACCTATCTCTTCTCCACCTATAGAGATTAGTACCCAATCCACCCCACCTTTGCACTTAGAGGAGTTAGTATTATTTACTCCAATAATAGATGAGAGATCTATTGTGCCTACTCTAATTATACCACTCTTACCCCTTATTGTACCTATGTAGGATCATACTTTACCCATGCCTCACCCACATGTTGAGGGACCCATAATACCTATGCTTTACCCTCTTAAGGAACCTTTTTTGCCTACCTCCCCTCCACCCATGGCAGACCATGCCTCTTCTCCCGTCTCTGTCGAAGAGGACCCCATTATGGTTCTTTCTCATCTTTTGCCTAAAGTAGTAAAAACCAACAATTTCACTCTTTCCCAAACACCATATCCTTCTAAATACACACCTATAAGGCCTACATCAACTTCATCTAAACCCTTATCATGTTTGGTGAAAAGTCTAGAATTTTTTGACTCCATGAAGCTAGATCATGCAGCATTTTGGGACTGGCTAAAAACTCCTTATCTAACACAAAAAATGTTAGCCTTTACCACCAACCCTCTCACTACCCTTTACCCCAAGGTCTTTGAAAAATCTAGAGTTTCTTTACCAAAAGCACTTGAAGTTTATCCATCTATGTTAGAACCCTCACCCTCGTAGTAATCTACCACATTAAAGTAGATTAGGCCCTCAGGTGTATGCCCCATCTCTAATTTAATTCATCCATAGGTGAAATTAGATTTAAATCCTCAACCACAATTTATATTTTTGTGGCTTGAATTATATAAAAATATTAAGCTTCCTAGATCTCATCGATCCCTTCTTTATCCCTTAACTTTACCATCTATTTTGGGACCACACCGCTCTACTTTAGTTGGAAGAAAAATAAAAGGTTAAGTTACATCTACTCCTACCTTTACCTTCTAGTAGGCCTTTCACATCTAACATTAAGAAATTGATAGTAAAACATGTAGCTCCATCATCACCAAATAAATCACCACGTAAAATTACCTTTTCAACACTAAAACACAAGAAGGTGTCTACTCTTATTAGCAAAATAAGTGTGAGCCCACTTGTAGGCTCTCAGAGCTTTTTACTACATACAATATTGAAATCATCTATAATAACTCTTCCTCCCATTAATACTTATATTCCTCTTGTAATGAATCCATCTTGATTTAATGATACACAAGTGTGTTTATATCATCATTCACCTAGACATGATATTGAGAGTTGTAAAGCCCTCGCAACAGTCATTTAACAACACTTCAATGTCAACACTCTCTTCGATGATACTCTTATTAACATTCCTATTATTCCACCTTTGGCATCCATAGTGTCTCCTAATAGTACACCTAAGTTCAAACCCAAATATGTGGTTGTAACCCCTTTACCACCTCCTTCACCTACATTTTAGATCAACATAGTTAATGTGACCACACGATCATAAAACCAAAAAGATAAAGCTAAGGAAAAGGTTGTTGATCCTTGGGCCCATCTATTAACCAAAGAAACTCCTCCTAATCCCAATATTTCCATCTTGGGTGTCCCTAAAACAACATCTTTAGATGTTATTCAAAGCGCAATGGTGAAACAACTTCACCAAACTCTTACGAAAATGTCTTTGTATGAGTTAATCCAAAACTTATCCCAACACCATAAAGTTTTGATTAGTGATTTGAAAGTGATTGAGGTAAAATTGAATGATACATAACATCTTGTATTGTTGGTCATCTCCCTTAATTATATCTCCCTGATTTATTTTAGTGATTCAAAAATTCCACTTCAATACCCTGAAGATCAAGATTTTGCCATTTTTATTACCACATATATTGATCATACTCATGTCAAGAGAGTCATGATTGATGGGGGAGATAGTATTAATATTATTTCCACCCATGCATACAAATAACTATCCCTTCCTAAAAATTTCATGTCTCAAAATGATGTGGTATCTGCTCCTTTAACAATACTAAAGCTACTACAGTGGGCCTTATTATATTACATATCCATGTAGGTACCCACACTATTCCTAAGATATTTTATGTTGTTGAAGGATAATTTTAATATAATATACTACTTGAATGAATTTGGATATGTGTTATGGCATGTGTACCCTCAACTTTGCATGTCTATGTCAAGTTTGAATATGATGGGCAAGTACATGTTATACCTACTGACCCACCTTCATTTAAAACATGCAGCATGACTTATAGTCCCAATGATTTTATCATTCTATTGAAAACATCATCTCCTCCACATGATACTTTTAAAGCTTCTACAAGCTCCACTCCTGTGATTACTAAGATATCAACAACACAAATTCCTAACAAGGATCTCATCTAAGAAACTTTTCAACATTTGTCACTCAGTGAATATCATTTATTCATGCTCGACATGTTCTATACTCCACAAGAGAATGGAAGGCTTCACATACACCCAAATTATTATCCCTACATTAGGATGGTCATCCATTATGGGCCCCCTAACCTTTAAACTAATTTCACATATGGGGGAATTGATCAAGCTCTCACTGTCAACAATCCATCTTCTTCACCATAACCATTTACCTATGACTTCTCTTTCTTGAGTAACCCTAGATTCACTCATAGCTATCTCTATCAATTTGCTTGGAAAGGATTTGGTTTTGATCATTATGAATAGGGTGTCCATATAACTATTGAACATCCCACTAGCCAAACCATTAAAAATGCCAAAAAGAGGCATATAGTGGGATATGATGAACCAATCAGACTCATTAAAACTTTATAGGTACCAATTATTGAAACACTAGTCTCTCCTTTTCCACCATCACCTATCGAATTAGAGGTGTCTATACCTCCTATTTTTTTTTCAATAAATGCCATCTATTTAGGGCCTCTCACCTATCATCAGGGTAATGAAACAAGTTCCCTTCCTCTCATTCATCCTAAAGTAATTAATGAAGACTCTCCCACTATTAACACTATCTAATTCAAGATGATGATGCAATTCTCACCTACATGGGTGTGGATGATTATTATATCCAATAATTGCTTCCATATAAAACATAAGCTATGTTAAATAAATCAACCATTGACATCAAACTACCCTCTCATGATAACCCTCGCATCCTCAAGATTAGCCAATCTTTATATTCCTCTAATAAAGTTGATTATGCCACATTTCTTAATGACCGTATCAAATCCTTCACTTGGTCTTACAATGACATGCCTAGTATTGACCCCTCTATCATCACCCATAAAATTATCACCAATTGAGATGCTAAACCTATTAAGCAAAAGGTTCATAAGATGTATCCTTGTATTACTCTCCTTATCAAAGAAGAGCTCCAACACCTCCTTTTTGTTAACTTTATCCAACCCATCAACTACCTATAATGGATTTCAAATATTGTTTGTATCACAAAAATGACTAGGGGAATCCATATTTTCACCAAATATTGTGACTTAAACCTCATTTGTTTAAAAGATGATTTCCCATTACCAAGTATTGACCAACTTGTTGATCTGATGATTGGCTATGAGATGCTATCACTTATGAACATATTCTCTGGATATAATCAAATCCTAGATGCTCCTAAAAATCAAAATAAGACAACCTTCATTACCCCATAGGGGACTTTATGTTATCAGGTCATGCCTTTTGGCCTAAAGAATGCTAGTGTAACCTACCAATGCGCCATGACTTACATCTTTTATGATCTCCTACACAAAATTATGGAAGATTACGTAGATGAATTACTTGACAAATATAAACTTCATCAAGACCACTTGATGATTCTCAAAACCATATTTACTCATCTCCTCCAATATAACATTCAATTAAACTGAAATAAATGTGTCTTTGGTGTTATTTCTGGTAAGCTCTTAGGTTTTATCATTTCTCTCTGTGGCATAGAGATCAATCCTGCTAAGGTTATAGCAATCCTAGAGATGCCTCCACCTACTAACATCAAACAAATTTGTAGCCTACAAGGTAAAATTCAGTCAATTCACCACCTCATTTCAAAGTTATCAGACCATTGCCAACCCTTTCACCATCTCTTCAAAAGGATGTCTCCTCCATTGGAATATAAATTGCCAAGAAAATTTTGACATACTTAAACAATATATCCTTTTCCCCATTGGTTCTTATTCTACCTAAGGAAAATTAGTCTTTCTACTTGTACATCTCCACAATAGACCATTCTCTAGGTGCTATGATTGCACATCGAGAGTAGGAAGTTTGCTACATAAGCCACACACTTATTAATTATGAGACTCGATATACCCATACTAAAAAACTTTATGTTGCATTGGCATTTTCCACCTCCAAGCTTTGCCATTATCTCCTAAATCACAAAACCTATGTGGTCACCCATACTAATCCCCTTAAATACATACATTCCAAGCCATATCATAACCAATGTGTAGCTCGATGACTCATGATTCTTGCTAAATTTGACTTAGAATTCATTCAATAAAAGTGTATTAAGGGACAAATAATTGTTGACCAGTTAGCTACTACCCCTTTACTTGATAATCAACCTTCAAACCTCAAATTCCCTGATGAATCCATTGCAATGCTCTCCACTAATGACATCTATTATCAAATGATGATGTTCTTCAATGGATCTAAATGTCAATATGGTGGGGGTACAGGGGTCATTATTATTCCTATAGATGCCAAGCCTATACCTTTATCATTTAAACTAGATTTTGAATGCACTAACAATATGGATGAATATGAGGCTTTGATTCTGGGACTTCAAATATCTCTCTTCTTAGGTATCAAATCCATAACCATTTTAAGTGATTCTTAGTTAGTGGTTAACTAGGTTAATGGTTCTTACCCATGAAAAAGAAAATTCTATAGTGGTATTAACATCACGTAGATATGCTATTGGGATCATTTGACTATTATCTCTTACAAACTATTCCTTGATCCACAAACAAGTTTGCTGACATGATGGCTTCATTTGATTCACATATACCCTCTTCATCCTCTTCTTCAAGAATCTATGTCACCATGCATCATTTAACATTACCCTCCTATATATCAGCTAACATCCTCTTCATGAAAAATGTAATATCTAACCCACATGACTTATGGTACAAGCAACTCATGGATTATCTTTCATTATCTATTACCCCCTCTAATCTTTCCAATAATGGGAAACATGCTTTCATAAAATGTGCTACTCATTACACTATACTAGGAGGACTTCTATAAAAGTGAGGTTTTGATGGTCTTCTCCTTAGATGCCTCACTATTACTAAGACTCCCTTCACCATTAAAGAAGTCTATGATAGGATTTGTGGTGAGCATTTCAATGGTCATATAGTTGTCAAGTGTATCCTTCAACTTAGCTATTATTGGCAAATGCTCTATCAAGACTATGCTAATTACGTTTGATGTTACATCTAGTGTCAACAACATGTTAACCTCCTTTATGTTCCTAGTCATGCATTATAAATCACTAAATACTTTTGGCCCTTCTCCTAATGGGGCTAAGATCTAATCAGAGAGATTAACCCTCATTCATTAGTCCATCATTGTTCTATCATTACTACCATTGAGTACTTCACCAAGTGGGTTGAGGCTATCCCTCTCACCTCCACTAAAGTTGACAAAATTATTTACTTCATCAACAATCACATCATCTATCATTTTGGTGTCTCCCATAAAATTATAATAGATAATGACAAATCTTTCAAAAATAAGATTGTTTAAAGTCTTTTTGATATATTTAGAATCAAATTAAGCTTCTCATCACCATACTATCCACAAGATAATGGACAAGTAGAAGCTTCTAACAAAACATTAACCAAAATTCTCATGAAGGTAGTCAATGATATGGGCAAGGATTGACACACACACATTCCTTTTGCTTTATGGGCTTATGGCACTAGCATTCAAACCCTTATGGATGCTACACCTTTTTCCTTGGTATATGGGATGGAGGTTGTTTTGCTTCTTTAATTCTAGATTCTTCCTCTTTGAATTTCACTACAAGACATACTTACTAATGATGAATTTCACCAAGAACATTTGGCTCAAATTGAATTTCTTGATGTGCACCATCTCATAGCCCTCAACCACCTCCAAATCTATCAAGAGTGTATCAAACACACTTATAAAAAAAACCTCAAAGAGTGAGATTTCAATATATGAGATCTCATCTTTAAAAAAAATCAACACGTGATGAACATGGATAAAAGTAAACATGGTATGTTTTCTCCTAATTGGCTTGGACCTTATATCATAACTCACAAGTATGGCTCAGGAAATTATCACTTATCTTCTCTTGAAAGAAGGCCAAAAATTGATCCTTTAAATGCCTTACATCTACAACCATTATTTTGTTAAACAAGCATCACCTCACCTCATGTTTAACTTGAGCTCATCCATTGAGTATCCCTATTACATTCATTTCCCTTCCTCTTCACCCTTAATCTTATACACTTAGTTAACTTATGTAGTGGTATGGTTTTTCCCTCAAATTGGAAAACTCATACACCTCTATAGTATTTTCCATGACTAAAAGAAAAAAGAAAAAGGATATGTGACAAAGTTATAAATTCTCAGGTCATGCTTCTCAATGTAGACGGCTTCCTTGAAGGATAACTATGTAACTTCCCTTTGCTACTATCAATAGACTACTCCCTTGAAGGATAGCTATTTAAAACTAAAAAAAAATGATTAGACCACTCTCTTGAAGGATTTCTAAGCCAAGCTTTGTTCTCAAAGGTAAATACAAATAGAAAAAGGATTCTCACATTGATAAAGTTTATACAACCTTAACCCATACAAAATTCCATTGCAGGCTTCCCACATTGACCAGATTATACAAAAAAAAAGCTTTAAGTCATTGAATTTCCTATTGTAGCTCTTGATTAACCCACAAAAAAGGGCATATCATTCCCACTTTGTAGGTTTTGGCACCGAAACATTTTCCCTCACTTTACCCTTTTTTTCCTCATACTCTTTCAAGGGACTGTGAAGCTCACTTAATATAAGGTAAACATGATGATTCTCTAACAAACACAATGGTTAAATTATATAAGGCATGAAAGAGGCTCATTTTATTGAGCTTATTTATATTCTAATTACAGTCTTTACCAGTGCATGAGCATTTTGCCTCTTTATTTTCCCATCTAAACCACATGTCAATCTCTCTATTGAGATGAAAAACAATGTCATACCAACACTACCAAGCCTACTCCATTTATTTTAATCATACACCATCACAAATATGGAAAAATACTAAAATAAAATAACATATCCAACCCATTCATTTTAAGCATACACCATCACAAATATGGAAAAATGCTAAGATGAAGCTAACAAACCAACTATACATATACCATCACATATATGGGAAAGGATAGTCTAACTCAAATAACATGATCATTATTAACATCAAATTAACATAGCATAAAATCATCATCTAAATAATCATCATCCATATCATCATCATCTATCATAATACATACATCTCAAAATCAAAATAAATGAACATCTCATGTCTATATATACGTGCTCAGAATACATGTCCATAACTACATCATCATAATCTCATCTCTCTCTCTCTCTCTCAAAATATACATCTCATAAATTCAACTCATAGGCCAATATACATATAAAATATATAATCAAAAATGGAAAACTTTGACACTCAAGGTCCTTGAGGCTCTCCATGTGATCATGAGGAAGTAGTGTCATCACCACTCTCTGCCCATCTACATCTGCATGAGCTAGAAGCTATGGCATATGACATAGACCTCTCCTACTCTCTAAAATCTAAATATATCTAAATCTATAGAAACTCTCTAATTTCCATCTCATATTAGGCAATCTCATATAGGGTAGTTATTTATCTCACCAAAGATACAATCTATGGAAGTCCCATATCACCTAATGATGGCTCAGCTTGTACTAGTCCCTATGGTGGTGGTGGAGGAGGAGCAACCTAACCTACTACTCTCAGACTATCCCTCTCTACTATCACTTTAGTCACCTAACCTTGTAAGACTACAAATTAGCCCTATAGTGCTATAACATATCCCTATAGTACCCCAACCTAGCCCTACAACATCACCACATATGCTTTTAAGGCTAATACATGTGCCTAGGTCGTATCTCTATCCTGTAAAACTACATCTTAAGCTTGTACCACTACATCCCTCTCTCTCACCAACCCTTATAAATATAGTGGTGGCCTCCTGACCTCCACTGTGAGATGTAAACCTACCCACCAAGATGTATACACTATTTGTGCACCCTGGATCTCCAACACCTGACCCTACTGGTAGCTCCTCAAAATTTGGCCCATCTATCTCCTAGGGTAATGGTAAGGGTACCTCTATGACATCCCTCCTATATGGAGGGAAGGTAGGTGGAATATCCTAAACTAGATCGAATTACCTCCTGATCCATGTCATGGGTACCATCTCCAACTCACCAGCTCATCTCCCCTTGACCCATAGTGAGCTTTACAAACTAACAAGTTGTTGTGGTTATCCTTAAAAAATTAGGTATGTTAGGTAAGGTCTCCACAAAATATCTATAGGGATCAAACCCTTGATTATGTGCCTATAATAGGTAATGTCCCACACCATACTATCCACTCAGGTATATGCCATGCTCTCTTTCCACCATCTAAACCAGCTCATAAGTTGGCTAGGATCATGGTAGGTGACCCCAATGGTTGTGTCACCATGATGTGCTCGTATGCCCAATAATGTAGTAGATGGCACACATAAACTATATCACTATCATAGTCTCAAACTCCACAACTCTCTATATAATTATGCTAAAAATACTAGACCCCATGCAAAAATAGTCTACTACTCAACCATCTATGTAAGTACACCTATCAATGCAATAAAAAATCTACCACCATCTACATCTGGTAATGCATACACTATGATCTTGATCATCATCAAGATACACAATCGATGTTACTCCTCATCAGCCATATAGAGTGGCTCATATGTGAAACTCATTGAATGGTAGGTAACCTCATGAACATGCTCTCCATACAATGTGACCATGTGTATATCATGCTCTTCTCTTGAACATTCAAAGAGCTCCTCACCCTAGAGTGGTATCTATAAAATCTTATAAACATCCTCTTGAGTCACTATCAACTCTTTGGTTAGTAGATAGAAGGTGTTGGTGGTGTGATCCTACCTCTCAATTAATGCTATCATAAGGGACACATCCTAGGTGACTCAATAATACCATCATACTCCTCCTAACCCCACAATTGCTATGTGTTCCCACTCATCGGGAGTGACATCCCTCCTCATACATGTCAAAATCCTTGGTAGATGATCCTATAATGTTAGCTCCATCCTCACCTGCATCTATACACATAACTCAATTCACATACTTTCTAATATAATCTATCATCACCTTTTCCCCTTCTCTTTAGGAGAACTACATTGGTCTAAGTCCCTAAACTGGGCTATGTAGGCAACACTCAGCTGACATAGGGTCTTATAAGGTTAGCTCAACCATATACCCACCTAATTAACTACCCTTTTTCCTTTCTCTATAATAGGCTTCACTACCTCTCTCTCTACCTTAAGCTTTACTGCCTCTTCTCTCTCTCCAACCTAAGCTTACCTACCTATCACAACCCTAGGTCTCATGGCCTATATCCTTTAACCTTGACACTATGCCCTATATTTTAAGCCTTAGACCTCTTGACCTATCTCAACCTACCTTTTTACCCATTCACCTAACACACCTTTTAACCATACCTTAGATTTTTTTTCTAGGCTCTAGGAGAACTACATTGGCCTAAGGCCCTAAACTGGGATATGTAGGTAGCACTCAATCGACATGAGGTCTTCTAGGGCTAGCTCAGCCATTAGGCTAGCTGAATACTTCCACTGGGAATCCAAATTGACCCTTTATCCTATTTTTATAGTCACTCATAGTCACTAATGTTGGCATTGGTTCCAACATCAATGCTTTATAGGTGTGCATGTCAGTTGACATTGGCAGACATTTGCCAACCTTGGTGATGTGTCAACTAATGTCAGTGGACTCACTGATGTCAGTGATTGGTTTGGCCCTAGGTCTAAATGATCTAAACCCAAAATTATAAATTTAACCTAAAAACCTATGACAAAAATTCCCCAACTTCTCCTAAAACTACCCTACCCTATTTTCTATCCCTATCCTAACATTTTATATAGCCCACCTCTAAATTAGCCTAAAATTAACAAATACCCAAATCAAATTTCAAAACAACTAGTAGAGACTCTTACCTCATCTCTCTATCTCCTCCTAGATGGCACAACTAGCTCTTGTGGTGGTGTGCCTCCCATTGGGTCCCCTCCTTGATCTACCATCTCTGTTGCTCTACAAGATCTATTTTTCCTCTCTAATCACAAAGTTACAAATGAGTTTGGTTGGCCACCAAACCCCCTTTTATCAGGTTTAGTTGACAAACAATATCGACATTCTTGACCTAATCCACTGACATTAGTGCTTATGCCTACCAACATTAGCAAAATTTCCCTAATGTGTAAACATCGATACTATTTATTACTGATATTGACAATGTCACCAATGTTAGCACCATCACAATAATTTTTTCCCCAAAAAATAAACACTAACTTTTTAGACTTTATCCATACACTGGAGAAACCAAAGATCACATATATCTCCCCAACCATGACAAACACCATTGGAGATCACTTAAATCTTCACCCATAATGACTTTGCTTGGATATCATGAATATTTCCTCGCTCATTGACCCTTTTACACCAACCTTGCATTATTTGTCTTGATCACTTATGTTATTCCATTATAGTTAGCAATTGTGTACACACACACACACACACACACACACACACACACACACACACACACACACACACACACACACACACACACACACATATTAGGTGTTTTGGATGGAAACCAAGCCCATCCTATCACTTTCAGCCCTTTTATGTTTCTATGGGAACTTCCTACCCTAGATACCTAGGACACATCAACCATTGGAGCTATAACTTTGACTTTTTTGACCTATCAACTATCATTTACAAGTTATGTTTTGGTTACTTCTATTTGAGTCTGACTTAACCTTGCTTATTTTTGACTTTATCAACTAGAAGTTATATAAGTATATTCATATGAAGTGATACACAATTCTTCACCACTCACCTAATTACCGTTTTATCAAACTGGCACCCAATTTTGGTTTCTCCTCCATTGATTCTTATTTTGAGGGGGGATACCTCATCCAATACTTGGAGCATCTAACTCCTATTTTTGTCTTAAAAACTTGTTAGTATAAATTAAAAGATAAAAAGGGGCAAATTTACACACCAAAATTATGTCACACACATGTAAATAACTCCCTATGTCAAAACCCATTTTAGCCCATTTTTCAATAATAACAATTAACCTCCCTAACCCATACTTTTACCCCTCACACATTCAATTATTTTAAAATAATTAATTGATTTAATTAAAAACCCATTTTTCCACCTTAAATATCCACCTCACCCTATGACTAATTCTCACCTGATGAGTCATCTCAATACTTGGTCCTCTCATCCTAACTACCCAAGACTTATTCTCACTTCCAAATTAAATTCCTAATCAACTACCTCCTTCCTAACCTCTTATTTTTACCATTTTGTAATGGGTAACACACTTGGCATGAATAAAAATAGAAAACAAGACAAAAATAGTAAGGTTTACCTATTTTAGGGCCATCGACATCAGTCAACCCATAGTTGATGTCGATAGTGTTGCCAACATCGGTGATATAAGCCAAAATCTAACCTAACGTTCAAGTCAGTAGAAATAAAAAAATCATTGTTAATTACATTCAATATTTGGGCATTCAAATTTCAACATCTTGGCTTATTATCATCTTACGTAAGTCAATCATGATTAGGAACTAAGCTCTTGAGGAGTAATGACACCTGCTTGTTCTCTCTATTTAGGCCATTAATTTAGAGTACCTAATCAGGACCATCAATCTGGAACTTATCATTTAGTGACTACTATAGGTAATTACATCATTTATTTTTAGGTATTTTAAGTATTTACTTTTCTATCACTTCATATCTATTGTTTATTACTTTACATACTCCTGATCGAACCCCCATGAGGGAGTTACAAAGCTTCCTTGCTTGTTTCCCCTTGACCTGGCACACCAAACCTTAGACTAGATCTACCCAAACTATATTCTCTCTCTCATAACTCTCCCCAACCTCTTAGACTTGATCAAAACCATTTATTAGACCTAGAAAATCCTTCTACAATCTCCTAGACAATTATTGCCCCTATCGACCTTGGCAACTTAACCAACATCAATCACCTTCACCACCAACCTCAGCAGTATAATTGATATCAGTCACTCCCCTACTAATGTCAGTGACTATAGATTCCCTAACCTTTCTAAAACCTTCCCAAATAACATCTAAAATATAAACAAAATACACCACCTATAACCTATCACTCTCTATTACACTTAGGTTGTGAATAATGGTAATATTATCTCTCTTTCACTCTCTACCTCTTTTTTAGTTATTTATTACTCTTTGATCTCTCAAAAGTAGACTGTCATCTCTAAGGAAGTTTCACACTTTCTAGAATAAGCGTGTAGCTTGGCATCCCACTCATTTAACTACTAATAAAAATCTTGTGGTAGTTCTTTATTACTTGTAGGTAGTCCTCCCCAGCCAAAGAGGATTATTCACAATATCTAGATATGGTGTGAAAACCAATTTGGGTTCATTTTAATCACTTATCCCCATCATTCTTTTCTATTTTCCTTTAGACTTGAAATAGACAAAATTTAGCAAAACACCTTATCAATAAGAGATTGGACAACACTTTTAAAGGTATTACACCTACTAATGTGATGTGATACTAATCAATGGAAGGCACATAGATCATTATCATTGTACCAACTAAGTGTAGAATGAGAATAATTAAATTATATCGGTGGTTTGATAGGAGGATGTTTTATGATGTTAGACTTCAATAACTTCTCTAGGATTGAAGCATAAGATTCTCCCAATGAAATAAATTACTTTTGGGTGTTCTAGTTTTGGTTTCTCATGTTTTAATTTGAGGAGCTAGAGGAATCTGGTTGGTTGAAAAATGATGGAGAGGTAGATTTAAGGACAACTACATTTGCAGTTCCCTTATTTTTGGTCTTGTTGTTGGTTTGGTTGCTTGATTTGGAGGAGGAAGCCTCATTGGTTTTATAGGTAGAGTTTTTATATTTTATTTTTAGCTTTCCTTCATTGATGGGTCTATTCTCTAAGTTACATGCCATGGTAAAATCCTCATCAAAGGTTTAGAATCTTTGAACATGTAATGTGGGAGAGATGTGCTTGGTACATTCCCAAGCAAAGAGTTTAATCAATTTGGGTTGGGGAAAGGAAAAGGAAAGTTAGTTGATTAGGATCCTCCAATGAGCTAAAAAATCATCAATGGATTCATTATCAAATTTTTGGATGGATTAGAGGTTAGTGATGGAAAAATTCTTGGAGATATTTATCAAAAAGTGATCCAAATTTTTTTGAGCCAGCTGGGTGAAGAAGAGGGAATGCTTAGTTAAGGCACTATACCAATCCAATGTCAGTCCTGATAAAGACATACAAAAAGTGTGGAGAAGGAGGGAATAATCATATGTAATTAAATAACATGAGTGCTTAAATTCCCTAAGTTATTTTAGGAGATCCTCCTTACTCTAAATATTGGAGAACTTGGGAAGTTCCCATTGGGGTTAATAGGGTTGAATAGGGACAAATGGGTGAATGGGTTTGTTATAGATATAATAATGTGATAAGACATTATGAGATCTAGAAATAGATGAATCTAAGGTAGTCATCCTATCCATGAGCATCTTCATGAGGTTTACTTTGTGTTGTACATAATAAAGGTTATAAGGTACATATTGTTATGGTGGTTGGGTGACATACTGATAACTGGTAGGAGGTTGAGGAGCCATTATATATTGGTAAGTAGACACTAGTGGTTGGGTGAAATATATGTAAGGGTAATTAGATGTAGGTGGTTGGGTACTAGGTAGAGGTACATGCCCTTGTGGGTTAGGAATGTAACCTAGGTCTGGTGAAATGGGTACCTATTAAGTAGGAATGGTGGTTAGGTTGGTGACCAAAGGAAGGGTAGTGACCTTTGTGATAATTGGGGGTAAGGTAAAAGGTATAAGCACCATAATATTTTGAACTAGGGTAGTGGTTAGCATATTAGAGGTAGCAAAAGGAAAGTTGAAAATTCTATTGGTAGGTACCTCCATGGTGAGGGGAGTATAGGTGGCTAATGGTTGGGTTGATCCTAAGGTAGAGGAGTTATTAGTAGGGGTGGAAGGTATAAGGGTATTTTTAGGTTGGGAAAGTTGGTTTTCTATAGTGGTATCAAAGGGATTCCAGGTAGATGAAGAGGTGTTGGGTGGTGACCATGAAAATAGAAGTGTTTCTTATGAGATGGGAAGGCATGCCATAAGGTGGGTTGATAGGTAAAACTAAATCAGGGGTATGGTGAGGCATAGTGTTGAGGTAGTGATGGAGGGCCACAATATTATTATCTAAGAAGGTGGAAAAGTTTGCATCTCCTTAAGGAACCTTTTGAAGGAAAGGAGGACTTCTTGAAGGGTGAGGAGAGTCTACTAGTTCAAAGATGTAGTTCATGTATGAGGAGGTAGAAGAGGTCGATTGGTTTGGTGATGGGTTCTATTCTTCTAGGTTATTTTATTGTCGAAGAGTTATAACCATATAAGGTAAGGGAGAGATAATGCACAAACAATCTCACCACTAAAATAGAGAGAAGATAAGAAATGATCAAGAAAAGTGATCACACTCTAAAAAGTATGTTAAGTCCCAAAGGTTATTTTTAGTCTCTCTTTTGGATTATGACTTAAGATTTCATGAAATTGTTTGATAGAAGTTTGGCTTGTAGAATAGGTACTAGAGAGGAAATCTAAGGATGGTTTTAGGTTGTTTAGGTGCTCAAAAAGAATAAATATTGGGAATCAATATGTGACTTGGTATTGGGGCCTACCCCCTCACTTCACACACCGTAGTGATAAGGGTGTCAAGTGATTAGCTAATATATATTGATTTCTAGAGTTTATACTGAATAAGAGAGGTGAGTTGGTTCTCCCCTTGGTAATAACCTCCAAGTAGGATTGGCAAGAAAGGGTGAGGTGACTACTAGGTGATGAAATCCTAGTCAGGACTTGTCTCATGTTTGTTTGTATTGCCTAGGTTTAGTGTGTACAATAAAAAGTGATGCTATGATAGGATTACTTTGATTTAAGTTAAACTATGTGAGCTAAACTTGTAAGCAATTGATGTATGCACTTAATTTTAAGCCCAAAAGAAACTTTTGATTTCATTTATGAGCAGATAATAGAAAGAAGAATATAGAGATGCAAATAAAATAATCCAAAGTAAAGATACAAGGGTCCCACCAGGTATGCCAAAATGTTTCAATGAATTTTAGCTTATATTTTGAGTAAGGGAAGAAGAAAAAACTAAATACAAGTGTGGTTTAAAAACCTATTTGATTGTGCACACATTAAATCAAAATATTGTTAAGAAATCCTCTTTGGCTTGGGAGAATGACCTGTAAATAAGACAACACTAAATAAATTGGTTGCTTAAATAGATAGCTGAGTAGATTGCCTAGCATTAGCTAGATCCTAGAGGCAAGAGCTTCCTTAAGGGCTATCAATTTACACATTTTAAAAAATTAATTTTATAAATAGAATGATAAATTACTTGCATTAATAATCAAAAGGTACTAAAATTTAACACAATAAATTCTTGCTAAATAAATAAACTAGAAATGACTAAAATAATAATAAACAAGTAAACACTAGTACTAAATGGCTTGGGTCTATTTCAAAAAATCAAACGGGGGTCTATGAATAGGTAGGGACACAAAAAATTAGATTTAGTTAGGGGTAAGAGGGGGAAAATAACTTGTTATTTTTTTCCATAGTGACCATCAGTGGTTGGGGTGATCATCGGTAGTTAATGTGATCGTCAGTGGTCGGGAAAACTATCAATAGTTGCTATGTGTAGATCTGGATTGGTAAATAGGTGGTTGATGGGATCACAAAGCTAGATTATAAGAAATGGGTTGGTGTTGGGTTGATTATAAAATAAAAATAAAGTAAATGAATATCAAAAAATAAATACTTATCTTTCTAGAGATTGATCAGGTGATTAATTGAGGTGGTTGGCCTATTGGTGGATTCTAGCATAATTTTGATAGAGTAATAGTACTTGACACTTTAACAAAGTGATAGTGGCAAGTTGGCTCTCTGATATGACAGATGGATCACTAGATCATTGGTGATTATTTACCTATAATAAATAAACCCTAGATGCACAAGCTCTTGATAACAATTACAGATGGATTTCACCTCCCTACTCCTCTCTTCTTATAGGCAAGGCAAGAGAGATGCAACAAGATGTTAATTGGACCTTCTAATTATAACTCATGAATGTAATGGATCACACATGGATTTAAATAAGTTATATTTAGAAAATCAAGGTGGGTGGCTTACATGTTGTTGGTTAAGGAGGTGCACCCTGACCATCGATAGTCAAGGTGACCATCAACAGTCATCCTGATCATCGAAAGTCGAGGACTAAGGCAAAGAGTGGGTAAAAGGGTAAGTTAATTCATTTAGTCAAACTAAACATGGTTAGGCTTGGGTAGGGGTCAAAGGGTCACATTGGTTCCAAGGGGGTCATAATGTGGTCCAAGGGAATTTTGACATTTGGAATCATAGTGTGCATATTTTTGGTGTCTACAATTGGGTAGAGAGATATATTACAAGAGGATATTGGTGATAAAGATATAAATCAAGACACTACATATATATCTACTATATCTTTAGTGACTCATCATACATGGATCTATATTGATATATTATTTTCATTGATTATCACAATAGATGTTCTTTGATTATAGAATTTCTTAGTGATTTTAATGTCTTCTTTTGTGGCTATAAATGATGTTGAGGCATTGATATCCTATAAGATGCATGAGATAGTGTAAGACATAAAGGAACATAGTGTATACACATACTATTTTCAATATTTTATCAACTATTGACACTTTGTATCTTAAAATAACCCATTGAGTCTCAATATCTTTGAGTTAATGCCCTAAGGGGTGCATCAAGAAAGGGGTGGGAAAACCATTGGTGCTTTGTAGGATTGTTATCCCTTTTACCACTTGATATCTACACACTTGTCTCTTAAAAATCTTATCCCTAATCTTGTTCTTCTCTATTATACCCTTTTCATTATTTGTTACATTTTATCATCCTATTCCTCACTTTAATTCCCTTTTGTTAGTTACTTAGACAAGGTTGATTGGGTTGACCCTATATAGTTTTAGGTATTTTTAACTTAGGAATTAGTTTGGCCTTTGGCCAACATAGATCATGACCTAGTGAATTATTATTCAAAATTATACTAGGTTGACTGGATCAACTCTATCTATTGGGATTTTTGGAAGGGTTTAGGGTCAAATATGCCTATATATACACATTCATTTCACCATTATTTAGAGAAGAGAATAATAAGTAATAGATATTGTGCATATACTTATTGACCATTATACTTGAGGAATAAACTCAGGGTTCCATACTTTATTTGGAGATATGAATCTTGTATTGTGGATAATTATTTTGGATGCATTGATAGGTTGTGTATCCTAGAGCTGATTTATCCTTGTCATCCTTACATACCAAAATAAACTCTTTTGAAACATCTTGTCCAAGGGAGATATTGAGGCTTGGTGGGTTTGTCCTCAAAGGTAAGTATTCCTAACTTTGTTCCTTATTTGTAAGAGTAGATAGATATGCATTTGTACTTCTCTTTCATGCATTAGGATTATATATACATTGACATGAGTATATGTCTCTTATGCATGTTTAATTTTATTATTTCTAACCCCCACTTTGTACCACAAGCTTTGGTGAGTACTAGATTAGATTTACTTTAATTGTTATTAGTTTAGGTGAAATAACAAAACATAGGATTCCCTTAGGGTTATTGCATGATTGTGATTGATTGAAGGATTTGGAACCCTCCATAGTATGATGTATTATAGTAAGATATACATAATTAGGTCTAGCATATCCCTATATTGGTCATATTCCCACTTAACAAATGTGTCCCCAATCGAAAGTGTATTGTATGGTCTATCTTCTCTAAGTTAGGATTGATTTATAAACACGATACATTTTTTATTACATACATTCTATTGAACTTGATGTGAATATAATATTTGTAGGTTTTGTTTCACTTATTTTTCATTATTTTATCATTTTATTTTTCATATATTTACAATACTAGGTTGATTATATCGACATAGTTCTAAAGTCTATGTTCAAGTTTAACACACAGTTGCATCCATATGACTTGATTCTATTTATGTAGGATTATTACCAGGTTCAAGATACTAGGTTAGCCTATATGACCCTACACATTTTTAGGCATCTATTTCAGCATACTAGGTCAACCTAGTTGACCCTATACATTTTAAAGCTTCATCAATGGGTTTCTACAAAGCTAGGTCAACCTAGTCGACATAGTTAGAATAATTTGCTAGCACAAATCAAGGTTCTTCAACAACAATATCAATTCTCTGCATCTTCTAACTCACCAAAGTTCCTTCTATCCTTCTCTCTCTTTTCTTACAATCCTATGTTTCATAGTTTGTAGTCTTTAAAACTACCCTTATACAGTCAAATAAGTTAACTCTATCGACATAGTTTTGTATTCTATATTATATATAGTAAACTAGGCTGACCCTATCAATGTAGCTCATTTTTAGACACTTACTTATGAAATACAAGATCAAAATTATCAATTCAATTTTTTATTCTCTACATACACTATCAAATGAATCAAAACTATACTATGTTTCAAAGTTGTAATTAACACGTACATGATATTAATTAGCTCACACTTTCACTTCTTGTTACTTGAATGCTTAGAATAGATAACATAGTTTGATTAGGTGGTTTTTAATATAATATTTAGTTGCAATATTTTCTCTTTTATGAATTCACTACCAAATCAAAAAATATTAAAAACACATTTTAACAATTGTCTACCCAAGGCTTACCTACTTGGATTTCATCATCAAGGGGGATGCCAACTTGGTTTGTTGGCCAGGTAAAAACATGTGGTTAATGGTATATTTTGGCTAATCACCTGACACCATTATCATTATGATTTGTGAAGTGAGAGGGTTATCCAAAATACCAAGCCTATACCATTGCTAATACATATCTCTTTTAGCCCAAACATCCTGAAACCATCCTTAGATTGATTTTTAGTTCCTTGCTTATAGACAACTTCCTATCACATCTAAAATTATACTTTAATAATCTAACAACATTTAGGTTGACCACTTAGTTAGCTTCTAATTTCAAATTTGATTGCTTGCTCTTTGCACAATTATATGTTGTATTGCAAAAACTTGCATTAGCCAACATTGGTGTAAGGTTTTGTATTATGTGCCTCAATTGGATCAACCTCATTGATATAATTGATTGTGTGTTTCCTTTAATTTCTTTCTTTCATAAGTGTTGACCATTTTTTTCCCAAAAAGGCAAAAAATCAGTCCCCTTCTTCCCCTGCTGATTAAGGCCAATTCATTTTTTGATTTTTCACAAGTCCAGGAATTTCTATGAACTCTACAGAGCTTGGTTTTCTATGGACTCAGCTGGTGAAATCTTTGGTAGATGAGAAATTAGTTTAGAAAGTGCTGGGGTTTACAAGGCTCTTTTGGGCCTTTGTCTAAAGAAAATTTACAAGGGAGGTTGGCATCTTCGAACCATTGAACCATCACTTCAGTTTAAAGCCTTGGTTCAATCAGTAGTTCAATCAGCTTTGATTCAAAACTTTGGTTCAATACAGAGTTCAATCAGTAAGGTTCAACAGATTGGTTCAATGGTTTAATTTAATCAGCCTTATTTTAGGCCTTGGCTCATTATTTCAAGTCTATCACTTCAACTTCAATCCTGGGTTCAATCTTCAAGTTCATCACTTTGGTTCAACAAAGAGCTCAATGGCCTTGGCTCAACAATCAATGCACAGCATTGAACCATTAAACTAGTTCAATTGCTTGGTTTAATGCATTAGTTTAATAACTTAATTGAATGCCCTAGTTTAATGTGGAGGTGCAATGGCTAAGGTGAGCAAGAAAAGTTCAAAGGCTTGGTTTAATTGGCTCAGCGTTCAACATTGAACTGTTGAACCGGTTCAACACCTAGTTCAATGTGATTGGTTCAAAGGGTCAGTTTAATGAGGTGCCCCCCAAAGCCAAAGGGAAGGAGCCCTTGTAGAGGGAAGTCTAGATTCAATAAGCTCTTATGGAGGGCAAAGGCACTTCAAAGAGGCCACAAAGGAGGAAAACTCATAGAATTTGGAGGGGCTGCTTGAAAGACTTAAGCGAAGAAATTTAGAGGCGGCCAATTCCCACAGACTTTTATCCACAGGGAAAAGGACTAAAGATAAAAAACTTGGGGAAGCCAAATGACCAATTCCTATGGACTTTTGTTCACAAGAAAGTCTAAAATTGAAAAGGGAACCCACAGAAAAGGAACTAAACAGAAAAGCCCAAAGGAAATTGCCAAGGACGGTGACGTCTCGAAAGCCATCAACCTTAAGAAGGCAAACTAGCCATTGGTTTTCAAGTGATGACAGGGGCGAGAATGTAGATTTTAAGCCAATAAAAAAGCCATTGTTTTTTTTAATGCCCAAGTGCCAACCATGAAAGGATCCTAAGGAATGCAGCGACCTGCATAGAGATAGCCTGAGGGCTGAAAGAGCCAGAAAGATACAAGGTAGGGAAAAGACAAAAGTGCCAAGTGTAGGAGTAGGCAGATAGTCTAAGTGGTGAAGGGAGGCATTAATTTAAGAAATTACTCTAGTAGGTGAAAGAGTGTCTATGAATTGACCATTAGAAGGTGCAAATAACCAATCATGTGACCCATTTTCTTCATTTCACATTTATGAGTAGACAAATCATGTAGGCACATTCAAGGAACAATCTCGATTAATGGGGAAACATCGTGGCCTATGTCAAAAAATGCCTAAAGTTAGAGCCAGGGCTGACACAACATTGATGTTTAAGTGGCTTGCTCTTCTCGATGCTCGTAAGGCACATGGGTCACTTGTAAAAAGGGTGCCAAAAGGCCTCCTTTCTTCTTCTATATATTGGAGACTTGTCATTGGAGAATGGATCTTCCACATTTTTAAGGTGTAGCCCTGGAAAATTTTCACCTAAATCAATAAAACACATTTTTTACCTCTATTCTAGCTAGATATCTCTATGTATGTCTGAGTGTTAGTTTGTGTTTAGTCATTGCTTCATGATGCTTCCACAAGTTCAACACCAACATACTTGGTGTCTATAAGGTGCCATTTCTATAGTTGACAAGGAGAGCTATATTTGGAAGTGTAGAAACAAGATAAATAACTATACAGTGTGCCTTTCCACAACACCTTTGTTGAATCTCTATTTTCTGTATTTTCCATTAAAGCCTCCCTGCCAAGTTTCTTGCAACTTGGTCCTTCTACCAGTTTGAAGTGTATGTATGTGTTTGTCTGATTTTAAGTGTGAGTGTGAGAAGGTTAGATCATTTTCGTGCATCACCCCTTTTAGGGTATATTTGTTTTCCTAAAATCTTTCTCCCTTTTCATCCCCCCCATTATGTGTGTGTGTGTGTGTGTGTGTGTTAGCACTTACTGGAATAAATTAGATGCATCAAAGGGAGCTAGCCCTTACCTAGAGACTCTCTCCTCCTACTTCACCAGTCCCATAGCTGTGAGGGGAGTTTCCATTATTGTGTGTGGAAGGTAGGATCTCAACCTCCTTGCCCCAAGTGCAATCCACTACATCAATAATAAGTATGTGTAAAATCTCTCTTATTTTAGTGCATAGTTGTTTTAGTTGATACAATCTCTTGTAAGCTATCTGATTTTCACTACCTACTATACTAGGTCAACCTAATCAACCCTGTACACTTTTTCAACCTCTATTTGATGTACTAGGTTGACCTAATTGACTCTATATAATTTTTAGGTCTTTTTTTATATACTAGGTCAACCCAGTTGAATCTATATATTTTTTTTCACTTCCTATTTCCTTGTTTTAGCATCTTTCTTACCTTGTTTAGTCTTTCTCCTTCATCATGAATTTTTTATTTAAAGATAACACTGAGTTGCATTCAATAGACATGATGAGTCTTATCAACCCTCATATGGTCTCTCATAAGTAAAGTAGGGATCCTTTCTTAGATGAGAGTAATGTTCATATAGCCACTCACACAACAAACTATGAGACCTCTCCTCATTCCTCTTCATATCATAATCCTCTCTTCTCACCAGAAGATCAACTTGAATTAGATTATACCCCTAAAATGATCTTTTTTATCTCTAAATTTCCTCAACATCAAGGATAAGATCCCTCTACCATTTACCATCTCATGATTAGTGGTCAATTTGAAGAGCCTCATTCACCTTCTCCCACATTCTCACATGGATTTGGGGGTATTATTTTCTTTGATTCTTAGCCTCTTCTTTTTATTATGACCCCTTATCATACCATGAATTCTTCTTCTTTAAATTATTCAACCTCCATGCTTAGTATATCCATTAACATGGTAGGTTCTACATCTAGTCAGACTTTCTCAAGATCCACTATCCTTAACTCTTCTACTAGTGCATCATTTACTACCTAAGGTAATCATGATTCCTCTTCTCATCCTTTCACTAGTCCATCTTTTGCCACACAATTTTTTTTTACCACTAGTGTCTCACATTCTAACAATTCCTCTCAAACTCCTATCAACACCAATAGTGGTACCCAAGCCACTAATACCAATTCTAACATTTCAAATAATGCTAAAAATTCCAATCAAACCCACAAACTCTTATTACAAACACTTAATCAAATGAATACCTTTCAAGATCATAATACAAATCAAATGATGAGAATGTAAAATCACCTTCTCCATCTTCAAACTCATCCTTACCCAACACCTTGGGGCATACATAATTAAAATGTTCCCCCACCTCCTCTTTGATATTCCCTTGACAATCTCATCCCTCAACCACCTCTTATCAAAAAGATAATTAAAAATATTCAAAATGAGCCTCTTACCACTCAAATTGATAACATTGACATAGGAGTTATCACCCCTACCATTTATTATAATGGATCAACTGATCCTACTCTTCATCTAAAAACATTTGGAAATCTCTATAAAGATTGGGTCAAGTTGAACACCTTTGTTGCTATTAAGCTCTTAGAAAAAAATATCATGGGTGATGCCTTAGATTGGTACAACCAACTGAAAACTCATTCTATTACTATTTTGGAGGATTTAGTGAATGCTTTAGTTCAAGAATTCTAAACTAGTGATCTTCTTGAGAATACTTTGGCCTATTTTATAAATTGAAAACAACTTGAAAATAAAACTACCCAGTATTTTTTTATAAGGTGAAAAACATTATCCAACAAATGTGAATGCAACATGGCCAATGATAACCTTTTTCATCTCTTTACCAATGCTCTTTTTCCAAGTTATATTATTAGGTCTATACTCTTTCTCCATCTACTTTGGAGGAGGCCATTGATTGAATAAAACATCAAGATCTCTTTATGCATCAATTTGAGCCACCCCAACCTTTTATGGGTCCTCATATCTTACTAAGGAACAAGAATCATAATGCTACTAATGACAGTGTCACATATTCTTATGACACCATTCATACTATTCAAGCTATTATTCCTAACTAATATTCAAAACTAGCTCCCCCTTCTCAATAATATACCAATCTCATTTATCTTTACCTAATACTATAAATTTTCATAAGCCTTTATCCTTAGTTGAATTACTAAAATATCTACCTAGGCCAACCATGAGAGATTGATCCCACCCATCCTATGAAATCTTGGTATGATCAAAACAAATTTTGTTGGTTTCATGCTATTGGGGTAATTCTCATGAGACCTATAGGCAGATTCATAATTCAGCTTTTTTCTTCTTGGTCCTAATTTTGATCATGATTTATTCATTCTAAAGCATCAACAATCTTATTACATTGATTTTAAGGCTCATGAAAATCATACTAAATCTCAAGCCTTGAATCAAGATAATTCTTATTTAGCTATCTATAAAAACCCTCTTCTTAATCACCAAAATAATTAAGACAACCAAGACAAACCCACCCCTTCCACCAACAATGTAAAAAGTCTTGTTGACCCAAATCCTAAAGAGAATGTGGTTAATATGACTAATATGAGAAGGGTGGTTGCTTTCATTGACCCTCAACCCATGTACAACCCTCTAATATCTTACACATTTCATGTTATTTAAGATTATTCTCCAACTCACTTAAATGAGGTTCATGATTTATTCATTCTAAAGCATCAACAATCTTATTACATTGATTTTAAGGCTCATGAAAATCATACTAAATCTCAAGCCTTGAATCAAGATAATTCTTATTTAGCTATCTATAAAAACCCTCTTCTTAATCACCAAAATAATTAAGACAACCAAGACAAACCCACCCCTTCCACCAACAATGTAAAAAGTCTTGTTGACCCAAATCCTAAAGAGAATGTGGTTAATATGACTAATATGAGAAGGGTGGTTGCTTTCATTGACCCTCAACCCATGTACAACCCTCTAATATCTTACACATTTCATGTTATTTAAGATTATTCTCCAACTCACTTAAATGAGGTTCATGATTTATTCATTCTAAAGCATCAACAATCTTATTACATTGATTTTAAGGCTCATGAAAATCATACTAAATCTCAAGCCTTGAATCAAGATAATTCTTATTTAGCTATCTATAAAAACCCTCTTCTTAATCACCAAAATAATTAAGACAACCAAGACAAACCCACCCCTTCCACCAACAATGTAAAAAGTCTTGTTGACCCAAATCCTAAAGAGAATGTGGTTAATATGACTAATATGAGAAGGGTGGTTGCTTTCATTGACCCTCAACCCATGTACAACCCTCTAATATCTTACACATTTCATGTTATTTAAGATTATTCTCCAACTCACTTAAATGAGGTGGGGAAAGATGACCTTATAAATTTTGATGAACCATTTCCCACTCAACCCTTGGATAATACTTCCCATTATATGTCTACCATCCCTCTATCTTATTTAACTAACACTAATGATAATCAAGCTTCTATAAAAAATTCTTCTTAAAATTCTTAAAACTAACCTAGACTAACTTTTTCATCTTCATAACATAATTTACAACCTTGTTCTAAACCTTATCCTTATTATCAACAAAAATTCAAATGGACTTAGGCTCCTCCTTTCAAGTACCTCATTCATTACTATGCACCTATTTATGAAAACCTTCTTATGGTCTATGATGAGTGGGATCTCATCATAAAAATCACTAATATCCCATCCCAAATTCAATTCTTTAAACTTATGAGGACCTCTTCACATCATAAAAACCATCTCATGTAACTCTTATTTAAAATGAACATCCCTCATACTCCCCTAGTAGGATGAGAAGTAACCTTATATAGATATAAGGATAACATATTACAATAATGTGAAGAGATGTCCATCCATGTTGATGAAACAAAGGATACTTCTCTTTCCTTAAAATTTCCCATCACTTCGATGATTCTTGATAAGATTATTCTGCGAGTGGATGATCCTCCCCTATTCATTAGTGTCCAAATTAGCAATATCCAAGTCAAGTGTGCCTTGATTGATGAGGGTTTTAGTACCTATGTTACCTCTCTTGATTTATCAAACTCTTGGATATTATGAATGCAATATCAAGTCCACATGTAGCACATGCCAAGGATATGATTGAAGTTAGATTCCTCCTTTAGGTTTTGTGTGCTTCCTATTACTATCCCACTATCACCATTCATGTGAAGTTGATGATATTAAACTTTCTTCTCTATTATAACATATTTATTGGTAGGTTATGGACTCATCATATGAGAGAAGTTACTTATTTTTATACTAATGCATTAAATTACCTCATAATGGAGCCATTTATAAGATTCATGGTGACACTAACCCTTGTAATTTTGAACAATTACAAGACTGTGGTATCTTCAAGATTCCTACTTTTGAACCTTTGCCTAGTGTTCCATTCCATGAGTCTTAATACTTCAATTTTCCTATCAAATTCATTTGAGGTTAAAAAAATCATCTTGAACTCATTGGGAATATTCCACCTAACCTCTTATATTCTAATGATAATGAGTATAATGATATCAACCTAAAGATCAAAACTTCTGATCTCTCACCTCACCTCATCTCTCAACTTCTTGCTTCTTTACAGTCTCATTCTCATAAACCTCCTTGTGATGACATTCCTATTGTCTTGACTAAGACTCAAAATTATATTCATCACACCTCATCAAATGATAATGTCATCCTTACCTACATCATTGATCTTCACACACCTGACTACGATGATGATTGTTTCTTAGATGATCCATTCTTAGGTAATCTTATTCAGGCTTATGATGTTGATATTCTCCATTATCATTCTTATTTACTTCAGTCTTTCCATTCTTCTCTAATAGATTCTTCTCTCATATATTCTCCTAAGCATCCCTTGCCTAATATCCCTCCTCAACATAATCCATCAAGCATTCCTAATGTTTTTGTCGAGGAGATTAGATGATAAATATTTTCTTAGTTTTTGCTAAATATAGATGAGACATTAACAATAGTTTTCCTCCAAATTCATAAAGATCTATTAGATGTTCTAGATAATGTGTATGGGAAAATCTATCAATATTTTTGAACACGTGCATGGTTTTCCTACATTTTTCATTTTAGATTGGATGTATGCTCTAATATTATCTTTATCTATTTGTTATATCATTTGACATGTGTAAAATTCTTATTTATATTACATGGTGACTTTGGTTTTACACTCTATATTGCTTATACTATCATTTATGTTTAATTTTGGATGTCTTCTTTATCATTGTTTTATCTTTATTTCTTATAAACTCCCTTGTTTTCTCTTTATGATTATTTTATTTCTTATCTCTATTTTTCATGGCTAATTATCATTGTGACTTGGTTATAAAAACTTGGTTCCCTTTAGTCATTTTTACTATTACCATGTGATCAGTTAGTAAACAATTAATATCATTATACATTCCTTTTATAGATCTAATTTAGGATATAATTTTTCCATTTATTCACCTTTTCACAAACTAAGTATATACATGGTTGAGATTTGAGATAACATGTTAGTTCATTTTTAAGCCTAAGTGTCATAGTTAGTCTTGTCTTTAGTTACTTAGCTTCCTTTAGCCTAAGCCTAAAACTCATTCATGTGTATCACCCTATCTCTCATGACAGTTCATTCCAAGTCTATATGGAAGAAGAATATTAAAAATCCTTAAAAACATTCACAATCCTTAAAAATGTTCAAAAGCCAAATCATTTAATAAAAGATAATGATACAAAAGGTAAAAACATTCAAAATTCTTAAAAGTCTAATCACACTAAAATATGTGATTCAAAACACATCTCTTTCTTCTAATCAAATATAAAACTCCATATTTGGCCTCACGATATAGTTGAGGTCCATTGTGGTATGGTAGGATAGTAGATTGGAAAAGGTGAATACAAAAATCTATTAGTGATACATAATTTCTCACGCAAGTACCCAATCTTCATAGTAGACCAATGGATCTATAAGGGGTCTTGAGGAATTGGAAACATGTTGTGGAAAGGTAGGTCCATTTTAATTCTCTTGTACCAATCTAACTTCATTAGTTGATCTTAGTATCATGCATATTTACCTACACAACTTTATGTCTATAGTGAACAAGTTTCCTTTGTACATTGATAGGTCACTAGTTACTTAGTGTCTTTTCATGATCTTAATATGCCTAAGTGATAATTTTTTGATTCAAATTTTCATTCCTTATATTCCTAATATTTCTTCTTGATAAATATTTTTTTGTTCACTAATCACTCCCCTTAGGATTCCATTTATGATTTCCATTGTAAGACCATGGATATGACCTAGCCATCCTCACAAATTACCATAATTTCAATTCTTATTAACCACATCCCTTATTACCAAATTTTCACATTTGTTCCACCTCATTGGTGTTCCATTTATGAGTTGTATTGTAAGACCATGGATAGGACCTGACCCTTCTCACAAACTTTTCTAATAATCCAAGTCACAATCAAAATTACATGTGTCAAATATGAGATAAGATGTGATTGATTTTGAAGTTACACATCATTGACATGCTTCCCATCTTGATTTAGTATGTTTTATGCTTAATTAATATTTATTTCACTTTTATATTCTTATTTTCTAATTGCATTAATAATCCAACCATTTCTTGAAATTTTCATACTTTTTAGCTTGAATTAGTGTGATTAATTTAAGACCTATTTTGCCAATTTTGTTTTTTTGTTATAATTCCCATTGTTATTTAGTATTATTGATTAAATTAAATTATTATTTTTTATACCATTTATACTTTTATATGATTTCTAATTTATTACATTATTTTCATACTTCCCAGTGTGATTTAGTGTGATTTTACTTGTTTTAATTTGGTGCCAATCTTTCACTTGGTTTAAAAACAATTTTTTTACCATCTTGTTTACCACCCTTTTTGGTTCTTTATACTTAGTCATTTTATTGTTATTACACATTTTCCAACATGAAATAGTGTGTACTATATTTTTGATTGGTTATATTTTACCAGGTCCCTTTTGCCTATTTATTTTTAATGATGCATGTATTCTACATAAAGCTAGAAAATAAACAACTCATATATTTCCTATAGCATATACAACAAATATCTAAATACATGTGCTATAGATAAATATATCCAAGCATCCACAACCACAACCATAAATTCTAACATATATAATCAACATCCAAATACCAAAATAAGAAATCTATATATATCATGAGTTTTAATACAATAATACAACCATATATAATGTTCCAACTCTATAGTTGGGCCCTATCATGACTATCTCATGGCCTAGCCACATTGCTTGTAGATGACTCAATATGATTCCTCCATATAGAAAACTATAAAGAGTCTATCAAATATATCATTCCTAATACCTAACTCTATAGACGAGCCACCTAATCCTACACTTATGCCAATTAGGCGAAGGTCACTAGATGTGTCATTATCTCATGCTCATGTACCTATGTCATATGGGTCAGGGTTACTATATGTGTTTCTCTCTCCTTATCTAGAGCTTACCATGCCTATGCCTTTCTTGTACCCACCTCTGAAGTGGCTACATCCCATCTCTATGTGCTCATAACTACCTCATGGCCTCTCTAGATAATCTAAACTAGCTCTCCTGAGTTGGGGAAAATGGTACCCTAGGATCTTGTAGTGTAGCAGGGTCATACGTTGTCAAAATCTCATCTAGGATATCATGGAGTGATCCCATTAATAGTAATCCCCATATGGTCTACTCATCCTCTACCATACATGCAAAAACTAAACTAGATATATATTAGATAACTGATATATCTCAAAATCTATCTATAGTCTATCTCAAGTAAACTTAAGTAAAAATTAACCATATTTTATTACCTATCTATGTGTTGGCTACTACTATCTCACCATCTATGTAATCACTAAGCATGGTCTCCCCATCATTATGACCTCAAAGAATCTCATCTATATGTTACTTCCCAAAAATAAATTTTAGAGTTACCACTCATACTCATCTCAGGCTATGCCTGAGTGGTCTCTTTATCCTTCAAATCTACCTTGGTCTATCTAATGGGTCATATAAGATGTCTAATATCTATACTCTCTCTTTATACCTCCATTGACATCATGTTCACAATGATCACTACTCCTCATACTATGGAGCTAGTAGTGGTACCTCTAGTACTCCTTCCTCTACATCCATCTCCTCCCATTTTGCTTCCCATCATGCCTAAACTATCCATGGTCTCTCACACCATGGCCTAATAATTAACCTCTCAACTAGTGGACCTACTCCTCTTTTCCCCTATGGATCTCTTAAATGATGAACCCAAAATGTGTGCACCATTATTGGATCTATTAGGTGAGGTTGTCCCATCTTCCCTAATACATATGCCACTAGATACAACTCTATCCATTAGGTATAGCACCCTGTCACCTCTATTTGTGCCAAAGTTGGTGCCACTATCTCCTAACTAGGCCATATCATAATGATGTGTCCATATGGCTGCAATATAATATCCATTCATCTTACCATCCATAATACTAGCACATGGGACATGGCCCATGCTACCGGGTCCTATCTCCATCTCTAAACTTGAGGTAACCTATCATCGGTCACATGGGGTAACCTAGATGTCTGATACATGGGGAACCTCTCATATTTCCATACCATCAATAATATAATTGGGCCCACTAAATTTTACCCTCTAGAAAACACTTCATACATGTCATGCATGAGCTATACCCAAAAGATAAACCCCAAGTCATATAACATCCTCTACTCTAAAATTGTCTAGCTCAAGGCTATCATAAATAGTGGTGCCTTGCCATATAACTTGTGACATAACACTTGTTCTATCATAAGTCCTATCACAAACTTATAGATATCCAAAATATATGACATATATACATCAAACATGCTCAACCTTAATCTAGGGTATATACTCTTCAATCCTATTACCTATATGGATAAAGCTATCCACTCTTCATCACTATCAGGAACTCCTATGATTACAAGTGTCCCTATTATAGGTAAACCTAGGATGGAATGCACATCCTCCAAGGTGATACCCACCTCTATGGTATCCCCCTATACCTCCCACCTCAAGGTGTTAGTCAATCATTCTCAAGCTCCTAAGAATATGACTAACAAATCTAAACTAAATGGTATCATACACATGTTTATTATGCCTCCTAGGCCTAATGAGATCAATCTATCTCTATCCTCTATAGACAAGAACTCTAATAAGTTTGAAATCCATGATGCATCCACAAAGTGCTAGAATCTTAGACACCCCTACAACTAGGAAACTAAAAAAGATGTATTAGATCTTCCAAATCATTTATAATCAAAATACATTCTTTTTAAATTTTAACTAAAAATAAGCTTAAAATGATTTAATTTGTTCATTTTTAATAAATTTAACCTATTTTTAGCATACTCATCCCTTTTAACCATCAGTCGATCATTTTGGGCCATTTTCGCACTCTTTCAGCCTATTGCATGCATTTTTTTACTATTTTGGTCCCTTGGTAAAACACTAGTTTGACCAAAATTTCCTTATTTTGACTTGGTTGACTTAAAAATCTAAGTCAACCCCTATATTTTTCCCCTTTTAGTATTGAGTTATCATAGTGAATTTTCATACTAGGTTGGTAGCAATGTTCTAAGTCAGTAGTTTGCCAAACACATTAGATTGGCACATACCTACTAGGTTAGCAGTGTGGATTTTGTCAAATTTCAACCTACTAGGTCAACTAGGTCAACCTAGTTGTTTTTCCCTAATGATCCCTTATATTTTATGAAATAAATACCTTCTAATAGTTATTTCCCCAAACCTTTCAAACCCATTGCCATAAATGATTTTTCCTACCCTTAACATCTGATTTGGGTTCATTCTGATGTCTATAAATGCATGAAATTACAAATTTATAAAATACACTTAAAATCACTAAAATATTCAAAAACTAGCTTGAGATTCTTAGTTTCCTACCTGTAGTGCACCCACTACCACCTCTGGGGTCCCTCTCATCTAGCATATCATCTCTTCTCCATCCTAGCTCATTTGGTTTCTCAGAGTTCTTTTTCTCTCCTTCACAAGTAAAAAATACCAAAAGAATCCCCTTTGCCCTTATTTAAACTTGATATTCAAAAATCTAAATCTTCTAAATATTTGTTGTCAAATTCCTTGTTTTACCTATATCTTTATTTCTACTCATCCATTTTACAAACCATAAAATGTTATGCAATCATGATGATGTAGAGAATATTTTACACTATTCTATGCCTATATTCTATTTTTTTTTGCTATTTTTTGCACTAATCGGTACAGGTTCACCTAATGTACTTCAAATTTGGATGCCTTCACATCTCTTATAGTCTACTTATTTATCTATGGCACTAAGGTAAGTAAAGGTATGCATTTTTAAATTATATCCTTTTATTTATCTTATTTTCTACTTATTGTAATCTATTTAGCATCATCATTATGTGTTATCATATTTTATTCTTGAAGCACCATCCCATGTTGCACTCACGTAATGTGTTATGAGCTTTGAGTGGGGCATATGTATAAACATATTATTTTCAAAATTTTATTGATTACTGATATTATATCTTTTAGGAACCCATCGAATCTCAATCTCTCTAAGTGCATACCCTAAGGGGTGCACTAGGAAAGGGTTGGGCAAACCATTGGTGTTTCGTAGGATTTTCTTTCCTTTTGCCACTTGATATCTACACACTTGTCTCCTAAAAACCTTATCCCTAATCTTGTTATTCTCTATTATACCCTTTCCAATCATTTGATACATTTTATCCTCCTATTCCTCACTTTAATCCCCATTTTTTAATTGGTTGTACTAGGTCAATTGGGTCAACCCTGTGCAATTTCAAGTAATTTTTACTTAAGAACTAGTTTGGCCTTTGGCCGACCTAGCTCATGACCTATTAATTTATTGTTAAAAATTTTACTATGTCAACTATGGAAACATTATCAATCAGTATTTTTGGAAGGGTTTAGGGTTTAATTAGCTATATATACAAGCTAATTTCACCATTATTTAGAGAAGAGAAGAAGAAGTAAGAGCTATTACATATCTGTTTATTGACCATTATACTTGAGGAACAAGCTTAAGGTTCCATATTTTATTTAGAGATACATATGTTGTCTTGTGGATAAGTCTTTTAGACACATTGATAGGTTGTGTATCCTAGAGATTATATATCCTTATCATCCTTAAATACCACAACCTCTAGTGAAGCACCTTGGCTAAGGGAGAGATTGAGGCTCGATGGGTTCATCTTCAAAGGTAAGTATTACTAACTTTGTTCTTCATTTATAAGAGTAGATAAATATACATTTGTACTTGTATTCCATGCATTAAGATTACATATACATTGATGTAAGTATATGTCTCTTATGTATGTTTACTTTTATTATTTATAATCCCCACTTTGTGCCACAAGCTTTGGTGAGCATTAGATTAGATTTAATTTACTTGTTATTGGTTTAGGTGAAATATGAAAACACATGACTCCTTAGGGTTATTACATGATTGTATTGACTAGAGGATTTGTAACCCTCCCTAACATGGTGTATTATAGTAAGAGATCCCCTAATTGGGTCTAGTGGATCCCCATATTAGTCATGTTCCCACTTAAAAAATGTGTCCCCAATCTGAAGTGTATGGTATGATCTATCTTATCTGAGTTAAGATTTATTATAGACATGATGCATTTTTAATTTCATACACATGGTACCATACATTCATGGGGTCACAATATGATATCCTACATATACCAAGATTTGTATCATTTTATGTAGAGATGTGTGCTAGAGGTATTGGATATTCAACACTATTACACTATTATCAATATGAACATATTTAAGAGAGTGGATTGGTGTTGCCTCTACAAAGTGATTGGGCCCACCTAGAGTCATTTATAAAGAGGTGGAGTGGGATGACCCACATGCCCATAAGGAACACAATATTTTATCAATAGGTGATAGATAATTTGGCAACTGAAGACATTATCTGGAGGCCCTATAGGGGCTATAAAGGATGGCTTGAAGATGATGCTCAACTGAGATGGGTTTAAGTGAGCTATTTGCTACATGAATATTCATTAAATTTAAATGATATGTTTTAATATGATTGAGTGACATGACATTTTAGTGTTACTCAAAATATGCCCCTAATGCTAGTGGTTTGGTTGAGGAGCTCTCGAGTTCTAATGAGGTTGGGTAATAGGCCTAGACCATATGTATAGATTTATCCCTAATTCCACTGATAGAGAAAGATCTAGTGATTGATTTATAAGTGAGGATGATGTAGGAGCTACTAATTCCTATATATCCTAGTGGAGAGATCATATATAGGCACCTCTATTTATGAGAGGTTAGTTTTTTATAGAGGATCTACTAGATGTGGATCCCCTTAGGGATGTTGATTGTAAGTTATTATATATTTGTATATTCTATGTATTTGGTTACTTATTTAATTGGTTAAGAATTTGATGTATTATGTTGGTATGTGTAGGTTTAGGTGATGATTAGTATTGAGAAACTACCATCAAGTCTGCACTCTATGTATCAACACATCATATTCCTAATGATGTCATGGACTATGAATTATTAGAGTTGGCCATGGAAATTTTTGGTGTTCATGTCCATTTATTTGATTGAGTTACCATAAATACCATAATATATAGGAAAAAACTATGGATAGGGATAAGGTACACATGAGGTTAAGAGATGGACCATGCCCCCACCTTTTTTTTGGGTAGGGCAAGTGTTTGAATAGTGGATTATTACATATGTCTACAATGAGAGCATGTGGAGTGTATGGTTGAATATGTATGTTTCATGAGAGAGAGAGAGAGTAGATGTAGTCATAGATCAAGGGCATGAAGGGATGGATAGTGGGGCCTCTATTTATAGTATGGATATATTTGAGAGTGAGAGTGAGGGGGTTGGTCCTAATGGCCATGTCTGAAATATTGAGTGATTTACTATAATTATATTGAAACTATGTTTTGAGTTATATATATGGATGTTTATTGTCATATGGGCACTCTGTATATTAGTATCTCGATTTGGTTGTATTTTAGATGTTTACATGTGTTTAATTATTTTATTTGTGTTAAACGGTAATACTAATATGTGGTATTTATCTAAGTAATGGTAATGAATTTTTTATATGTTTAATGTTTAAGTAGACATGTGTAGTGGAATAGGAATGTTATTCATTGGTATAGGTTTTACAAGTGTTTTATATGATATCTATGTATAAATCATGTAAATATGGTATGCACTATCTAAACCTGGATGGCATGGTGAAAAAATGGCCATAATTCTCATGTTGTGTTAGTGTAGAAGTAGACTCTAGAATTGAAACTATGTGTGATACACTTATAGTGACTAAGTGTGTAGACTTTGTATCAAAGATCTTGATTCACTTGTTTCCACTCAAAATTTGCTTTTCAGATTTAAGAGAATGAAGAAACTAAAAAGTAATGGACAAGGCATGGGAAGTACCTGGACTGAAGATTGCGCACCGTAAATCCAGACGCTTGTGAGCACTCCTCTTTGGCTATGGAGGAATGACACCTGCAAAAGAAGAAAACTTGGACAAGAGGATGTTAGATGAATAGGTGGTGGGTTGCCAAGCAAAAGCTTGTTCCCGAAAGTGTAAAAACTTCCTTAAGGGAGGTCAACCCACTGTTTTGATAAGATAAGTGACTGATAAAAAGATAGAATGCCAGAATACAGAAGTGACAAAGAAATTAGAAAGGAAAGAAAAGACCAAAAATGATTACCTGAAGGAGCTGTTGGGCTGAAGACAGTTGCTGAGGTCAGAAATGTTGCCGACATCGGTTATCTGATCTACCGGCGTCGGCTATCCTACCGACGTCGGTTGGGGTAGTGACCGGCGTCGATCGGGGTTATGGCCTGTAGTCAGGTCTGAGTTGCTTTCTGGACTGTGGACAGGTCTGGTTCGTGAACGGAGGTGAGACAGAGTTTAGGGACAAATTTAGATGGACTGGGGAGTGGTCTAGCTCTGGTCGGGTGCCTTATACAAGGTCTTTGTTGACAGGGGGATGGGGAAGAGGAAGAGACACAAAGGACAGGACCTGAGAAGGCTTTGCAGCCTCTCAGGGGGAAGAATAGAGGGAGCAGAAGACAATAGATAGGATAGATTACTGAAAACTAAATAAATGAAATGAAAAAAACTAGACTTTGCTTACCTTTTTGCTGACTGAAGAAAGGAGGTGCTGTTGTTGGAGCCACGGAAGACTTGTTGCAAGAAGAGAATACCTGATCCAGAGCCTTTTCACCTGTTGCTGCTGTTGCACGAGGTCAAAACAGAGGAGAGACGAAAGCTAAAGCGCCAAGAGAAGTCTGTTTGTGAGCTCAAGGGTCCAGGGGGCTGCAACGGATGCAGAAAGGGGTAATGAAGGATGCCGACGCCGGCAGTTTCGCCGACGTCGGCCGAAGGGGCGCTGACGTCAGCGGTCGCAGAATGGGGACAGAGGCTAAAAATAGCCTCTGCCCATTCTTGCACGCCACCGAGCGAGGGGGGATGGGAAGAACGGTCACGAGGATGCCAAAATGGGTGTGGGGGGAAGATAATGAAGAGATTTGGCCTAATAAATGCTAGGGGGAAGGTGGAGGGATTCAAGGGAGGATCCAAGGTGGCAAGGGTAGGGTGGAAAGGGGGCCAAGGTCAAGTGTTAGGATAGGGGTTTAAGGCCAAGGGGGAGGACCAAGGTGTAGACACGTTTGTGGTGTCTACATTTGCCCCTTTTTGTCTTGTTGGTTGTTCTAGATGAACTGCAAGACAAAAATAGGAGTTGGTTGCCCCAGAAAAGGGATGAGGTGTTCCCCCCTCAAAGCGATAGTCGAGAGAAGGGAACCAAAGATCGAGTGTCGATTTGACAGAGAAATGGATGAGAAAGATGAAAAGTGAGTGAAAATGCTGCAAAAGTCGTGATTGCATGTATACCACGTCACGGGATGGTCGGGTCAAATTGTCGCATGTCGAGGGTCAAGGAGTGCCAAAATTGAAGTAACCAGGCCCCAGCATTTAGTCGTCTGCTGATCGGGTCACTCAATTTAAGCTGAAGCTCCAAATGGTCATCGTGTTTCAGGTATCCAGGGCTCAGGAAGTGCTCCCAAAAACATGAAAAAGCCACAAGTAGTAGGGATCAATTGGCTCGCGATCCTATACTTGCGAAGGGTCAAAAATAGTCTACGGACAATTCTGCTAACCAACCGTGAGGTAGCACACACGCAAAAATAACCAAGGCAACATTGTCTTGGAAGTGGTCGAAGGTCGAAAGATGGTCATTGGTCAAGAGGATGGATGGACGAAAGGATGCGGCTGAGCTAACCTCAAAAGGCCCCATGTCAACTGAGTGCTGCCTACATAGCCCCTGTCGTAGGGGCCTCAGGCTGATGTAGTTCTCCCTAAAAGGGAGGGAGGGTCAGAGGGATTGATTGGTCTTGGTCAAAGTCGATGATTGGTCTTGGACAAAGAAAATGATTGGTCTTGGTTAAAGAGAATGATTGGTCTTGGTCAAGGAGAATGATTGGTCTTGGACAAAGAAAATGATTAGTCTTGGTCAAGGTCAAGGTCAAGGTCGCAGAAGAGAAGGTTTGTTCATCAAAGAGACGAACAAACGGGGGTGGTCGAGCTAACCTCAGAGGATGTGTTATCTGAGTGCTGCCTACATAGCCCTGTTCATAGGGCCTCAGACCAATGTAGTTTAGACAAATTGAGAAGATTGGTCGATGATGAGATTGGTCATGTGTTGAAATGATGAGGGTAAGATGAGGATAAAATGATGCTACAAATGGTCGAGAGTCTTTCATCCCTAGCAAGTTTCCATAGTCGTGATGGATGTATGCTAAGAATGAATAGAAGTCTATTTATGCTTCAGCAAGTATTGGTTTATGCTTAACATAAATTGGGTCTAGTCGGTAGTTTCCATGTGTACTGGTGTCCATAGAAACTATGTGAAATGGTCTAGGATGATGTCAGCTGAAAATGATGAAAATGGCTGGGTTTGAGATGAGTCGCTAATTGATGCAGTTAAATGTGACCCAAGTGAAGAGAAAAGATGAAAGGCAAATCGCTCTTTCATTGACAAGGACCAGAAAGGAAGCATAGATAGGGGTTATTAGAACCAAGAACCCCATTATGCGTTGCGTCGTTGACCAGTGTTGAGTTAGAACGGTAATCGAATCACTTTGACATTAAAGTGAGCTCGAAGTCCCTTGAGCAGGTGATAGGAGGAGGATAGGGTAACCCAGTTTAAGAGCAGGAATAACCTTGCCCCGTTTTATAGGAGACCCTGAGACAACTACAAGCCAAGTCCGTGACTCATTTTTTTTTTTTTTTTGGGTGCAGACTGATCGATGCGGGAAGCCTACATAGAGATGTCTTTTGATGTAGTGGTCATGTTGCGAAGCTGATCAATGCGGGAAGCTTCTAAGAAAAGTGCTGTTTGATAGCCATCCTTGGAGGGAGTGGTCTATATTTTTGCTTAATAATGTTTGATAAGTTGGCCTAGCTGTCCTTCGAGGGATCAGTCTAGTAATACAGCAATGATAATACAGCTGTCCTTCGAGGGAGCAGTCTGTCTTTTTGATTTTGACTTTGATTTTATGACCATGGATATGTTTTGACATCTTGATTTATTTTGATTTTTTGATTAGAGTCATGGACAAGGCTGTAAAAGTTCAAGGACGCCCCTTTTATTAGGACAAAGCATCCATGCATCATAAAAGGGTCGTAGAGGACTTGTTAAAGGGAAATAGGGTTGAAAGGGATGAGGATTAAGAGGACGAGGATTGCTCAAGGGACGAGCTCAAGTTACGTGTCAAGTAGACGAGTACTCGACTAGCAGAAGAATGGTCGAAGATGCAAGACATAAAAAGGGGTTTAAGGTCTAATAAGACCCTGGGCCATGCTAGTACGTTAAGGTCCGAGTCAATTAGGAGCAGACTTGCCCCATTTGGCTCTTTCCAATTTGGTCAGATGTTGATGGTGGATGGTTGTTGATTGACATTGTCGTTGGTTGGTTGAGAAAGGTTGAATGCTTGGTCGAGAGGTCAGGGTGATTGATATTTGGTTGAAGTTTGGTTGAGATTGGTTGAATAATTGGTTGGGGGTTGGGTCGGTGGATACTTGGTCGGGTTTTAAGATAAAATGAGTGATTGATATGTGGTAGAGACTGGGTTGAATAGTTGGTCAAGGTTTGAATAAAGGATGAATTCCCCCAGCGGGTAGGGAGAATGTTTGAAAGGTTGGTTAAGGTCGATTGAGGTTTAGTGGTCAGATGGACGGTGTTAATGTCGAATAAGGGGGTCAAAGATGGAAAAGGGACCACAGTCTGGCGTGGAGATCCCGATTTAGGTGATGAGGTTGGAGAGGCATGAGTCGAGGTTGATGTTTTGTCGAAAAGGTGGTCAAGAGGATCCTTGGTGAAAAGGAAAGGATTTCTCCGTTGTTGACGAATGATAGCTTTGAGAGCACAACAATGCTCAGTGTCATGTCCCGGAGTGTGATGATAATGGCAGAATGCGGAGTTGTCGAACCAAGATGGTCTTAATCTGAGAGTTGATGAGTGGGGTGGTGTTGAGGGTTTATTGATAACGTGGTCGAGAAGAAGGGTGTCATTCCCAAGACATTGGCAAATGGCGACCTTGAGGGCATGACAATGCTCCGTGTCGTGCCCAGGCGTGCGATGATATGCACAAATGCGAGTGTCATCGAACCATGGTGGTTTAGGTCCGAGAAATTGATATTGTGTAAGAGGCAGGAGGTCGATACGAGATGACTGCAACAAGTGCCGTAAGAACAAGTCCCACCGGGCATGCCAGAATGTTTCCACTCAAAATTCGCTTTTCAGATTTAAGAGAAAGAAGAAACTAAAAAGAATAAATGGACAAGGCTTGGGAAGTACCTGGACTGAAGATTGCGCACCGTAAATCTAGACGTTGTGGGCACTCCTCTTTGGCTATGGAGGAATGACACCTGCAAGAAAAAAGGAAACTTGGACAAGAAAATGTTAGATGAATAGGTGGTGGGTTGCCAAGCAAAAGCTTGTTCCCGAAAGTGTAAAAACTTCCTTAAGGGAGGTCAACCCACTATTTTGATAAGATAAGTGACTAATGAAAAGATAGAATGCCAGAATATAGAAGTGACAAAGAAATTAGAAAGGAAAGAAAAGACCAAAATGATTACCTGAAGGAGCTGTTGGGCTGAAGACAGTCGCCGAGGTCAGAAATGTTGTCGGCATCGATTATCTGATCTGCCAGCGTCGGCTATCCTACCGACGTCAGTTGGGGTAGTGACCGGCGTTGGTCGGGGTTATGGCCTGTAGTCGGGTCTGAGTTGCTTTATTGCAGTGAGGGTTGGTGACGTTGGTTTGAGAGGTGAAAGAGGCATAGGTCGAGAGTTCGGATGAGATGTATGTCTGATGGGATGAGGAAGTAATGGAGGCAATGTGCCTCTATGAAGGATGGGAGTGGGAAGCACTCCTATTAAAGTGGACGGATGCGGGCCCAAGATTGAAGGTAATGACGAAGGTGGGGGAGGAGTTCTCCGGTGTGGTCTAGTAGCTTTTGTGTGTTTGGGTCGAGGGCCACCGTTGTGCGAGGCGAGGTTAGATGTGGGTTTGGGTTTAGATGTGGACGAAGGTGAGTGAGATGTAAAAATCTCACGCAAAGGGCAAGAGGGAACCGTGACTGGGTCTTCCTCAGTTGAAACGGGTGGAGAGACTGGTTCTTCTCTTGGTGGAGAAGAAATAGGAGAGTTTGGCTCCTCAAGTGGGCAGAGGGCATGGATGATTATGCCTTCCACTTGTGCTCGAGGAGTAGGCAAGGTATGGTCTTCGGATGAAGGTGGGCTTAATGGCGTTGATGTGGTTAAAGCGTCCTCCGATACAAGAGAGGTAGATGGAGGACTAGTAGGAGAAGGAGGTTCCTCATCCTTTAATGGAAGAGGTTGGTCAAGGACAAGAGGCAAGATAGTGCTAATCGTGTGAATGTCATGGTCCTGAGGGTCATTAGTCGAAGTCTGGACGTTGTTTTGAGTAGGCGGATGATTCGGAAATGGTTGTTTGAAGATGTCAATATGTTGGTTAGGTGGGGCGTTTGGGTTATCTAAAATAAGATCCCCCTTATCGATCATGTCTTGGACGATGTTTTTGAAAGTTTGGTAGTTGTCGATGTCATGGCCTTGGACGTGATGAAAGTGGCAGAAGTTGGCCTCTCTATACCATGTAGGGAGGGCTTTAGAGGGGTCAAATTGAGGTGGTTGGATTGGAGGGAGATTGAGGACCCCCTGCTTGAGAAGTTTTTCCAAAACGGAAGCGTATGGTTCTCCAAGTGGAGTGTAAGAATGCTGAATGTACCATTGTTGGAATTGTTTGGTGATGCTGGAAGATGTCGGAGGTTGAGAGTAATTCATTGTTGTTGAGGATGGTGATCTAACGACCACAGTGTTGGCCACTCCTTTAGACTTGGAGTTGGCAGAAGAAGAAGGTCTGGAAGAAGAATGGTCAGTAGATTTTACGTTGGTATTATGCAATTTGACCTTATCTTCTTTAAGGGCACGGAGTTCAAGCTTTTGAGCCATGATGAAAGCTTCGTCAAAAGTGTGAAATGTCTGAATTTGCAAAGTAGAAGAGATGTGGTTGGCACATGCTCGAGAAAAGAGCTCGATGAGCTCGGGTTGAGGTAAAGAGAAGGAGAGCTGGTTAATCAGACCTCTCCAACGAGCGACAAAGTCGATAATAGATTCGTCGTCAAATTGCCTGATGGAATAAAGGTCTGTGATTGAGACTTGTTTAGTAGTGTTGATTGAGAAATGGTCGAGAAATAGTTGGGCGAGTTGGATGAATGAAAAGATAGAGTGTCTGGCAAGAGAACTATACCAGTCAAGGGCAGGGCCAGAAAGGGACATAGGGAACGTGCGTAGAAGTAACGCATCATCGTGGGTGATAAGATAACAGGCATGTCTAAATGCCCGTAGATGTTGTTGTGTGTCTTCCTTACTCTGAAAGCGAGTGAATTTAGGAAGCTCCCAATGGTTAGGGTATGGTCGAATAGGGACGGAAGGATGGATGGGCTCATTGCAAATTTGTTCATATGACAAAGTATTGCTTGAACCAGAAATGGAGGCTTCGAGACTGGACATTTTATCCATCAGCATCTTGATAAGATCTGCTGACGGATTGGCAGGTTGAGCGCCCCCTAGGTTGTAAGGTGCTTGGAAGAGGTTAGAGGAGGCGTGCGACATAGTCATTTGTACAATGTACGGATGACTAGTCGCAGGGGCAGAGGTGGAGGCTAAGGGTGGTTGTGTTACGAAGGTCGAAGGTATAGGTTGACTGGGCACTGCCAAAGGTGGTTGAATGGCAGCATTAGTAGCCAGATAGGTTGGCACTCCTACATTTGTGGGCGCAAAAGTGTAAGGGGTCAAGGTAATCAAGTTCTGATATGATGTAGAACTTGGTTGAATTGCAGGTGGTTGAGGGGGTAATGGAACCCCGATGGAGGTTGGTCTAAAAATAGATGAGGAGGCCAAACTTTGCGTATTGGCCATGGTTGGGTTAATAGTTGAGGTGAAAGGCTGAGTCATAAAGGGTTGGGTGGTGAATGGTGTGGATGTCGTCGCCACGTCACCCAAAAGGTCTCGCGTTGGGTTTCTCGTGAGATAGTTTTGGAGGGCTGCGGTATTGAGGTCCAAGAATCTCTCAAAATCTTGGTCCCCTTCAGGGATGATGGGAATTTGAGTCGGGGTCGGGGTCGGGGTCGGTCCTGTAGGAGTTCTTTCAGTCTCTGAGTGGAACTCCATGATAGGACTGGTTAGAGACAGGATAGACGGAAGCGACTGTTGGCTAAAGTGGTTAAGAAGAGAGTCCTGGTTCTAGAAACTATGTTTTTGCAGTCTCAGAAAACTAGAATGGAGTTTTTTGACAGAGAAGGGATAGGTTTCAGGCTGCTAGTTTTGAAGAAAAAGGACAGTGACAGAGATCGACGTCGGTTTAAAAACCAATGTCGGTAATAAATGTGGCCGACGTCGGTCAGATAACCGATGCCGGTGACAGGGAGGCCGACGTCGGTATCAGAACCGATGCCGGCAACAGGGGAAGCCGACGTCGGTGTCAGAACCGATGTCGGTGACTGTGTTTTCCAGAGAACTAAAAGGTTTGATGATTCTTGGAAAAACAAAGAAGAAAGCGTCCTCACACACTCAAACAAACAGATGAGAAGAGGAAAATAGAGAGAGACAGACAAGCCTAAGCGATAAATCCTAGGAATTAACCTTAGAAATTGTGGCTTATGCCTTAGATGAATGTTTGGGGAGATTGGCTAAAAAATGGGTCCTAGAAGAAGGCAGTCTAAAGATGGTTTCAGGTGTTGTTTTAGGTGCTCAAAGATCTATGTTAGGGTCTGGTACGTGGCCTGGTGCTAAGGAGCAAGCTCCCCTCACTTCACGATTCCAGTGGTTAGCTAGTTTTGCTTAGCCAAGATATACCTCGCCTAGAGTTTATCCTCCGCCAGAGAACGGAGTGGGCTTCCCCCTTGGTGATGAAATCCAAGTAGGGTCACCGGGATGGGTAAGGTATCCGCTAGGGGATGAAATCCCAGTTGGGCCTTGTCTCAAGTATGTTTTATGTTCGTTTAGTGCATGTGGTCCGGTAGTGTAACATCAAGTGTCTACGATTCATTCAATATGCATTTAAGTTACTAGATGTGGACTAATGCAAGCACAAGCAGAAATGAAAGTGCAATACGTTTTAATGCCCAAGTCGAAATGTGATGTTGTGATGAAGACAAGTTTTGAGAAAGGGTCAAGAGTATGATGTTTAGACTAGTCTAGAATGCAAGGAAGAAAGATTCATTTTAGTCCTGCTTATAGTGTCATTGAGAAGAAGAGAAAGAGGAGAAAAGGTAAGAACTTAATGCTCCTAAATGAATGAAGAAAAAGGAACCCAGGAGGAACCTAGGGTCCCACCGGGCGTGCCAGAATGTTTCCACTCAAAATTCGCTTTTCAGATTTAAGAGAAAGAAGAAACTAAAAAGTAATGGACAAGGCATGGGAAGTACCTGGACTGAAGATTGCGCACCGTAAATCCAGACGCTTGTGAGCACTCCTCTTTGGTTGTGAAGGAATGACACCTGCAAAAGAAGAAAACTTAGACAAGAGGATGTTAGATGAATAGGTGGTGGGTTGCCAAGCAAAAGCTTGTTCCCGGAAGTGTAAAAACTTCCTTAAGGGAGGTCAACCCACTGTTTTGATAAGATAAGTGACTGATAAAAAGATAGAATGCCAGAATACAGAAGTGACAAAGAAATTAGAAAGGAAAGAAAAGACCAAAAATGATTACCTGAAGGAGCTGTTGGGCTGAAGACAGTCGCCGAGGTCAAAAATGTTGCCGACGTCGGTTATCTGATCTGCCGGCGTCGGCTATCCTGCCAACGTCGGTTGGGGTAGTGACCGGCGTCGGTCGGGGTTATGGCCTGTAGTCAGGTCTGAGTTGCTTTCTAGACTGTGGACAAGTCTGGTTCATGAACGGAGGTGAGACAGAGTTCAGGGACAAATTTAGATGGACTGGGGAGTGGTCTAGCTCTGGTCGGGTGCCTTATACAAGGTCTTTGTTGACAGGGGGATGGGGAAGAGGAAGAGACACAAAGGACAGGACCTGAGAAGGCTTTGCAGCCTCTTAGGGGGAAGAACAGAGGGAGCAGAAGACAATAGATAGGATAGATTACTGAAAACTAAATAAATGAAATGAAAAAAACTAGACTTTGCTTACCTTTTTGCTGACTGAAGAAAGGAGGTGCTGTTGTTGGAGCCATGGAAGACTTGTTGCAAGAAGAGAATACCTGATCCAGAGCCTTTTCACCTGTTGCTGCTATTGCACGAGGTCAAGACAGAGAAGAGACGAAAGCTAAAGTGCTAAGAGAAGTTTGTTTGCGAGCTCAAGGGTCCAGGGGGCTGCAACAGATGCAAAAAGGGGTAATGAAGGATGTCGACGCCGGCAGTTTCGCCGACGTCGGTCGAAGGGGCGCCGATGTCGGCGATCGCAGAATGGGGACAGAGGCTAAAAATAGCCTCTGCCCATTCTTACACACCGCTGAGCGAGGGGGGATGGGAAGAACGGTCACAAGGATGCCAAAATGGGCGTGGGGGGAAGATAATGAAGAGATTTGGCCTAATAAATGCTAGGGGGAAGGTGGAGGGATTCAAGGGAGGATCCAAGGTGGCAAGGGTAGGGTGGAAAGGGGGCCAAGGTCAAGTGTTAGGATAGGGGTTTAAGGCCAAGGGGGAGGACCAAGGTGCAGACACGTTTGCGGTGTCTACATCACTATCATGAAGAAGCTATGCTCTAAGCTCTATGGTATTTGGAAAATATCTTTATTATCTACTAGATGATGTTAGATGTCTGTGATATCTTAAAAATATCTTGATTGGTGGTCAAATTAATATTATGTTATGATATTTATGATTTTTTCCAAATATCTTAATTGGTGTGCAACCTAAGACTATGTTATGATCTCTATGATCATTTCCAAATATCCTAATTAGTGTGTGAATTGAGTCTATGATCTAATATCTATGATTGTTTCCAAATATTTTAATTATTGTGCAAATTGAGGTTATGCTTTGATCTCTATGAACTATCTACCATCTCTGCTAAATCTATGGTGCATGAGATTGCTCATAAATAGGTGTCCTAGAAACCACATGGATCATGTGATGAGTAACCAATGGATCTTTAAAGGGAACATCTTGGGATAACTATATCATAGAGGAGTGTGATCTAGGAGACTATGGAGATTAAGATATTAGTGCCTCTATGTGAATGCTATAATTCATTTATTGACATACTTGTCAATGCAGTCTTAGATTGCATAATAATTATTATCTAAATGTTCACTTATCTTATGAAAAATTTAATATGATTTATTTTAAACCCTATGTAAACATTGTGATAAATGATGATTAGTAGGAGGATTTTTGATCATCTCACTATCTAATAATGTAATCAAGATGTCATGAAGCCTATTTCTATCTAAAATTGTTTTAACCCCTCTCTATGTGTGTATTGTGCTCTACTCACTCTATGAGGTGATTTGTGAAGTGGCTCTTTGTCCTTTTTGAGTATTTTTATTGGTTTTTTTTCTATTTCACTAGTTTCTTAATCAGGAGTGGTGTAGGTTCTTGTACCATGCTATATAACTATGAATACGATAGATCTAAATCCAAATTTGTCTCTGAATGTGTCCTGACTAGTCCCAAATTTTTATCTAATCCCAGAGCTATGTAACATAGATGTTTGAATGATTTGTATGTCTCATATAGAAATTTATCTTTAAGAACAAGAATGAGGCCTTTATAAAAAAATGTATTGTACCTCTAAATCTATTACTTGTAGATCAATTGATGCATACATGTTTAAATCTTAAAATGTATTCAATTACTATTTTTTACTAGCCCTAGTTTAGTGAAGGAAACATCTCATATGTGACTCAAGGTCCCTTGTTCTGATTATAACAAATGAAAACTACCTCTTCTAACTCATTGTATGTGTATAGTGAATGACTAGGGAGTGAATGATGAAACCACTCTATTTCCTGACCCTCTAGAGTCTAAGGAAATAATTGTAAGAGAATAAAACTACTAATGACATGTGACATAGCTCTATTATAAGCTTTGAGATGTAATTATGGATCTCCATGTCCATTTAAATTTGGTAATATCAGTATTTGTAACTTTGATGGCAATGTTGCATTGAAAATTCTGCATAGGATGGGATTCTTATGGATGGTATGAAAATTATTCCATGAGTGATATGCCTTACTTTCCAATGTGAGATGGTGTAATTATTTTTGTAAATCACACACAAAATGCATCAAGGAGATTACCTCTTATGAAGGTATATTATCATCATCAAGAGGTTCATTTAATTCTTGATTTTCTTAATCTATCTTAGCCATTGGTATATTGCATTGGGAACATTTTTTAGGTAGGATTGGTTTCCTCTATGTAACCTTTGGAGATATGATAGCTTATACCTAGTTAGAGGGAAATGAGCTATCACCCTCACTTAGGTTAGGTTGAGAAATAGGTTCTACTATAGTAAGGGGGTTTAGGGAGATTCATTGGTATATCTTATTTTGTTTATTTATGAAGAAGTATCACATGCTAATGGACTAGAAAGTAATTTATTGTCATGTGAATGTAAGTTATGTAAACTATGAACATAAAAATAAGTGTGTGTGTGTGTGTGTGTGTGTGTGTGTGTGTGTGTGTGTGTGTGTGTGTTTAAAAACACATGACCTCATATTTTTTTGAACAAGATAAATAGGTGAAGTAGGAGGAGAACTATAAAGTGTAAACTCCATGTCTTCTTCAACATAATCATAGTAATCATCATTATTCTAAGTTTCATCAAAATTAGAGTCTAATTCACTTAGAGAAGTAAGAGTACAATAACTATCATGCACATTCTCACTAAGAGAGAGTAAGATAATATTTTAACTTTTTACTACTATGCAATGTGTCATCATGTGTGGTTGTAATGCAATGCATTTCTTCCCTAGCTATGTGTGGGTGCATGAATGATTATTACTATCAATCTTGGAGTCAAGCGTAGAAGAATTAGAAACAATGTTTTCATTTCACATATTATGACATGTAGGAGAAGAGTTAGAGACATTTACATTATCAATATCTTATAAAGAATCATTGCATTGAGCTTGGAATGGAAAAAAAGGTGATAAAATAAGTTTTTCTAACTTAGTTTGTGCATTGGTAAAAGGTGTAATATCATCAATACATGATTTTTAAAATTTAAATTGGAAGGTTAAAGAAGATTCATTGATCTTTTCTATTTTAATTTAATCATGCAAAAGTGGATTTAATGTATTGTACTTGTATTGGTTTAATTTAAATAAGGAGGCAGTGAAATTAGTTGAGAAGATAGGATCACATTTGAACAAATAATTACCAACAAGAGGTTATTTTGTTTATTATATTTTTAGTTTGATTTTGAGGTGTAAGAGAAGAGGGAGAGGAAAGAGAAGATTTATCTAGTAGATCCTTATCAACATTTTCATTGTCATGCTAATAATAATACTCATATCCATCATTACAATAATAGTCATCATCATCATCATTATAAATGGAATAATTATCATGTTCTAATGTACAATATTGAAAATTTAACCATTCATTATTATAATTATGATAAAAATTCAAAAATTCATCAACTAGGTGAGGGGTAGGAGGCTTCTTGGATGCCATTTTAAACTTTCCAAAGAAGATAATGTAAATAATGAATAACAAGCACACAAGAGGTATAATGTAATCAAACATAGGTATATGTGCAATTATGAGAAATATTTAACCCAAAGTGTATAATAAATTAAATTTATAAGTGAAACCCTAATTACTAATATTTGAATGTATAAGGACCTAGTATGTAGATCTAGGGTTTGAATGAGGGTTATTTTGAAAAAATTATATTACATTAAATTAACGAAGCCCTAATATATGATTAATTTTAATGAGCTATATTATGCCAAAAATAAATTAAAAAAATAAGTTTATAACCCTAATTTAGTGCACAAAAATTGGAAGAAGGTAAACCCTACACCAAAATAGGGTTTTAAGCAATATTCAAAGTAAGATGGGTTTAACAAATGTTTTAACTCTTTAGGACTGAGTATGCAAATCCTATGTTATAAAAGTGTTGAGTATAACAATAAACTAGAATGAAAAATTGAAATAATTGATTTGACAAGCCCTTCCTAAAATAATAAGGATATAGAGAAAAAATGCTTATCTAGAGTAAAATAGGTATTTCTATGGCTTAGGAGATTGAAATAGGCTGGTGAAACAATCAAACACATTTCATTATATGATTGTTGCTAAAATTTTCACCTTTTTTTGGATAGTATCTCCATAGGGTGCTAGTTTCCAATTATGGCACTAGTATCCCTCTTGGAGGAGTTATCTAAAACTTTCAAGGAAGACGTGGGAGGTTTAGGGGGATCTATAAGTGGTTTTATGTCTTATAGAAGCTTGCATGTGTTACTATTTTTGCTAAATATCTTCCAAAACCCTAATGAGTACTTGGACACATGAAACAATAATCAAATTAAATGCAAAATAAATGGAAAAATTGGGTGTGGAATATTACAATCACATGATTTAGAACCCCTATTATCTTAGTCATTGCCTACATTAACCCCGATTCTAGGGGTCTTAGATTTCATGTAATTATCCCTTAGGGAACATGCATAATCAACATGCACATTATTCTAGAATGAATTTCACTTAGGACCTTCTTTGATCAAGTATTAAATGTCTAGATGTGATAATTGAGTAGTATGTAGAGTATTGAGTTGTACTATTGATTCATTTTATGTAATTATGTGCCAAAATAGTAAGTGCTAGTATTAAAATCCTTTTTTAGGCTCTTTATATATAAGGAACTTTGATTTGAATGAAAAACCTTATTCATTAGCTAATAATTAATAAAAGAGGGATAAAAACCTAAGAGAAGGCTCAAGGTAGGGTTATGACCCAAAACACAAGATAAAATGACCTTCAAACAATAGAGCCATAATTGGACACTAACAACACATGGTGATATTATCTTGATAATGGTGCTAGTGTTTTGAGGCCTAAGAATAGAGTTTAGACTAGGTAAGATAGGCTAGGTGCCCCTACGATTAGGAGGTAACTCAGAACCATTGGTGGTGTAACAAATTGGGAAAATAAGACATAAGTGATAAGTATTAGTGCTTATATGGGTGATATTTTAATAGGTATGTGTGTGTGTGTGTGAAGGTTTATATTAATAGATGATTTGTCATAACAACTCACAATATGTAATTGGGAAAAATATAAGTTGTATGTAGAGAAATGGCTGTGGGAGAAATAGTAGAGATAGAAATAGTTGAGAGAATAAAGGGATTACAATAAACTCCTACTCTATAAGAGAACTATCCCTATAAATGTAATAAACTTTTGAAATAAAAGATATTTCATTTGATCAAAAAAAAATTTCTCCTCAAAATTTGGAATCAGAATGAGTTCTTCTTGGACCTCTCTAAAAAAATTAAGCCTTGCTAGCCATAAGGGTTTTTGAGTGTGGACCACATCAAATTCTCCTACAACTCGATAGGATTTTTATTTACCTATAGTATTGAAGTGCAGACTATTGAAATTTTATGATTATTAATACATATATAAAACAAAAATATATAAATTATAGGGTATATTAAGAGGCTGGCTTGGATCTTTGGCTACAACCTCAATACAGTTAAAAAAATTACATACAACTATGTTGGATTTCTTATACACTAAGCTCGACTCACATCAGATTTTTTATGTGAGTTAGATACATCTTACATCATTTTTTATTAGTGACCTATCTAGATCAGCTTAGCCTATGACTCAAAATTGAGCTCATGTATCTAGATCAATGAGTTACCTAGAGATTCATGGCATGACACAACTCATGTTGCCTTGTCAGCTAGTTTGTGGCTTTAAATCAGATCTTCTTGATGAAGTTGTGTAACCTAGTATCATTTTTTAGACATATCCATTCATATTTGGAATTTAAAATCTACAACTTCTTCATGGTGTTCCTACATCCCCAACAAAGCTATCCAAGCTTGCACATAGTTTTATTCATAGAACCTGAGTTAGATCTGCTTTGGCAAGTTATATGAAAATAGATGCAACTACACCAAAATTAATTCAATGTGTTTAATCGCCTACCATTTCAACATGAAACCTTTGAGTAATTTTAGCCATGATATTCTAAAATATTTAGTGGTTTTTTTAAAGATAAGTTCATGGTATTTTATATTTTATTTTAAGTATATAATTTTATAGTATATGTCTTAAGGTGATTACATTTGAGTGGATTTATTTTAAAAAGGTAATATTTAATTACCTTATTTTTAAGTCTTTTTCAGTTTTTTTTAATATTGGGTTTCATTGGTGTAATAAGTCGTGGTCAATATAATAATCAAATATAATAGTCTTGATGAGTCATTCATTGTGTGATAATCAAAATTATCAAAATCTATAGGTTTAGTGTCATTGTTGATTTTGTCATCAAAGTAATCACTATTATAAAATTTGTAAGGATGCATTATCAATTTAAACTGATGTCCAGTAAGTAAAAATTAAGGGAGGGTAATATGGAAAAATTAAGTCAGATTAAGAAATTTGATGGCCATGATTTCTATACATGGCAAACCCAAATACAGTTCCTACTGATAGAGAAAGATCTTTGGGATATTGTAAATGGAAATGTTACTACACCAATAGATGTGGATGCATTTAAAAAATGGAAAATCAAAGATAAAAAGGATTTGGGCACCATTGTCCTTAGTCTATCAAAACCATGCTTACATCATGTGGACTTTAGAAAGTCTTCCAAATAAATATGGGAATCACTAAACCTACTATTTGGTTATAAAGATGATAGTGTGGAAATTACTACGACATAAAATTTATATGGTTTAAATCTAAAATAAGGAGGTGATATAGTGTCTCAAATCAACAAATTTCATTCACTCATAAAGCAACTAGCAAGAATAAAAGAATATATCAAATAAAATTATGCAAAATCCATATTTCTCAATAACATGCCTAGAAATATGTCACATGTGGTATTCACCTTAAGTAAGATAAATCCAAGTTTTTCAAATGTTATATCCACATTTATTACTAAAGGAAGAAAAGTTTTAGAATAAGAAGTGATGTTCACACATAACAAGCCCAGTACTTAGAAAAAATGTTTAATTAACAAAAATTAATACACATGTTTTTATTTATAAAAAATAGGACATGTAGTTCTAAAATATAAATAAAGAGCATAGGATATTCTTGATGGAAATGTGGATGACAAAGATATGGAGATAAAGGAAATTGATATAAAGGTAAGTAGTTCTCCTCAGACAATGAATAAATAACTCATCAAAGTGACAAATACTATCTCTATTAGTGTTGTTCCTAACCCCATTTTAGCACTAAAGGAGGGAATGATAAGTATTAGTTCTTATATGGGTAAGTTTTCATATAGGTGTGTGTGTGTATGTGTGAAATTTTATATTAATAAACTATTTGTCATAAAAATTCATATGTAATTGGAAAAAATATAAGTTGTATGTAGAGATAGGGTTATGAGAGAAATAATAGAGATATAAATAATTGAGAGAATAAAGGGATCACAATAAACTCCTAATTTATAGGATAACTATCCCTATAAATGTAATAATTTTTTAAATATAATTAATTTCATTTGATTGACAATTATTTATACTAAAAAATAAGAAAGATCAAAAGACCAAAAATGATCATGTGAACAAGGGATATATTTATCGCTAAGACTTTCATGTGAAATAGAAATAAAAGACATAGTACTTATGGTTATTTGACCAACTTAGGGTGTATACACAAAAAAATAAGTAAAAGATAAAATAAATCAATTAAATGATAAGACACATAATATTTTAAGAAAATGACTATTACAAAAGCAAAAACTAAAACTTAAAGAAAACAACACCTAAAATAAAGAAAATGATTGTATAAACATCCTAGGCTAGGGTTAAGACCTTTGGTAGCCAATATCCATGACAATGTTAAACAATCAATGAGGAAGCCCTAAGAGAACCAAAGGGGTTTGGAAGTGAATTTAAAAAGTGAATTCACATATTGGATGTCAAAATAATTAAACCATTCTTGGGGGAATGGTATGATGGGATGATGGTGGACGAGTTAACCCTAGAGACCTAATGTCTCTAAGAACTTCCTACATAATCCTCCTTGGAAAAATTATGTGTGGGAATATCAGGCCATATGTAGTTATCCAAAGATGGGAAGTGATGAGAAAATGGGTTGATTGATGATTGTTTTGTGTAGATGAATAGATGCATGATTTCCCTCCCCATAAAATGAGTGAGTGAATGATGACACTTAGTTTTCAAGATAACTAGGATGGTAACCGTGGATAGGTTAAGTTTTTGTGTGTAAATGTAATTTTGTTTAAAAGTGTTTATGGAAATGGATGTTATATAATTGGTCATATATAAGACATTACTCTAACATAGCAAGGACATAGTTACACAAATATAAGGAATAAACATTAAGCTAATATGCAATGAAATGGATGGTGAGACAAGTGACTGTGAGATTATACAAGTTATGGGATGCCCCCAAGTAACTAGGGTGAATATAGATAATGGATTACTAATGGTGTTAGAAACCTATTTTTAACCATGGTACTTACCCAAATTGCTAGTAAACTAGTTTTCACTTATGGATGTACTATTTTATCTTTTTCTCATTTTTTTAGTTTTTTAGTTTTTTGATTGTTTTGATTTTTTGAAATTATTTTGATACCTAATATATAAACAACATCATTTTCATGATATTCATAGGTTCATAAATCTCCTCTCCATAATCTGTGGCCAACCTATAAGTTCTAGATCCATACTTGGCAATAATGACATATGATCACAACCAATTGGGTTGAATTTTCATTTCTTCTCCCTTTAGACATTAGTATTACATTGGTTGTAATTTATAACAATATCTTAAATGTCAAATTCTTTGGATTTAATCCATTTAATATAACTATGATGAATGTGGTTTTGTTAGAATTATAGATGGTTTAAGGCATTGAGACATTTCTAATCTATAAGGTAGAGTTCACTAAGGTGTGAAATGAAGTAGGACTCATCATCAATAATAATTTGTAGGGATATCCACAAAGATGGAATCTTGACTTCTATAGGTATAATAGACTCACTACCATAGATAAGAGAATATGGGGTTTCTGTCATGGGTGTGAGAATGCTAGTGTGGTATGTCTAGAGGGTGGGACAAAGTTCATATGTTAGTCATGACCAAATTCATTGACAACTCATTTAAGGATTCAAATAATAATTTTATTCATTGCCTCCACTTGGATGTTTATTTGTAGGTAATATGGAGTGGAGCATTTATGTTTGATATGGTAGGTATTGCAAAGGGCCTTTACTTATCTATTCTTTAAGGAAGTTTTTTAATCACAGATGATAGAGGATGGGATACTAAACAAAAAATAATATGGTTTTAATTCAACTTTTTTAGGGTTATGGATTTTAATCCCTAGGTTGTTAAAGGGGATGAGTATAGTTAATCAAAGTATAAAATATGAAATAAATATAACCATTGATTTGTAATAGAATTGACCTAGTTTGACCTTTCTAAAAAAACTAATAAATGATGCAAACAAGTACTTTTCTATAAATTGATTGACATGGAAGATCTAGAGGCTATGAACTAGGATAGAAGTTGATATAAGTGTCATAAATAGGATCTAAGTGTCAAAACCCTTATTAGATAGCAGTGCCCTAACTAGATAATAGTGCCAATGGTGTTAGTGTCCTTTGTGTAGAATTGATTTGATATTCTAGGTACACATGTCAAAATCTACCAAGACTATTCTTGTGTACACAAGTTCTAATTCCTTGTTAGTGAAGTATTTTGACTAATTTTCATGTAAACCCTATACTTTCATGTTGTTAATGCATATGATTGGCACAAGTAGTAAATTATGGTGTTAGTGGGGTAGGTTAGACATCCTTAAGACCTTTCTATGATGAGAGTTTACTACATACCAATATTCCAAGGAGGGATCAAGCTCAATGTAGTTCTCCCTACCTAAGTGTTGGTGTAAGTGTAGGCAAATTTAGTATTAATACTGGTTTGAGTGCTTTGAGTCTACTCAAGATGATAAATCTAAGTAATCTAAGATTATGAATGTTGTAGATGGATATATGTAAAAGTAGGGAAGAATAGGGATTAATAACCTTGATTATCCATAATTTGTTTTGAATTAATTTGTGTTATTTACATATGATTTCCATCAAGTGAATAAAGGGCTAAAAATCATGTATATATTATTCTAGTGCTTTTTAAGGTATTAAAATAGGTCTAGGTTAACCTTAGGTTATTTTTGATTTGAAAAGATATTATTTGATGATAAAATGTAGGAAAAGGATAATAGTGCCCAAACTAGGACACTAACACCATTGGCACTACCATCTAATTTATGGTGCTAGTGTCCAAGTGGTAGAACTTGAGGCACTAAAGGCTAGAATTTTAATGTTAAAATGATGGTCTAAGACTACTTTAGGGATGTTTAAGGATGCTTGTGGCCCACATGAAGGCTAGATAAGTGTCTAATAGGACCTAAGATAGGTTTGGGGCTAGGTTGTGGATAGGTAGTATCAAGTAACACTCTTAGTAATCAAGTGTCATTTTTAGATGATTATATTTCATCCCCCCCTCACTTTATTATATAAATTCAACAAAGTGAAATGACTATGATAAAGGAAAAGTAAGTGTACCTAGACTTACCTATGAGGCCAAGTCTATGAATTTAAATCTGAGTACGTGAAACAAGTTCCATTACATGTACTATAAATGAAAAATTCATATATCATTCCTTAAGATATATCAAAATCAAAGACAAAACTAATTAAATAGATAAAAGAGAGGGAAAAAATGAATACACCTCATTGGCTATGTGAACTAATGTATAAACCTAATGATATCCTATGTGTGTATATGTAGATAGTGATAAATAAATGAATAGCTTGGAATGAGCTGATGGATTATTTAATCTCCATGTGTGGGAGGCTCAAGAACTCAATCTAGTTTTGAATCCATCATTGCCCTCCCTTACTTGGTGGATCATACTCTATAAATAACTTGGATTGGATTGATGTCTTGTCCAACCCTCCTATGTAGGTGGATCAAAAACTCAAGAAGACTATGACTCCATATTTTTCCACCCATACTTGGTGGATCATACAATTTGAATAACTTTGATTGGAGTGATGGCATGTCCAACCCTCTTATATAAGTGGTTCAATAACTCAAGTAGACTATGACTCCATCGTTGCCTAACCATGTGTAGTAGATGCATTTAAAACTAAAGTTGTTTAATGTAATTAAATCTATATAATATGGTTTTAGGCCACTCAAAAACTCTAAAATGTAAAATAGCTCTAGTCTATTCAAGAATGTAAGATAACTCTGGGCCACTCAGGAATGTGAGATGACTTTGGGCCACTTAGGAATGCCAAACACTATAAATAGAGTAAGGCATAAAATTTGTATTATGTTGGTGAAAATAGTGTTTGGACTGAGAACATAGATAATGACATGAATTTTTCCATTCCTTTCAATCAACTGGAGAAAAATTGAGCATATGGAAACAATGTTCAACTCACATGACCAAAAATCTAATATTTGTGCACTTAGATTCTAGATTGAGCTATAATAGGCTATATTTGATTATCTAAAACTAAAATGGGAATGATCATGCCACACATGATGCCCCTAATCTGAGAAAATTTGTATCTATACTAAACTAAGCAAAAATTAGTAATCTATAAATAAACCTATACAAACCTAGATTATACATACTATATTTTTCTATCCAATATATAATTCCCTAATAATGAGGAAACTAGATGGTAGAATTATATATGGATAGTAACACTAGTGGTGACAGTGTCCCACTTTAGGCATTAATGTTTGACTGTACATATTTCTATGCAATTAAAATTAGTCTTTATGTGATTGTTTCCCACTATGTTTCCCTAAAATTGATTTATGTATTCTATACTCATGTGCTAAAAACTATTATTTGAGTTCATTTAGATAGCCTGATCTATATGAAAAACCTTTATGAATGGCCCCTATTTTGAGGGGAGTTATTGATATTGTGCAATAACTATCTTAAAAAGATAAATATCTACATGATATGTGTTAGCTAAAGCATATATGATATATGCATAATAAACCAATATAATGTGCATACATAACATTGGAATACAAGATAATCTGAGCATAATTTTTTAATGTATGATGTATGTCAAGATAGATATAACAATGTAATCATGTATATGGATAACAAATCTGAGAAATAACTGAGTATTTACCTAGGGGATGGGGCATGATGTCCATCAAGGCACCTAAAGAGTAAGGGGAGATGCATGAGGTCCCTCATGGAATATAAAATTTGAGTGTGAAATAAGAAAGAGATAGGTGTCATGTCCATGACTCATACATGAAAATATACATACAAAACACATGAGGTACACATAGTAGGCCAAGGGGCCACATAATAAGGGACATGGGCACATGTCCCTAAATTTGAGAAATCAAGATGTATAAGGACATGTTCAAATTCCCACATATGTAAAAAAACAAGTAGGTTGTCATAAAGACACATGGAAGGACATGTTCAAATGTCTGCATACACAATCAAGAAGGCATACATAAGGACATAGGCACATGCCCAAAGCATACATATAATGAAAGGAAATGGTGTAGAGTCGTAGAGTAATGTCATATGTAAATTACCTTGAATATAAAAAGAAAAGAGTCATAATCAATTATAAAATATGAAATATAGAAATGAAAGTATGCATGAACATGTGGTACAAATCTATATAAGGGGAAAAATGTATATAAGTTAAGTCTAAAGTAGTAATAGTTGATAAAAAATTTGAGTAGTGTAGGATGATCAATATCAAGATATAACAATGATAAATATATGATATAAAGTATAGAAATATGTAACTTGGAAATCATAATTTTTTATAAGATTCCCCCAAATGGTTGAATGTATCAAATGAGGAATACATGTATATGTGTATATGCCCTTAGTGGATAGATATTAGTAAATCTAGATATGTGTAGTGGACCTAGGTCCTATAAGTATTTATGAACACACAATAAAAATAAGTGAAGAATGTGTGTGTGATAAAAACTAACTATACTAAGATAGCTATCATATGTATTACCTAGACATTATATAAAGAATGTAAACATGAATATGCAAACAATCTAAATTTTTTATTTTCTAAGCAATATTTGAATATTTTTGTATTTTTGACATATTTTATTATTTTTATATTTTTTAAGATATAAGTTATGTAAAATCAACATGAAAATGAAACTGTATACATAGAAAAAATGAATGAAATTATCTATAATTAGGGAGGAACATACTAACCAATGAGTCTGATGGGAGACTCACTATCAATATGGCATGTGTCAAAAAGAGGAATGATAACCTCTCATGCAGTGTGATTGATATGACATAGTTAAATTGAGATGTAATGTGATTTTGAGTATTTTTAATTGTTAGTATCTTGGTAATCATAGTAACCTAGATTGTTCCACTCATCATTATCATCTTTATTTTAAACCAACATAATGCTAGTGTTAAATTTTGTTGTATCTAGATGAGTACAAGGAATTACCTCATACTATTGAATTGACCTTTTTGAATTGTGATTTTTTAATATTTTTTATGACTATTCCCTTTTAAACTATGATTATTATATGCATATGGTGCTTTGGAGGCTCTTTTGTTATAAATCTTCTTTTGAGAATGTTTGTTGGCTTAGCATGATTTTGAATTTGTAACTTAATTTATCACTCTTTTTGTAACATTTCCTATGTGTCTAGATATTTTTTCTTGATAAATTGTATCTATGAATGATTTACCTTAGGATGTTTAATAAATTTTAAACCTTGTTGACCAATATTATCAACTACTAGAATAGGAGTAATGATGCCTTAGGCATGTTTTCCCAACCCTTGACCTTGATAATCAAACTATTATAAATATTTTTAACCAAACCCATATTGTTTTGAAAGTGGAACCTCATTTTGGAGAGGTATATTTGTATCCTTCACTTACTTTACTTGTGTTTTCTATACTATTTCTTGTTTTAATTTTGCTTTGTGAACCTTTTATTTTTTTGAGTTATGATTTGGTGACCAATTTTATACTATTTATTAATTTAACCCCTTTTTGAATATATTCAGGTATCACTATGGATTGATTAAATTATTTATCTTGTATAGGTTCCTCAGTAGAAATGATGTATCATATATACTTTTTCAATGCTAAACATGAATCTATGTGATGACCATGTATTCTATGGTATGCATAATAATATTTAGATATCCTTACTAGATGTAGAGGAGGTAGGTTGATCAAATTATTTTTAATAGTTTTCCTTAAAATATCAATTTAACTTATATTTTATATTTGAATACTTTTTGAGTCACTAGTTGTAGATGCACTTTGTTGTGGTTTCTTATTTTGATATGTAACATTTCTTGCCAAAAATTGACTAGGTGAAGATGCATATACATGATTGACACTAGTGTATCCTAAAGGATTTTGTTTTGTAATATAATTTTCCAATAATCTAATATTTTCATGTAATATTGGATCATGATTTTTTAATTTTATAATTATCTTTCTCATACCGATAATTTGATCACATTGAGTCTCACAAGTGCAAACCCTAGTTACTTCTAATTGAACATGTAGAAACACACCCTGTAGAGAAAATATAAGAAGGGAAGGGTTTTAAGGATGGATAGGTTGAGTATAAACATTTTAAATAATATTACATGATACCTCACCTCATGGAGGAGTGATAGCATGGACCTAGTTAGAAGGAAATTAACTATCACCCTCTTAGAGATGAGGAGGAAAAGAATCTTCTTTATCCATTAAATTTGGAAATGAAAATTAGAAGAGGGATAGTACGGTAGAATATATTAGGTCTAAAAAATAAAATAAAAACAATAAAAATATGAATAAAAAGGATAAAAACCCTATTAGCATATAGGAATAGGGTTTGAGCAGTTTTCAAAGTAAGTCAACTTCACCAAATGATTTAAATTTTTAGGGTTATGGAGTTTAAAACTTAGGTTCTTAAAGGGGACGATTAAATTAAATTAGGGTATAAAATATTAAATAAATATAGACATTTATTTTTAATAGAATATACTTAGTTTGACCTTTCTAAAAATAGAAATAAATTATGCAAACAAGTACTTAGCTAAAAATTGACTGAGATAGAAGATATGGAAGTTGTAAACTAGGATAGGTGCTAATTTGAGTGTTGTAGACATGATCCAAATGTTAAAACCCTTCCTATATAGTAGTTACCTAACTATATAATAGCACTAATAAAACCATTTTCTTCATTTTAGTGCTAGTTTCCTCTATGTATAACTAATTTGAGATTCTAGGTGTATTTATGTTAGAATATACCAAGCTTGTTCTTATACGCACAAGTACTAATTTCCTATTGATGACATGTTTTGACTAATTTTGAATGTAGAACCTAAACCTACATGTTATTAGGGCATCCAATTGGCACACATAGTTAATGGGGTAGGTTTTATATCCTCAACACCCTATTTTGATGAGAGTTACCTACATACCAATAATTCAAGGAGGGATCAAGCTTGATGTAGTTTTCCCCACCTAAGTGTTGGTGCAAGTGCAAGTGAAGCTAGTATGAATGTTGGTTTGAGATATTTGAGTGTGTTTAAGATTATAAATTTGATTAATCTAATGGTAATAATGTTGTAGATGGCTATATGTAGAAGTAGGGAAGAATAGGGATTGATAACCTTGATTGTGCACAATGTATTTTGAGTTAATCTATGTTATTTACATCTGACTTCCATCTAGTGAATAAAGGGATAAAAGTCATGTATATATATTGTTCTAGTTCTTATTTAAGTATTAAAATAGGTATAGGATGGCCCTAGGTGGTTGTTGATTTAAAATTATATTCATTGGTGATAAAAAGTGGGAAATAGACAATAAAACCCAAACTGGGACACTAATGCCATTGACACTACTATCCAATTTATGGTGCTAGTGTCTAAGTAGTAAAATCTGAGACACTAAGGATAGGATATTAAAGTGAGGGTTTGGGACTAATTTATGGATGTTTATGGACACATGTGACCCACACAAAGGCTAGATAATCATCTAAATAGGCCCTAAGATACGTCTAAGGCTAAGCTATGGATAGGTGGTCTGAAGTAACACTTTTATCACTTGAGTATAATATTTAGATGATTATAGGTTCAATATATACTTGAAAAACTATTTGTTGATGACATATGTTAAGGGCATTAGTTCAACCCACTTGGTAAAATATTTGGTTGCAATAAAAATGTGATTATAGCCATTATATGAATTAGGATTTATTTTTACAATTAGGTATAACCCTAATATGCAGAATGACTGAGGTGTTATAATGGGGCTATAAATATTGTGAAGGATTGTGTATTAGGCCACCATGATTTTGATAAGGTATGTATTTTTTAACATAATCAAATGAGTCATATTCCATTGTAGGCTAATAATAACCTACATACAAAATATTTTAAGCAAGGACTATGCCGTTAGAGCATGTACCAAAAATTCCATTATGAACTTCTACAATATCTAAAGTAGACTCTTCAAGATTTAAACATCATAAAATAGTTCCATCATAGCCTCTTTGATACAAAGTTTGGCCAAGGATTGTGTAACTAGATTAGATGAATGATTTACATTGATTATGTGTTAAATTGGATGAAAGGGTGTTATTATGGGGATATGTGTAAATATAAATATAACATGGAGAAGTGGGACCAACCACCTCATAGACCATCTCATAATTAGGAGTGTCATATGATGGTATCATTAAGTACTATATAAGGATTTTTTTGTTCTTTTTTTATGATTAAATAATAAACTAATAGTGGCCATGACATCAACTACTATTTTATTAATCTATGGGACTTGTTAAAAATGTATAAATGTGAAACATAAATTAAGACCATCCACCATCCTCTTGTATGGGATTAAATTGTCATCACAATCTTGAAATTCATTATTGACTTAGTTTATGATAAGTTTGGAATCACCAAAGATAAAAAGATGTTAGATACCCCACTATATATCAAGTTTAAGACTAACTATGAGGACTTCATATTATATAATGTTATTGGTACAAGGAAACTTGACCTAGAATGCTTTGGGAATATAATCCCCATCTAGTGTGGCTAGTATATTTTCTTCCCCTAAACCATAGTTTATGAAAGAGCCATCAAAATATAATTTCTAAACTAGGGTTTCATAAATGGATATTATTACTTCATATGAGAAATTTATAACAATAGGTGTATGATATTCAAGAGGAGCCTCTAACAATACTTGTCACTTGATTAATTTTTGATTAACATACTCAAGATTAAAATCACTAAGAAGCATAACCCACTTATCCATTCTACCAATTAAATTAGTTTTGGATAAGAGATACTTAAGATAGTCAATTTTTTTAATGATTTTAGCTTGATTATTAAGTTCAATGAAGTTTTTGGGAAGCAAAAACAACCATGAGATATGCCTTTTCCATTGGGTAGTAGTTAAGTTCATATGAAACCAAAGTTATGCTCAGGTAATAGACTACCCATTTTGATATACTATCATCATACTATGTTAACAATGCCCCCAATGTATAATAAGTAGTTAATATGTACCAAAAAAAAGACTTGTTAGTAGTAGATGGAATTAAACCTGGTGGATTGGAAATATATTTCTTAAGATGTTTAAATTCCTTATGAAAATTTCCTCATTCTAAGGGAAAGGAGTGTCCTTCTTAAGTAAGAATGTGAATGGCTGATAAATGTCTACAAGTTGAGATATGAACTATTTGATTTCTTGGTTTTTTCCTTGCAAAGTATGAAGTTATTTGAGATTTTTGGGTGGAGGCATATTCATGATATTTGATACATTATAAGGATCAAATTCTATGCTATGACATGAAATAATTAACCCTAACAACTTTCCTGATGTCACCCTAACAACACATTTCTTTGGGTTTAAGAAAAGTTTATGTTCTCTCATTCTCTCAAGGATATGATGAAGTAATTTTCTATGCTCTAATCTAGATTTTGATTTTGTAAGTATTTCATCAACATAATCCTCCATGATATCATGAAAAATGATAGTCATTACTCTCTGGTACGTGGTTCCAATGTTTTTTAGACCAAAGGGTATAAATTGATAGCAAAAGATACCCCAAGGTGTTGTAAATGTTGTTTTATGTTGGTCTTCAAGAGCTATTTTGATTTTATTAAATCATGAAAAACCATCTATTAAAGACAACATTTCATGACCTACAGTGGAGTCCACAATCATATATATATATATATATACATATATATATATATATACATATATATACATATATACATATATATGTGTATATATATATGTATATATATATATGTATATGTATATATATATATATGTATATATATGTGTGTATATATATATATATGTATATGTATATATATATATATATATATATATATATATATGTATGTATATATATATATATATGTATGTATGTATGTATATATATATATATATATATATATATATATATATATATATATATATATATATATATATATATATATATATATATATATATATATATATATATATATATATATATATATATATATATATATATATATATATATATATATATATATATATATATATTGAAATAAGAAGTCATCATTGGGACATTCTTTATTGATATCTTTGAAGTCTTTACAAACCTTGATTCCTTATGGATTATTTGATACTATTATAATGTTTAATATCTAATCTAAATAGTTAATGGATCAAATGATTCCAACCTCTAATTGCTTTTTTCAACTCTTTCTTTACTAATAGTGTAACCTTGGGATGCATTTTTTGAATTTTTTGTTTTATGAATTTTGCATCTAGATAGACCATAAGGTGATGCATAACTAATAAAGGATCAATCCTTGACATATCTATTAATACCATGAAAATACATCAGAGAATTCTCTAAGCAAAAGAGTAAGTATTTATCATTCTTCTTGAGTTGAGGAAGCTAAAAACTTGATAATTTTTGGGTTTTCTTTAGTTTAAATGTTGATGAAAATAATTTCCTCAACTAGGAGAGTTGACTCTTCTTTATATTTTAGGGGTGGTGGAGGAAGATTGATTTCATATTCTAGATCATCCTCATGTGATGTTGATGTTGAACTGATTTGGTTATGTGATAATTGTTCAAAAAAATACGTAGAATTATCTAAATGAATGGAAGATCCCTTCTTATGGTCACCTACTAGAATATTTCCCTTTTTTTTTGAAATTTCTTCATCATTTTGAAAATGATCAAGCATAAGTGTTGCATGTTGGTCCCATTGGAATAGATATGGATATATGAGGTCAAGTATATGATTAACATTTTCATGGAAAATGTTGGTTAAATATAGGTCTTTGAAGTGACTATAAATGGAATCCATTTCATTATCCAAACAATCTACCTCTGACTCACTAGAAGAGTGACTTTGGAAAAGTGTGGTATTTACATTGAGTGGATTAAACCCTATGCCATGGAAGGATTCATTAGATTTTAACATGATAGGATCTATTAATATTTGTTCATGAAAACTAAGGCCATTTAATTTGTAGTTCATTATTTTTTACATAATGGATTTAACTATGGGGTATTTATTATTATTGAAACAAGTATCTAGTTATTAGAGTAAAGCTAAGAAGGATTAAACTCTTCAATGTGTACACCAAAAATAAGATCACCTTCTACAAATTTTGATTTGATGAATTTTAAAACTACTTGAGTGTCCCTTCAATAGTAGGGTCTACCATGATTACATGGAGACATGAATTATGCTTGTTTAATTAGAATCTTGGATATTGTATTCACCCATGCCTTTATCAATGATTTCTAATTAAGATGGAGGAGATGAAGTAGTTTTAGAAGTGGATGGTTGATTGGAGGATTGATTGGTAGATGGTATTTATGTGGAAGTAGAGGTGGATGGTATATTTAAATAATTACCATGAGAAGGTTTTTGAAATAAAGTATTAGGATGGATGCAATTTTCAAGCATAAGGGAGTCCTCAATAGGAGTAAAGTTATCTTTAGTAACGGGGAGATAGTTGGATTTTTTATAATGACCTTCTATTAGTTTTCAATATTTGAAGGCTTGAGGATCATCTAGGATGGTTACATCCATGTCATCATGTGAGAATTTCAAACATTGGTGTAAAGTGGAGGGCATAGAATTCATTGAATGTATCCATGAATAGCCAAGGAGTAAGTTGTAGGCTAAATAGAGATCAAGAACATGGATTATTATTTCTTATATGATAAGATCCACCATAAAGGGAAGATAAATGGTACCCATAGATAAAATATCATTATTATCATATGCCTTGATTGTGATTATGTTGGATTCTAGATTTTTTGTTAAATATACTAAATGTTTAATTAAGCTCAATGTACATAAATTTAAATCTGAGCCATTGTCTATAAACACCCTCTTTACTTTATGTCTTATTCTATATACAGTGGGAGATTATGAATATATACCAAAAGGGAAGCTTTAGGATGGTCAAACTTGACCTAAGTTTTAGTGGATATATTTCCAACTAATGCTTTAAAGATAGATGAATTGATGTATTTTGGTACATTAGACTCTTGGAAGAATTATACAAAATGTCCTTATATACTTGTGAAGTCTTGAGAAGTTATAAGATGGAAATGTTGGTAGGTGTATTCTCAAGATGATAAATAATATTGTAGTTATGCTAAACATTAGATGATGATGCACTAGGAATGGTAATTTTTACATGCCTTATGGTAACAACACAATCTCATGCTTGTAAAGTAATAAATAAAACATGGTTGTGTGCATAATCAACATAATTGACTATGGAGTTAGAAGGATGATTATCTTAGTTTAAATTACTTTCTTAGGTGGACTCTTGATTTTTCTTTCCATTACCTTTATCATGTTTGGGTAATGGGTCTATGTATATCCCCAATTTTTGGTTGTTAAATGTCATGGATGTGTGGGTTTTTATGGTTATTTCCCCATGATCTATAAGATTTTGGACTTAGTGCTTGAGGTACATAAACCTCTTTTTAGAGTGTCATTATCTTATGGTATTCACAAAATTCATCTTCCTTGTACCAATCAAGTTTAGGAATGTTATCTTAAAAAGGCTTGGTATCAAGCCAAATGATCATGTTAGATTGGGCCAAATTTCAAAAAATTGATTAGTAAGAGTCACCCAATTATGTGAACTTACATTTATAGTTTTTTTTGTCTTGGTTGATTGCTAGGGATAATGATGTTATTAATGGGTTATGTATAAAACTATGGTTGTCTAGGTGGGTTTTTTATTAATTTGAAATTGGTCACACCATCATCTAAAACATTATTATTCATGGTAAAGAACTTGGGGTTTTTAGGTTGTTTGGAGGAATTGTTCTCAGTTTAAATATATTAATAATCCTCTAGTGATTAAAGTTATTTAAATGTGAAATCCTTTTTCAATAATTTTTTCAAAATAAATTAGACAAAGTAATTTCAAGTAATGTCTTGAGTCTAAGTTAAGGTTGTTCATAAATATTGAAACAAGTTCAGTTTCAAGAAAAGACCATGAAAAATGACTTGCCAATGCCCATCATCTTTGTAAGGAGGTGACAAAGGTTTCACCATTGCATTGTTTAGTGTTGTGTAGGTCAAGTGTGGTAAATTCATTTTTGACATTGTATGAAAAGTGATGATTTTTTTTTTTTTTATAGAGATCCTCAAAGGTGAAAATAGATCCTTTTGGTAAATGTGAAAACCATTTGAGTGCTTGACCCTTGAGACTTCATAAAAACAATCTCAACATGTATTCATTTCTATAAGCAATGATTGTAAATGTGTGATAAAATTATTTAAGGTGATCCCTATGATCACCTTTTCCTTTGTATTTTTAAAATTTGGGAAGTTGAAAATGTTTAGAGAAAGGTGTTTTCATGGTACTTAAATCATATGGGTAAGAATAAATTTATTCAAATCTATATTGTTTTTACCATGAAAAAGTTCCATCTTGCAAGCCTTGAACTCTATCTTTCATATTTTAAAACTCTTTACTAGATTATGGTGGTAATTGGTTCATTTGGCTTGAATAAGTATAATAATTAGAATATTTACCCATGAATTGGTTTGTGTTGGTGTTAGTTTGTGTAAATTGGGTAAAGGTGGATTATTAATGAAGTATGCAAGAGGTGGGTTGGAAAAATTAATACATTGTGGATGTGAAAATTTATTTGAGTTGTGTGGGTTAGTTTCAAAGATAAGGTTTGTTTGGGTTAGATTAAATTAAAAAACATAACTTATTTGGTTGGGATTGTTGAATTCTAAATTCAGATTGGGTAGGTTTAGATTGTGTTAAACTTAGTGTTAGTTTGTTTTGGGTTGGTATTAAAGTTAAGATTAATGTTAAGGTTAGATTTGTGTTGGTTGTGTGTTTTGTTAAAACTAAGGTTAGGTTGGTTTGGGGTTGGCTTAAAACTAGGGTTAAATTGGTTAAATAAATTAGGGTTGGTTAGATAAGGTGGATTTGGGTGAGATTACTTTAAGTTTTGGTTTGAAAATAGATGTGAACTAATCATTAGATTATAATAAGAGTTAAGGTTGAATGGTTGGTTGTATTTTTATTTATGTTAAGTCTATTTTTGTTGGTCAGTTATTGATATGAATTGTATGAAAGAAATCATGCAAGAGAATGCTAATTAGAAAACTGATTTTGTACATTTCCTAAACTAACATTTGGATTTGGATTGATGGGTGTGCTTGAAGCAACACCCAAGTTTAGATTTGATGATGATTTGTTGATTGGTGAGTTGTAAAGACTCAGATTAGAATTTATTGGTGAGATATAATGAGTATTCAAAATTAGATTATAGATTGGTAAACTTGAATTTAAATTCACGTTTTGATTATTGGATTTTATGATAAGTAAACTTGAACGAACATTCAATTTTGGATTGGTTGGATTTGTGATGGGTAAAATTAAATGAATATTCAAGTCCAAATTTCTTATATTTATGATGGGTAAACTTTAATGAAAATTAAACTTTAGATTGTTTGGATTTATGATTGATGAACTTGAATGAACATTTAAGTTCAGATTTTATTGGTTGACATTTAATAATATTGAATGATTATTCAAGTTTGGATTTTACGGAGGGATAAATGATAGTGAATTGGAATTAACACTCAAATTAGGATGTGTGGTGGAAAAATATTGTTTTTTTTATTGGGTTGGATATTTTCAATCTCTTGGTTGATATGATGAGCATGAGTTTTTGTAAAAAAACCATTATTCACTTGAGAAGATTACTCATGAAGGATGGCTTTCACTTTGTGTTAGGAGAATTGGGATTTGGGATTGGAGGAAATTATGAGAGCATTAATAACCTATAAATATCTTTGTGATATGGATGGGTTGTGAATAGGTGATAAATACTTCTTTTTAGCAAACAAATATTGCAAGTTTTGGACATCAAAATTAGGTGGAAATTTAACCTCTAATCTAAAAACTTGAAGTAAAATTTCATATTTCTTGGTCATGATGTATCTGTTGAATAAATAAGGAGGTAAAATGGATTTGGGGATACCCTCATCTTGCTATGTTCTTCTTTCTTCTTCTTCATGGTCTTGAATTTCATGTATTACTATATGATGACTTTGGTGGTGTTGTTACCAAATTAGAAAGGGTCATTTACAAAAGGCTCTACCCTTTCCCTAAGATTTTTAAACATAGATGTGTGAATTTTTATGGCTAAAATTTTTATGGTAAATAACTTGAATCAATAAAAATTTGACAAAGGACTATAAAAAGATCAAAGTGATTAAAATCTTTGATTGACAACTAAATCATTTTGAGTTTTACTTTGAAATGTTTGATTTTGAAGTTTTGTGGATAGATGACTCAAAAGTTACTTTCTTTTTCACTCAAGGATTTTTAGCATGTGGTAGATCAAAAGGAAATAAACAAAGAATATCTATGTTAAACACTCATGCAATCAAAAAAAGGTGAAAAATCTAGGAAAAGGGACTTGAGTAACCTGTAGGCTTCCCATGTCATTGACTTGTCTATTGTGTTAGTTAAGGCATAATATTTCAAGGCACTAACCACAGAGGATATTGTCATTCCCACGGCCCACTAATCCCAATTTCAAGGGTGTGTGGGAAATAACTTGTCAATGCTAATTACTAACTAGTGTACTACAAATTAAATGAATGGAATGGCTTGTCTAGGATTAAGGTATACACAAGTTTAACTAGGGGAGTCCATGATATCCCATTTGGTATGATGAGACCCAAATCCATAGAAGAAGTTGAATAAATGGATGTACACTATTGGGTTTATTACCAATGTGCCCATCATAGCCATAGGGGTCTTAATATGTTAACATTAAAAATATTGAACTTTGAGTCATGATATCTAGGGCATGGGTATTGGAGCATGGATCCCATCACTTCATAAAATTATTAAAACACAAAACCACTTAGCTAAAAACATCTCTAACTCAATTTGTATACCTCATCATTACACAGGGTTTGGCCTACTATGTGATGATGAAATACACAATCAATAGAGCCCTTAAGAAAATAAAATAAATATATACACTTGATTTTTATTCAAGTATCATCACCAATGTGGCATTGAGAGAAGATCATACACACAAGTATAATCTTGGGTAACATAATTTACAAGTATTTTTTTTATTATGAAGTATCATCACCAATGTGATGCCAAAATGATGGAAAAAAGAAGATTAATTAACTCCAACAAATAATTTCTTTTCTAATTAATAAATCAAATCAAAAACAAAATTCGTAAAAAAACTTGTTAGAAAAATTGAACAAATAAAGTGTTAGAAATAAAGAAAAAAATGGTTTTATTTATCTCTTTAGAGGATTTCATTTGGCTTACGACCTATAAAAAAATGTTATAAGTTTGGTGTTTGTCTAAAAATAAAGGTAACCTATAAAAATTTATCAAAACACAATGGAAAATATATAAAAAATAAGTCTCTAGAATGATTTCATAGATACATAGTCAGAGAAAACTATGAAATTATCAGTTGTTAAAAACCAAAAAATCAAATAGAAGATAGAAAATAGAAAATAAAAAATAACAATTTTTATTTACCTTATATTATTTCATTGATACCTTTGATGATTTTTCTACTAAGTTGAATAAATTCACTGATGATTGTCACAATTTCATTGCTACAGTAACTATTTTCACCAATTATACCAATAATTTCACTAAAGATGTGTTCAATTTCATTGTTACTAAAAATAAATAAAACACATAAAAATAGAAAACAATCATTTCACAATTAGGTTAAGTGATTTTGTTGACGTATCTGATGATTTTGTAATTAGGCTAACCAATTTCATTAACAAATAGAATGATTTAGTCAATGATGTAGAAGATGAAAAATATAAAAAAATAGAAAAAATAGAGTTATAAAACTAAATCAAAATGTGGTTATCAAAAGGAAAATAACACATGGAACTCTAGATAAGAGGATAATATAAAAGTGTAGAATATAAAGCTTTAAATAATGAATTCGTAGTTAGGTTTTATATTTTCATAGTTAGGTTAAGTGATTTCATTGTTGATGGCTAGAAGTTAAAATATAATTAAAAATAACACAAGACATAAAAATAGAACAATTTCATGGTTAGTTTTCACAATTTCACTATTAATTGTTTCAATTTCACTACTATGTACTATAATTTCACTAGAAACTGCTACAAATTCACTATTCAAAGGAAATAAAGAAAAATAGAAAATGAAAAATATAAGATAGACCAAAATTGAAATATAAAAGTGGCATGAGTTAAAAAAATATTGAAAGACACCAAAAAAATAGATAAATAATTATTTCATTATTATCTTCTATAATTTCACTGATGAAGTCTACAATTTCTCTATTACATAGACAATACATACAATAAAATTTAAAATGATAGAAAAGGACCTAAAGATACAAACAAAAAATTCTAAGATAAATTTTAAATTCAATTCCACATAAAAAAATACCAAAATCTAATTGAAATGAGCTCCTGCATGCACCTATGATGCTCAAGATATGCAAAGATGAGGGAAAGTCCCACTAGGTGTGCCAAAAATATGTGAAGGAAATCTAGAATACAACTAAGATAAGAAATCACTTATCAAATTAAATTTAATCTAAAATCAATAAACCTAAATATAGAGTTACAAATACAAGGAAACTAAAACACAAACTTATACCATTGAAGTACAGTGAGATTCTTCCATTGTGATTCAAAGAGGATTTGCTCTTTAAATGCTCAATCTTCTCCAATGCAATGACATTTGGGTAGAGTTTTAGTATAAAAAATATCTTTTGATGGATTTAAATTTAATTTGGTTTCACTTGAGAATTCATTATCACTTCATTAGGACAAGTAATGATGATTGAGAGTGATAGCTTGCATGTTTATTTATAGGTTTTTGGGAGATCAATCAAACAATGGAGGATTATTTGATATTTATAATTTTTCAAATAATCAAAAATAGATAATTATTCCTCATATATGAGGATGATGACTAATTCCATAGGAAAATATAAAAGGGGAGTTGGTTTAATGAGTCACCAATAAAGGGTCAAATTGGTTAAAAAGTTATAAGGTGACTCACAAGGTGGTTGAGGAAGTGGTTGGATGAGTCAATATGTGAGGAAGATAAACATGGAGGATGTTTGGGTGAGGTGGAAAATCCACATTTATTAAATAAATTTGGATAAAAGGTGTGCATAATTGAGTAATTAAGAATATTTAATTCTTTTAATTTTGGAGGGTAATGATATTAGTTTGAATTTTAATTTGGGGCAAAAAAAAAGTGCATTCCAAATCTAAATGAAATTTAGGTGTCTAAAATGTAAATTTATGTGTATATGCTCAATAATAATGCATTGTTTAGGTGGTACCATTGTAGGAATGCCTTTAGTTTTAGAATGTATCATTTTGTAAAATTTTAAAAGTTCATCATCAACCAAAATGGTTAATAATGTCCCATCATATATTAATTTTATACATCATTGAAGTGACGATGGGATGACCCAAATTGAATGTATCCAAGTTCTACCCAAAAGCAAATTATAATTTAATGATTAAGACATTACCTAAAAAATAGATGAAACTATTTTTGAGCCCAATGTGACATCTAATTTGATTGTCAATGGAAGGGCTATGTGAATTATCAAACCATTTTATATGCATAAACATTTTTTGAATAAGATTGGTGCTAATACCCATGGTGTTTAAGAAGTTTATGTTACAAATATTTAGGCTTGATCTATTATAAATGAGCACCCTTTTGATGCCCTTATTTTACATGGTCACTTATATGAATAAAGGAAAATATTGATCAATGATATCTTTAGATGGTAAAAATGTTGGATCAAAGATAACAAGATTTACATTTTTAAAAAATATTTCATGATGTCCACAAAATAAGTAGGTTCAATATCATTCAAAATTTGGGTCTCACTTAATGCCTCATATAAGATATCCTTGTAAATAATGTATTTCTTTACAATATCAAAGATTGAAATTTTATCATGTGTATTTCTCAATTGCTCAACAAGATCATATCCTTTAGATTATATCACAAGATTAGGCTTATGAGGCACTTGTTATATATTAACAGGTGGGGGATTAGGTTGAGAAACCTTTCCTCTTCTAGTAGTAATAACATGGAATGTAAGATCCAATATAATCCATGGGTGAATAATGGATGTGGGATGGTAGATATCAATTGAATAATGCTTACGTATAATAAATGGTTGAGATCATGCATATTATAATCTATATACTAGATTTATAATATTACAAAAGGAATTATGAAGAGAGATTGAGTGTTGTGTCTATTTTAAAACCCTATCATTAGGTTTATGAATTTTATTTAAAGGTTTGGTAAGCTAGGTAATATAGTAAACCACAAAAACTACTATAAATTAAAACCTAAAATGGGTGACAAATGCATCCATATTTCACATATTTATATTAATTCGGTATTAGAAATAGAAAATATTAGAAAACCCTAATTGACATATGGTTTTAAGCTCAAAGATCAGGTCCACCAAATGTATATTTTTGAATTATATGTGGATCTTAGTGGGATATATATGGTTAATAATATAGAAATGAATAAGCACATGGGTGATAAATAGTTCTATAACAAGCCAATTAATTGAAAAAATTAGATAAAACATATATTGAATTTATTATATCAAGATATGATAAAAAAGGAAAGTATAGATATAATACATATTATAATGAATATAATGAAATAGTATACTTAGTTGTTTCTTATGATAATAAAATCTAGATTTGGAATAGGCAAGAAGAAAATTGTAATAATATTTTGGATTAGTCACCAAATTTTAGATTTTGTGTCTTTATAGATACAGACACTTGTGTCATCTTGGGATGGTTGCATTAATGCTAGTGTCTGGGTTAGATGTAGGTGTATTTTATGTAATACTTGATAAAATAAGATGAAACCACCTATATTATTATGGGTTTATCATCACCTTAACTTTAGTGAATTCATATTTTCATCATGGACTATCACTCTTTGTCAAATAATCAAACCCTAGTTCTTCATCCTCATAATGATTATGGGAAAATAGGTTTATAGGAACATAATGTAGATCTACTTGAAAGACCCCTATATATATGAGATTACCTACATATCTAATACTCTAAAGAGGGCCTCAAACTTATGTAATTCTCTCTTATGTGTTGACTTGTGTGTGAATCATATAATGTGTGATGAACAAGTTCAACAATGACCTAGCCTATAACTTGTAAAATATATATCTTAGGATAATCCTTCAGTACTTTAGACATATATATGTGTTTTTCCAATGATTGATATTAAAATAAGATAAAATAGGGATGTTTTACTCATTTGATTGCTTTATTGAATGCTTTTAGTAAGTTTCTTAGTGAGTAGGTAAGATGTTTTTAGGTGAAGAAGTAATGAGGGTTGATCTTATATTTATACCAATCCCTTTAGATAATATCTCACATTAAAGAGCTTAGGTTGACCATTAGGATACATTTATTTTGAAAATTATAATACTTTTATGGCATTGAACACTTGCATCAAAGTGGGACACCTATGTTAATGTAGGTGTCTATCTGAGATGCAAGTGTTTAGGGATCAATAAAATAGGTACAGGCTTAGAACCTACAGAGGTGGAAGATATGTAGGTTTTAATAATTTTATGAAATATAAATGGCCTAGTTCATAAATATAATAATTGTTAGACTAAGAGATAGGCCAAGAGGCACAAGAGAGAGCAAATGTAAGACTTGCATAAAAAAAAGGTCTAGAACTGAGAGGAATTTCCAAGGTCTAAGTTTGCCAAGTGTAAAAGATTGAGGTGATGTATAATTCATAAATAATGTCTAAACTAGTAACAATATAATACAAATATATGGTACTCTACATATTTTTTATCTTTTCAAAACAAAGGTAACTTGGTCATGGTATGGGTCATTTTCAGAATGTTAAATTCTACACTCACACTAATGCTACTCTAATTATTTAATGTTTTTGTTATTGAACCACTTCTTGAGTTTATATGTTGATTATACCTCTATTATCTAACTAGTGTTATACTTTATCCTTTATCTCTTTTCACTTCTCCTTGAAAATATGTTTTCCCAAATAATTCTACTTGATTAGCTAAAAACTCACTTCTACTCTCTACTTCTTCACTAAAACTATGATATTTATTCTCAACTTATTCTCTTATGTTTACCTCCTCTTGTATTTTGAATGAGTGTTCATGTTAAATGTGAAGCAACATGAGGAATGGAATTTGGGCCAAAGGGTTCATTTCCTCTTGAGGTATATTATAATTAAGGTTTTGAGGCATGATGTCACTTTTGTTTCCTTCTTCTTGATCCCCTATCTCTACATTAACCTCTTCCATAATATTATCAATAACTAATCCTTCACTTATTAAGAAAAACATGTATGAGTAGATATATTTATGATTTCATAATTTGATTGTATATATAGTGGTTTATTAAAAGCACTCACATATATGATAGATGTGAGAATAATATGGGATTGAGACTCATCTTAGGAGTTTAATATTTAACTTTGACTCCTTATTTTTAGGTGTGCATCAAGCTATATATTTATATGGTATTTTATTGATTAATTTAATGAAATAGGTTAGGTGATTTTATTTGTAAATTGATCCATATATAATATTTGGTATCAGATTAGAAATGAAATATTTAAATGTCATAAGCACAACCACTAAAACTTATGGTTGCCAATGTAGATGAGATATTAATTTTGTGTTAAGTTAATACAGTAGTGATAATAGTTGTATAAGTGTACGCTAATTATTGATAAACATTGATTAGAGGTAGCTTGATTGGTGTATTGATGCATTATATGTATTGTGTATTTATTTTTTTATGACAAATCTAGTTTCAAAGTCATACAACCCAACATCCAATTATTTAGAATCTACATTCAACACTCTACCACCTAGCTCAGTCTTGGTGTTTCCCTCCACTGCATTACATTTTTTGTCTCTAAATTGATCTATACATTTATGTGTAGATCATTAGATGAATATTACACCATTGAGAGTGTTTAATAGTCCTTGATAGTTTAAAAAATGTTTAATATATTTTTGTATTTTTTGGAATATCTTCATGGCTAACTATATAATATTTTGTGTCTGTGAAAGGAGGCAATATAATTTAGAAAATTAAATAAAATAAGCAACCAAAATTCAATTCAACGCATGCAAATTTATAATCATTCATGCAACAAAAAATATTATTACATAAGAGAAAATAGATTTAAAACTCAAGCTTCCATAGTGCTACCAGATGAGGTCATAAATGCCTCATGACCTTTTAGGTCACTGCACTACTTGTCTAAATAATTCATACATCATTTGCTTACTAATTTGGATATCATTACCTAGGATACTATAAATGATATAGTTATGATCAACATCATTACCTTATAAGTAGCCAAAAAATGAATTCATATAATCATTAAACTGGCATAGCCAATGCTATATTTCAAAACAAGAGAGACTAAGATATTATTCATCTAAGGTAACTAATCAATCAAACCTTGCTTATCTGATTATTTTAAAAGAAGGCAAACTTTTGTATTTATTTAATATCTAAGCCATTTTAGCTAAATAACTAAGAAAGGATTCAATTATTTTTATATAATATTCCATTATTATCTAAGTAAATGTATACTTAATAAACCATTGTATTCATAATTGAACTCATATTTCAAATAGATTAGAAGAGGAAAACAAGTGATTTATAACAACATAATAAATCAAAGCAGATAGAGTACAACACAGTCTGAGAAAACAAAATTCCACCAAGTTCAAGTTGAGTAGAACCCAAATAAAATGTTCCACTTAAAAAAATATTACAATTTTTTTGTTGGCAAGCCAAGGGCTATGAAGCAAGTATGTTCAACTATCAAAAGGGAAAGTGAAATCACATATAACATACATAAAAGAAATCAGCAAGTGTGCAAGTTTTTCATTTTATAATTATGTAGCATCAAATGGAGTAGAAACAATATATAACGTGATTCTTTATTTATACTAGTTGTAAGGAAGACATTATCTTTTTTTCATTTAAGTTCTTTCACTTAATCACATGATTATTCTATGTAGAATTATTATACATACTTGTGAAACATCTTATTTAAATAAAAGGGGTAAATTAACCCTTATTTCATTTATTATTAATGGAAGAATGAAGGTAATAATTTTTATATTAAAGATATGAGACATTCAAGGTGAATATTTCATTGAAGAAGATATATTATTTGTATGATTTCTTCCATTCTAAATCACTAAAGGGGATGAAAATATAATGTTTGAATTAGTTTTGATGAAGAGGCAAAGCTAAGAAGAGGTTTTTGTATGAAAAGGGAAATGCAATTGACCTATAAATCAATCCTAGCTCAAAGAAGATAAATCTTCTTTACTCTTCTGATTGTTGACAGATTAGATATTCAGGGTCATGACCAAGATGGATCTATTATACCTAGACAATAGATTTATTACCATAATAATATCACTAGGGAGGGTTCTAAAGCCTCTAATCAAGTAAAAATATGTAATAAACCTAAATAGGTCCTATGTTTTCATATTCATTATGTATAAATGATAAAAAAAAAGTAAAGTCTAATTAAATCTCACCAAAGCTTGTGGCAAAAAATGGGGGTTAGTAAGCATAAAACGTTAAACATGCATAAAAGAATCCTATTTAATCTATGTATAGGTAAGACCCTAATGCATGGAGAGAGAAATAAAATAAAAATCCCTTACTTATTCTACTTCTATCTACTAAAGAAATGATCAAAGTTAGAGATACTTACCTTGAAGATGAACTGGTCAAGACTCAATCTTTCCCTTCGAAAAAGGTGTTTTGTAAGAGGTTGTTGTGGTTTGTAAGGATCACTAAGAAATGCCAAAGCATCCAAGACTTTTCCATAACATAAGACTCTTCTCCAAGTAGAAATTATAAGCCAAGATTACTTAAGTAGAATGGTAGAAGAGTAGATCCTAAAAAAGTTCAAATGAATTATTAACTCCTTGTTATCTAAGTAATGGAAAAATTAATGTGTCTATATAGATGAATCTAACCCTAGTCCTTTACAAAAGTTTATCTAATAGGGTTGTCCCAATTGAATGTATATTATTATTAACAAAATCAAATTAGGTCCTAGTCTAAGTCAGCTAAGGGCCAACCTAGACCCTAAATGAGTTTTTTCAATTAGAGTATAGGGTCAATGGGTTTGATAGTGTATCATAAATCATAAAAATGGATTTTAGGCTAGGTAAGGGATAATGAAGGTACAAAAGGACTAGAGGAGGGTGAAAAAGAGGAGGAAAAGCTTAGGTAAATGTTTTTAAGATATGGTTGGATTAATAAAAAGTGGTAGTAAAGGGACAACAATCCTATGAAGTATCAATGTTCTACCCACCCCTTTCCTTGTGCACCCCTTAAGGCATGCACTCAGAGAGATTGAAACTCGATGGGTTCCTGTAAGAGAGAAAACATAAGTAATTGATAAATTTTTAAAGTATTATGTGTATATATATGACACACTCAAATCTCATCACATATCATTCAGGTGTAATAGGGGATGGTGTTTCAAAAAAAGAACATAACAACACACAATGTTGAAGCTAAAAAATTACAGTATTTACAAAGCATAACATAATTGAAATTAAATGATTGAAATTAAAATAACTAAAAACTTAAATGTATGTGTACCTTGACTTACCTTTATCACAATATGGCTATTTGTTGTGTTTGTAATTTTGATCATGGAGGGCATAAAGACTAGTTTCAAAAAACCCAAGGACACAAAACTAAAGAGCAAAACAAATGTAGGGAAGCCAAGATAACTAATGCTATATAAAAGGGATGTACTTGGAAATTTGTCAAGATGAGGTGATAAATTCTATGTTAGACCAAATTACCAAGTCAAAATTGAGAGTAAATCGGGTAACTAAAGAGCAAAGGCTACTAAAGACTAAAAAAATAAAATAAGTAAACCTTAAGTAAGAAAGGCAAACTCACCAATTCAAACCAAGGATACATGTCAAAAATGGTAATCAAACATCAATGGGAAAGTAGTAACAATCCTTACTTAAACAAAGATGGACATGCAAAAATGGTAAAAAAAACTTTAATGAGTGAATTGTAACAATCCTTATTCAATCATCAATGGAAAAAATACATGAAATTATAAATGGAATTAGTTGTCCACAAAAAAGTTTAGTACAATGATAAAAATGGTAAAATAAATCAAAGTGATGTTAGGATGTAAATAAATGGTGTAAAGAAATTAATCCATAGTTTCTTAGGCATAATATTTTGTTCCAAGGATAGATAAAACTAAAACAAAGTGGTACTACCATGTTTTAGGATGTGAATAAAAGGGAATATAGAAGAGGGAAAATAGATTTATAATCACATGTGCCTATCAAGCAGGGAAATGAAATGGGTAGAGGGGAAAATGAAGGGAAAACCAAGGTAGATTAACTCTTTATCAAAATCAAGAAACTCAAACTAGGTTTGTCAAAACAAGAGGACTTTTGACATTAAGTAATCTGGAGAACTTCTCCTAACACACAAATATTAGGTCAATAAATGAAGTATGTAGATCATATCATGAAGGCTATATGCATGAAAATTAAAATGGACCTACATTCCCACAATGTGTTCCTCATTCTTCAAGACCCCTTATAGAGTCGTCGATCTACTATGAAGATTGGGTACTTACATGAGAAAGTAGGTAGCACCATATAGTTTGTTGAATTATCCTATTCCAATTTACTATCCTACCACACCCCAATGGACCTTAGCTCTATCATGAGGCTAATTTTGGATTTTGATATTTTATTAGAGATAGGATAAGTGCTTTGAATAATATATTTTGGTGTAATTTTGTTTTTTTAACTTTTTGAATGTTGCCTTTTGTTTCAAATGATGTGGCATTTAACTTTTGTGACAGGTTTTTCTATTCCTCCTCCATACAAATTTGTAAAACCAAACATGGATTATAAATATGATTTTTATTTGAATACTTTAGACTTGGTTGCTAAAATATAACTTAGAGAGTATGGTGTCTAAGAGTTTTATTAATTCAGGTGAAATAAGAGTGATATCTTGACTTTAACCTTGGGTTATCTAATGTGGAGTGAAAGGAAAGGAAATCAAGAGGAATAAGAACATGAAATAATTTGAATTACTTAAAACCACAAAAAATGTGACAAAGGGTGAAAAATGGATACAAAGATAGTAAAGTGTTATTCCTTATCATAATAATGAGGAAAGTGTTAAAAAACATGCTAACACTATTGTTGTTCAAATTTAATCTATGAAAGAAGAAAAGCTAAAGCTGAGAATAAATATCATAAAATCATAACCATTATGAAATATTATTGAGAAGGAATAATAAATTTAAATATGGTTATTTTATGAGTAATGCCTAGTCCTATCCATGGTCTTACATTGTAACTCACAAAAGAGAAACCCACGAGGGTGCATAAAGCATGTAAAAATTAAATGGGATAAATATGGTATATATGAGGAATGCTAGATCCTATCCATGGTATTACACTATAAATCACAAAATAAAAACCTAATGGGTGCCAAAAAGTATTGGAAAGTAATGAAACAAAGAGAATACAAAGAAAATCATGAGGAAGACTGGGTCTTATATGTGGTTTTACAATGTAACTCATGAGAAAATAAAAAATAAAGGACCAGAAGGAGGGACTAAGGTTTTTGAAAAGAAGGACTTCTACAAAGGGTGATATCCATGTAAGTATGCTATAAAAAGTGTTATAAGGATATAATATATAAATAAAATAAGAAGGGAAAGATTTAGGATAATGTTTATATCAAGGATGCACATGTGAGAGACAAGCCTATGTGTCTCAAAAAGTTTCTTGAAGTTAGATTAGTTTGGTGTGATGAAATGTAGAATAAGAGTGGGAATAATAATATACCCCAATGGGTAATTATATATAGGGATGGGAATCAAAATATTCCCCAAAGGTTGAAGTAACATGTGGGTGGGCATCACAATATGCCCCAATGGTTGAAAATAGGAAGACAAATAAGAAAAGATGGGAAGAAAAGATAGGAAGAAAATAGAATCTCATATAGTGTCTAAATGGATTAAAGTTGTCCAAGGAGATTATAATAAGGTATTTTATGATTCTTGATGATGAAAATAAAATTTAGGAAAAGAGAAGGGGAATTAAGGATAGAGTTAGCCAAACAAAGAACAAAGTTGCCCAAACAAAGAACAAGGGCAGCCAACAAAGAATAGGGTCAAATAATAGTTATAAAATCAAATAGGTCAATAGAGTACTTCTAAGATACAAGCTAAAAATAATACACAATCATATGGGTTGACTGTGTACTATTAAATAGGGATAGAATAAAGAGATAAGAATACATAGTCATTTAGATTGACTATGTACTATAGATAAAAAGGTGAAAAACATAGTTTATAATAGAATTTAGTGACCAATATGACAATGTTATGAAATAGGGAAAAGGTTTTGATAAATATTTTTAAGTAAGAATTATATAAAAAACATAAATAATTGGATCAATGTGATTGATCCAATTGGGGCACATAGCACAAACCTTATACCAATATTGGCCAATGCAAGTTTTGTAATATAACACACAATGATAAATGAGTAATAAATCACCTAAAAAGTAAATTTTGACTAATTGGTCCCCTAATTTTTATTATATAATTATAAATTTTTGATTTTTAATGTGATAGGAAATTTGGCTGAAATAGGGAACTAGAAAGTAGTCTAAAGTTGGTTTTAGGATATTTAGACTGAAAAGGATCTATATTGGCAATGGTTTTGACTAGGTATTGAGGCCTATACCCTCAATTCAAAATCCCAAAGTGATAAGGGTATTGGGTACTTTGAAAATATATACCATTAACCACATATTTATACTTGGCCAAAAAACCAAGTTAGCTTCCCACTTGGTGATGAAATCCAAGTAGGTAGGCCTTGGGAAGATAAATGTTTAAATGGTTTTTTAATGTTAAGTGATTTAGTAGTGTGTGAAAAAGAATAAAATGGTGTAACTAAAATGGTAATTTGAAAAAAAACACCTATTTAGACTATGTGATTTTACTTTAAGCATGAAAATAACTAAAAATAAAATATGGATTAATTACTAGTAAATAAATGTTAATTCCTTGATTAAGAATAATATATAATCATTTTAGGTGACATTTTATGCAAAAAATATAGAGCATAGTCGACTGCATTTTTATTGTTTTATATAAGTAATGTCTTTAAGAATATATTTGAATAGGTTGACTATGTCTCTCAGACAAAAACCAAACTATAGAACTAAGTTGACCAGGTCAACCTAGTTACTTATAGGTTTGTAGTTTTGAAGACTGCTAACTTGTGAAAAATAGAGCTAAAAGAAGAACCAAAATTATAGAGAGATGATAAAAGAACATTATTTGGATTGATGATGATTTATATTGAAATTTTTATGTAGTAATTCTTAATTGCTTCTTTCAAATTCTATAAACTGGTTTGATTGGTTTGACCAAGTCTTGTAAAACACTGTATGTTGAAGAAGAATAACAAACAAAGATGACATGTTTAATAGTGTGTTTATTGACTTTTATTTGATATAATAAAATATAATATAGAGTCAACCTATTTGAGAGTATATAATACTATGTAAATGAAGAGTAATACTATGTCTAACTACTTGATCTAGTAACTTATAATTATATAAAAAGTTAAACCTATGTACTAAAAGTTAAGACTATACTGATTATGTTAAAATTTCACATAGAAATTTAATACCATACTAATTGGTTCAATATAATAATTGAAATATATAAAAATATAAATGATGATGACAATGATGGCATTAAATAAAAATTACAAGGGTTAGATTCACGTCAAGTTCACTAGAATGTATGCAAAGGGATTTGAAACTGATCTATAAATCAATTCTAGCCTAGAGAAGGTAAATCCTACTGACACTTTGATTATTGATACATTATATATTCTAGGTCATGACCAAGATGGATCCAATAGACCTATCCAAGGAATCACTTACCATAATAATATCACTAGGGAGGGTTCTAAAGCCTCTAGTCAAGTAAAACTATGCAATAACACTAAATAGGTCCTATGTTTTCATATTCACTAAGTATAAATGAAAAAATCAAAGTAATGTTTAATATAGTGCTCACCAAAGCTTGTGGCATAACATGGGGGTTAGTAAACATGCATAAGATAATCCTATTTAATCTATGTATAGGTAAGACCCTAATGCATGGATAGAATAATATATTTAAAAGCCATTAATTATGCTACTTCTATTTACTAAAAAGAGTAGTAAATTTATAGATACTTACCATAAAGAATAACCTATCAAGACTCAATCTCTCCCTTGGCCAAAGGTTCTTCTCAAGAGATTGTTGTGGTTTGTAAGGATCACTAAGAAAGGCCAAAGCATCTAATACCTTTCAACAAGACAAGATTCTTCTCCAAGTAGAAACCCTAAGTTAAGACTCCTCAAGTAGAATGGTAGAAGTTTAGATTGTAAATAAGTGCAAATTAATTATTAACTCCTTTCTATCTAATAAATCTAACCCTAATATGAATGTGTTTATATAGATGAATCTAACACTAGTCCTTTCTAAAAGTTTAGTTGATAGGGTTATCCCAATCAAATATTTTTTGTTATTGATAAAATTAAATTAGGTCCTGGTCTAGGTCAGCTAAGGGAATACCTAGACCCCAATTGAGTTTTATCAATAAGATTATAGGGCCGATGGGTTTGATAGTGTATCATAAATTGTAAAAAAGGATTTTAAGTTAGGGAAGGGCTAATGAAGGTAGAAAATGAATACAAGAGGGTAAAAAAGAGGAGGTAAATCTTAGGGGAATATTTTTTGGAAATGGTTGGATTGATAATAAGTGGTAGTAAAGGGACAAACGCCCTGTGAAGCACCAATGGTCTACCCACCCCTTTCTCGGTGTATCCCTTAAGGCATGCACTAAGAGAGATTGAGACTCGATGGGTTCTTGCAAGAGAGAAAGCATCAATAATTTATAATATTAGAAAATATTAAGTGTATACTTTTTAAACATTAAGCTAGAAGCTAAGATATTATTTAGTATTAAAATCCATACTTCTATCACCCTACTATATGTCTTAGTCTTTCACATTGATGTACTTATACTTTTAACACATGTTTTAATGGGACTATGTAAATTCAACAATATAATATTTGGTAGGTTGGTATCTTTTCAACATGGGTTCAATAACACTTGACATGAGGAAGTATGTTCGAAGATCAATTAGAGTTTAAAATAGCTTAATATTATTTAGTTGTTTATAAATCATTTTAGTTTTGCTTGTTATTAGAATTTGTAATTCTAGTCAAATAGTTTTAATTATATAGTTTTAATAATTTAGACATTTATATGGTTCATAGTGTGAATTTTTTTATATTTTAAGTTATTATAGTTTTCTAGAGTTTTTAAAGTTATTTTTCTAGTTTTAAATTTTTTTAAAGGTTTTATTTTATAGTTTAAAGTCATATTTAGTTTGTCTTTTTAGTGTTTAATAGTTTATTTTTGAAGTCATTATCTACAATGGATAATATAATATTTTTATTGTATAATTTTCATTTAGTGAAATATATTAATATGGTATGTTTTTATAATTTAGTCTAAAATCCTAGTATGTACATCAAAGTCTAAAAGTGTCTAAAAAAGAAAACAATTTCCCCATGCAAGCATTTTCATTGGAACCCAATATATGATGAGTGTGTCAAACTTATTTTTTTCAGGGGGGGTGGGGTAGGATTAATTACAAAAAACTTCATACACATGAGTTTAAATTCATATTCAATGAGTAAAAGATGTAATATCAGAGGATTAAGGCAATGGAGGTTAAAGGACAAACAACATCCTCTTGTCAGCTACTAACAACGAGGCCAAATTGTGTTGTAATGGCATTTGTGTTTCATTTTTTTTGGTGTGGTGTGCTAAAATAAATCCCCTATTTTTTTTTGAATTATTTAAAAATTCATTTTTCTAAGAATATTTCCTTTTTAGGACAAGAAAACATTTCAAGATAAACTCAACATGGATTGTTCTAGAGTTTATGAATCATAATAATTTAAAATTCAGTTTGGGAAAGTGGTCTAGGAACCAATGAATTCAACTTGAGAACTACATATGATTTTCTTTACTTAATCTCTCTCTTGTGTCTCCTCTAAATTAATAGAAATATTATTCTCTAGTTCTCTATTTTCCCTAAGGTTGGTGCCTTTCTTGACATTTATTCCTTCTATTGTACGAATATGTTCTATCTCTTCTCAATTATCTTCTCTTATGATTCTTTCTTAAATTTATAAAATATTATATATATATATATATATATATATATATATATCCACCTATCATAATTTTATCTTATATCTTATCTTCTCCATATATATTATCACTACTTCTTATGTCTCATCCACTATTGGTGATACTTGTCACTACTATCTAATATTTTGCTCCTGGGGTTTTGAAAAGTTCTAAGGTTCCCATAAGTGCGTCTAAATAAGATAATCATTTCCACATGTCATTCATGATTTTTTTGGGGTGTATAGTATAATATATTTTCTATCATATTTCTTTCATTGTCTTATTTTACACCTTCCACTAGTACTAATGCCAACTTATGTGTTTTTGTTATAGGAGTTGCATCTTGGTTTTAAAAATAGGTATATTAATTGGTATAAACTAGATCGGTACTTTCTATAGTCCTATTTATCATTAATATTATATCTTATTTTTCTTTCCCCTATATTTATTTCCTAATATCTGATATAAGTCTATCTTATTTTATATATTTCATCATCTCCTAATTTTCCATTTTTCTATTATACAAAATTTTAGTTTTAATCTCTTAATAATTTCCTATTTTATCTCTTAACTAATCTATTTTTAATTTGATACTTATCTTTATTTCCCTCTACATCTTATTCAACCTACCTCAACCATTTATACAAAATATTTTGAGTCACATATTTTGAGGCTCCCCCTCTTTCTACATGTTATCTCTGAGATCTTAGATTCTAGCATATAGATGCATAACATTATATACTAGCTAACACATATTCATTATGGAATGATACTAGTTCATGCACATATAAAATATTTTAGATATTAATTGGCATAATTTTAATGATGAATTATACTGGTTCATCCCCATATACATAATTTTTAGTTAGCACTAGTATAGTTATTTATTTGTAATTAAAATTCAATGGCACTAATTATTGAGTAACCTTGAATCTTTAAGTTCATCTATAATGATTGATTGATCTATTTTTCAAGGTAATACATTTTGAGGTTCATTTATGTGTTATAGGTACAATTAGTTGAGAGGGGGGGGGGTGAATCAATGATGACAAACAATCTAATTGAATTTCCAAACCCTTGTAAATACTTAAGTACTCTGTATAATCATTCATGAATCATACATATCATTCATGGCAATGAAAAATGAACATAATGTAAGATCACATACACAACACAAGATCTACATGGGAACCCCTCTTGGGGAATAAAACCCACTCTCAAGCCTACAAACACATAGACTCCTATCCTATAAAAATGATCACAAACAAGATATTAATCAAGTCCTTTTGACCTAAATCCTTTCTTGAAATAACATTTATATAAGGAGTACTTCCCCTAAGATGATCAAGTCCTTATAACCACCTATTCAATTAAGTCATTCTTACCTAAGACCTTGATCAAGTCCTTTTGACCAAATGTCTTTAGTGAAACCCTATTTCATAAGGAAAAATAGCCCCTAAGGAAGATCAAGTCCTTTAGACCCTCCTTAAAAATAACACTTCCACCTTAAAAATAATGTCTTCAACACCTAATGATGGACCTATTGATTATATGATAATTTCACAAACTCTCTCTCTAACTCATATAGGACTCTCACATAGGGATACTAAAATATCTCTCCTTCTTTACTCAAACAATCCTTATATGCACACTTAGATCTCTTCATATAACTTAAAAATGTAAAAACACTATACTATCATCAAAAACATGACCTACAGATCACACACATAGTCTTTAATATTGTCTAATCATCAACCTAAGATCTGGTAACTCTTTCTTCTCTATTTTCCTTTGCTCTCCAACTCTCTCACATACAAGTCTCTCACTCACAAATCTACAAATCACCATTTATAGAGCATTTATGATCAAAACCATCTTTATTAGATATTAGGCATGCCTTAATCATTAAGGCATTTATCTCATCAAGACAAGGATCAATATAAACATCATAGGTCAGACATAACATCTATAGGTCACCCTTAAGCAATTACACCTTTTAATAAGGCCCTTGTAGCTCTTATAGGTCTCATGGAGATCTATTCATCCATTGATCACACCATAAAATAAAAAAAGAACACATGACCACTTTCAAATACATGGGTCCACTCCTTATGTCCCCTTTGACATCCTCAAATGATCATATTCATATTTTATCACCTCTAAATATGCTCAATTAATTAAAATAGAGACCTTATACATAGGAACACCATTACTAAATATATAGTCAACTTATTAGTCATTATTCATACTCAATATAAATTGATCACACCTTAATAATACTCACATAACATCTTGTTGGAATATAAAACACTCACAAATAGCCAATTCATCATGAAACATCAAAACAACATCTACATAAGATTAAATACTCTTATTGGGTCACTTACAAAACAAGCACAAAACCATAGTCAAATTTTAAGCTCAAAATATTTTTTTACATACTTTTAAATCCTTAAATCAATATTTATAGATGAACCTTGGAGTCCTCTACCACTTTGATTTTAACTATATGAGCAAATTTGTCTTTTATCAAAAGATATGGACAAATTACTAAGGACTGGTTTTTCCCTTAACAAATTCAAATATTCAAATGCAACGGTCATATTTAAAGCTAAAACACACTACTTGCATCTCATGTTCTCTCAAATTTATATCAATTATGCACCATTGATCTTGTCTAAACATTAATTCATAGTCTACCAAATCCAAATGTTAAACAACACTCAATTTGACCTCATCTCATGTAATCTTGAAATGTTGACTCCACACTCTTCATCGATCTCTGTAGATCAACCAAGTATTTAAATAACAACACTCACCATTTGATAAATTTATACGAGCACCTACTCACCATTGGATCCTTATCTTGTAATTTTATTTAGCTATTAAACATCATGCACCTATCTTTATCTCACTACATCCTAACTTCTTGGAGTAATGCACACTGTTGATCTTGCTCAAACTTTAACTAGTGTAGAAATGACCAAGTACGGGGACCCTTTTAATATTCCTGAGTAGTTATTTTTTAAGTTTAATAACTTCTTCTATGCTTTGATACATGATCTCAAATTTAGACTAGATAATATCCTCACATAAGATAATCCAAACATATAAAAAATAGCTCTTAAAAACTTCAGGTGTATGAGATATAACACCATTAAAATTCCTTCTCAAAAACTTGTCACATAGCCAACTATGTCTATGTTTTATTTGGGAGACCAACTTTGATCTTGTATAACTTTTTTTGTGCTTCAGGGCATGATCTAGAATTTAGTGAAAATAAACTAAGATCAAAACTAAACAAACCCATATAATAATTTTATCTTGAAACCTTCACATGTTAAATATATAACATCAACAAAATGCCTACTCATCTTTCCTTGTCATACACAAATTTGGCTATGGAAAAACATAGTCAAACTACCTGGGAGCCCAACTTTGCATATGTATATCTTTTAATGCACTTCAGTGCATGATCTAAAATTTAGCACAAATAAAATAGTTAAAAAAATAAACAAACCAATATGATCACCTTCTTATGAAACATCCACACATGTAATATATTCCATCATTAAAATGCTTACTCAACTCTTTCTGGCCATATAGTAAATTTGGCTAAGTATGGGAAAATAATGAATTATGACTGAGAAGCCAACCTTATAACCTCATATCTTTGACTAAAATTATATGCATGACTTGAGATATGTCACATAAAAACTAGGGACTAATGTGATCTCAACCATATGACCAACTCCCCTTGACTCATTCCCACATGGCAATGGTGACATCATTAAACTGCCTACTCAGATTTTCTATCACTAGACCCAAAGTGTTTGGATGAAAAGTATGATCAACCATATTAAATAAACTCATTCACATAAGCACTAAAATCATATAAAACATCTTATAATACCCATTTAATATGATAAATACTTCATACTCATCCCTAAACATTTCTAACCATGTCAACATTGAAGATCAACCAAGCATACTTCAAGCAAACTAGGATAAACACATTGTATACTTTTTCATTATCACTTAGGCTATAAAATCACTTCATCCACTCACTAGGATATCTCCATGACATTACCATGGCATCAATAAAATCTCTCCAACAATATCCCCCTTTATCATTGATGCCAACAAACATCATAAATAACAATATACAACTCACCTTTTCTCTCTTCAAGCACTCCCACAATAATAACTTTCTCTCCCTTTGAAATGATGAAAAATTTGGAAATAACTGATCTTGAGGACCTAAAAGGACAATAAATAGGAAAGGACCATCTTAAAAATATGATACAAACTCCCCCTTACCTTAATCATACTTCTGCTTGTCTTGACAACTTCTTCTTGCTCCATGCCAAGACTCATTCAACCAAGCACTACAATCAATAAATAAAGAACAAAAAAACCATATAAATCTGATGGAACACATTAATAAACATCTAAGAGGGATTAAATATAATAAATTTGAGCAATTTCACCTTCTAAACATCTTCAAATCTCCACACACCATGAAGAATCACCACATATGCTTATTAGCCTTCTCTCTCAAGCTACCATAAGGACCACAAAAAAAACTTCATGTCACTCAAAAAATAGGAAAAATGTAATAAAAAGCTTGATAACTCACCTTAAAACATATATACCTTTCTATTTTGGAGAAATTGAGCAAAAAAAAAACACTCTTCTTCAAACTAGGCATGTCTAGCCTTCTTGTAGCCCTATCTAAAACTTACAGAGCCCACAATTTTTAGTAGGAACATCTTTAGGACATAAAACTTCATATATATATCACTCTCATATGACCCCTTAATCAAAAAATTTTTTATCACCAAGATAATCTTTTGAAACATACTTCCCTGATAAACCTACTAGTCAATTAGCCCTTCATATTGACAAAAAACTTGAATAATTTGTGAACCACAAACCTTCAATTCTTTGTGAAGCTTTATTTGACAACCCATTTTTCCCATAAACATATTAATAATCCTCAAACCTCAAATCATATGGCATACCACTTTTATATAATAGCCCAAAACCTTAGAATCTCAAAACAAACAAAGTCAACATATCACCTTCCAATCAATGTCCACCTCTAAATTTTTTTGTACACCTAGAGACAACCATTACACACCTGGAGTAAGATTTGAGATTCCACACCATTGGGAACCTTGACTTCCTATAACCCATTTTAGGACTTTCATACTCATAAGTAAGAACTAAGAAACCTGAGAGCAAATAAAAACCTTCAATTTGACTTCAACATACCTTTAGATCACAAAACCACCTGGAACATGCTAGAATATGGTAAATAGGCCTTTATATGCAAAAAATTTACCTTGAAAAAACAAAAATATTCTTTTTCCATCTAGGAACTTTCAATCTAATGCTACAAACTATTCTAAATGAAAAACACCATAGTAACACTTGCTCTCCACTTGAAAGGAGTATCTTAAGAAGCATATATAGAGAAACCCTCTATACCTCAATGATCTAAAAAAAACTCCTCATATTACTTCTCCTCCTATCTCAATTGAAACTTATATTTCATCTTCTTCTTCTTTGGCTTTAGAAAAACAAATTCCTCAACTACTACAACATTCTCCTTTTCTTTTACGATTAGATTATCAATACATAGAGAGAACATAGATTCATGCATACCTTTTCATCTGAAGAATATTCCTTGCATCTTGGATCCTCATCACTAGTCATTTTTTCAACAATAGTAGGATGTTCACTTGGATCCATACATAGCTCAGGACTAACTTCAACTAGTACCTTGGTCTTTTCTTTGAGCTTGGTCTCTTTATTCTCAACATGAGTAGATAATGAGAGCCCTTGACACTCTTAAAGTTTTAAGTCATTATCCACCATAGAAAACATATTAATTAGACCTAAAGACTCATCATAACTCCTATTTACTACCTTTGGTCTTCATGAGTTAACTTGTCTTCTTCCATGCACTCTGGGATCTTGATAAAAATTATTCTATATTTTGGGCCTTTGCTTGCAGAATCTAGCAATATGACCTCTCTATTTATAATTGAAGCACACCATATTTTTTACAATAAACTCTTTCTACCTTTCTATATTTAGACAAAATCTTATAATGTTTTATATGTCATAACAACTATATCACTCAACATTGCTCATACCTTTTGACTGATGACCCCCATCATAGTTCCATGAGAATTCATTCTTAATAGGTCTTCTACATTATCTATCTCTATGCTCAAATTTATTACAAGTATAGAAATATTCATTGAAATTTGCATACCTCATGGCATTTGGTTATTTGATCTAATTTTTATTCATTCTACTAGCACTTTCATTCTTTGTATGATGATTTTTATTTAAAGGTTGATTGTCCTTGTTCACATTAGTCTTCATCTTGTCTTGAGTTCTAGTATGTGGTTCTTCTTTGTATCTAAGACCATTTTTATCACTTACATGTTTTTAATCATTAAAATTTTTGTGTACGTCACTTGAGCTCTTTTCAAATCTCAAAAATGACATTACCTTATTAAATACCTTCTTTAACTTATATATCAATGAATCATTTTCAATTACATACCTTGCACATTCATCTTCTTTAGCTTTTAGTCTTGTAGACATGATTTCCAATTGACAACTAAGATGCTTGACCATATCTTCATGATCCTTGGAATATTCATCCATTCTTACCTCAAACATACTTAATTTATCCTCAAATTCCTTGAGTTTAGCTTTCATATTCTTACTGATCTTCTTTTCAATATTTAGTTCTTCATGAGCATTTATCAATGTAGTCCCATAGTCTACCTCATCTTCATCATCATCTAAATCACTTCATGTAAGATCATTTTGATGTGAGTAAAATTCTTTTTTTATCCATGAACAGATATTCATCTTCAATGGTACCATCATTTTCATGATCATATTTTGAATCATTGACTTCACTCTCATCTGATGAGCTGCAATATTCTTTGGTGTAGAGAATTTGATTGTCCTTGAAGTACTTCTTATTATCAAACCTTATGAATCCATTTTTGATTTTATCAGACTTGGATATTGTCTTAAAATCATCATGACCTTGATCATGCTCTTCATTATCATCCTTCTTATACTTATGAGGGTACTTATTAGCAAAATGTCCTATCTCACCACAAATTAATAATTTGAGGGGTAGCTTACCTTTATACTTGGCTGAACCTATTCTCAATTTCATTGAAATCAAATCAATTAGTTCATCCTCATCTATATCAATAATTTCATCCTCCTTAAGTTTATTACCTTTTAACTTCTTCTTTGTCTTCATTTTAGTCTTGAAAATTGATTTTTTCTTTGGTGGTATAGCATAATTCTTCCTCATCTCATAGGTAGTAAAGGTGCCATGCAATTGATCCATATTCAACTGAGTAAGGTCATGAATCTCTTATATAGTAGATACTTTTAGATAAAACTTGGGGGATAGATACCTTAATACCTTTTGAAAAATAATAGTCTCTTTAAGATTCTCTCCAAGACCTTTGATGATGTTTATAAAATCATAAACTCTCTACAAAAAATATGCCACAATATCTTCTTCATTCATCTTGAGCCTTTCAAATTACCTTCTATCAGTTTGTAGCTTATCAAGCTTATCCTTTAAATCTCCTTAAAAAATAGTCTTTAATTTATCCCGTATATCCTTGGTAGATGTGTAATGAGTTACTTTGGTGAACATAGTTTTTGTAAGACCACAAGTGATGGCATTCATTGCCTTAGAGTTGTTCTCAAAAAACTTCTTGTCTAAAACACTAGATGGAGGAATATCAAAAGCAAAATAACCATCTAAAATAGATTTCCATACATAAAACCCTAGGGATATAATGTATGTCTTCATCCTATCAATCCAAAATACATAATTAGATCCATTAAACATTAGTTCTTACTTAGTAGAGAAACCACCTTGTATAATTATGACTAGCCATTATACCTTGTATCACCTTCAAGATATCAAGATTTTACCAAATGACCTTGCTATGATACCAAAATTTAGAGGTACAATCCACTAAGAGGTAGGGGAAAATTAGTGGTGGTAAAAACTCTAATTAAATTTCCAAACACTTATAAATACTTAAGCATTTAATACAATCATTCATGAAGCATACATATCATTCATAGAAGTGAACAATGAACATAATGCAATATCACATACACAATACAAGATATACATAGGAAACCCTCTTAGGGAATAAAACCCACTCTCAATCCTACAAACACATAGACTACTATCCTATAAAAATGATCACAAACAAGAGACCGATTAAGTCCTTCTGATAAAAAACCTTGGTCAAGTCATTATCACCTAATGCCTTTAGTGAAATAGTAGTTCCATAATGAAAACCTGCCCCTTAGATGATCAAGTCCTTATGACCACCTATTTGGTCAATTCCTTTTGACCAAAGATCTTTAGTGAAACCCTATTTCACAAGTAGTAACAACCCCTAAGGAAGATCAAGTCCTTTAGATCCTCTTTGAAAATAATACTTCCACCTTAGAAATGATGTCTTCAACACTTGATGATGGACCTCTTGATTATTTGACAATTGCAAAAACTCTCTCTCTAACTCATATAGGTCTCTCACATAGGCATTCCACAATATCTCTCCTTCACTCAAACAATCCTCATATACACACTCATATCTCTTTGCATAATTCAAAGTGAAAGAATAATATGCTCCCATAAAAAAACATGACCTAAAAATCATACAAAGAGTCCTTAATATTCTCTACTCATCAACCCAACATCTAGGAATCTCACTCTCCTCTTCTTTCCTTCACTCTCTAAATCTCTCACATAAAAATCTCTTTCTAACAAATTAAAAATCACCATATTTTATTTCACTATTTATAGAGCATTTATGATCAACACCATCTTGGTCAGCCATTAGGCATACATTAAACTTTAAGGCATCTATCTCATTGATACAAGGATTAATAAAAACATCATAGGTTAACCATAGCATCTATAGGTCACCCTTAAGTAACTACATTTTTTAATAAGGCCCTTGTAGCTCTTATAGGTCTCATGGATACCTATTCATCCATTTATCACACCATCAAATAAAACAAGAACATATGACCACTTTCAAATATATGGGTCCACTCCTTATGTCCCCTTAGACATCCTCAAATGATCATAGTCATCTTTAATCACCTTTGTGTATGCTCAATTAACTCAAATAGAGAACTTATATACATGAAAACCATTACCGAACATACAATCAACTTCTTAATCATTGTTCATACTCAAGATAGATTGATCACACCCTTAAAATACTCACAGAGCATCCTCATAGAGTCTAAAACACTCCTAAATAGTTAATTCATCATGAAACATCAAAACATCTACATAAGCTTAAATACTCTTCTTGGGTCACTTGTAGAATAAGCATGAAACCACAGTCAACTTTGAAGCTCAAAATTTTTGTCTGCACATACTTATGGATCCTCAAATCCGTATTTCTAGATGTGCTTTGGAGTCATCTACCACTTTTATTTATAATGTATAAATAAATTCATCTTCTCTCAAAATATATGGGTACATTACTAAGCACTAGTTTTTACCTTAGTAAATTCAAATATCTAAATGGAAACAGTCATAGTTAAACCTTGAATACACTACTTGCATCTCATGTCCTCTTAGATTTATATCAATTATGCACGATCGCTCTTGACCAAAATTTAACAGTCGATCAAAGCCAAACATTAAAAAATAATCAATTTGACCTCATATCATGCAATATTAAAATGTTTAATCCATGTGCTTCATCAATCTCTATGGATCAAATAGGTCTTTGACTACCAATGCTCATCATTCAATTAATATGTATGAACACCTGCTCATCATTGGATCCTTAACCTGTACCTTTTCTTAGTCATTAAACATAAAGAACCTATCCTCATCTCAATAAATCTTAACTTCTTGGAGAAATGTGCACCATTTTTCTTGCTCAAACTTTAACTAGTGAAAAAATTAACAAGTATGGAGACCCTTTCAATATGCATGAGTATCCATTTTTGAACCTTAATAACTTCTACAATCTGATGCATGATCTCAAATTTAGATCAAATGATCTCCCCACGTAGGATAATCCAACCATATAATAAAAAGGTCATATAACATTTGCACATGTGAGATATAATGCCATTAAAATTCCTTCTCAAAAACTTCTATCACATAGCCAACTATGTTTATATTTTGTCTGGGATACCAACTTTTCTCCTACATAACTTTTGCCATGCTTCAGTGCATGATCTAGAATTTAGTGGAAATAAACTAGGATCAAAATTTAACAAACCCATATAATTAGTTTCTATTGAAACCTTGACATGTGTAAGATATAACATCAACAAAATGCCTACTCAGCTTTCCTTTTCATATGCAAATTTGGCTATGGAAAAACATAGTCAAACTAACTAGGAGCCCAACTTTTCATATGCATATATTTTGACATGCTTCAATACATGATATGAAATTTAGTGAAAATAAATAAGGTATAAAAATAAACAAACCCATATGATCACCTTATATTGAAACATACACACATGAAAGATATTCCATCATCAAATTGCTTACTCAGCTCTTTTGGCCACATTGCAAATTTAGATAAGTATGGGAAAATAATGAATTTTGACTAAGATGCCAACTTTGCACCCTCATATATTTGAACACACTTTGATTCATGAATTTATATCTAGATCATAAAAAATATGGACTAATTTGATCAAAACCATATTAACAACTCCCCTTGACTCATTCCCATGTGGTAATGGTGATGTCATCAAATTGACTAAGGTTTTCTACCACTGGAGCCAAAGTGTCTAGATGAAAACTATGATTAACCAAATGAAATCCACTCATGCATAGAAGAACTCAAAGTATATAAAACCTATTATAATACCCCTTTCACATGATCAATACTCCATAATCATCCCTAAATACCTCTATCCATGTCAACACTAAAGATCAACCAAGCATACTTCAAGCAAACTAAGACAAGCACATTGCACACTTTCTCATTGTAACTTAGGCTATCAAATAATTTCATCCACTCACCAGGATATCTACATGACATCACTTATATCTCTCCAAAATTATGTTTAATTACCTTTGAATTACTCATAATGAGCCCATTATGTGGCTCCCACCTTACCATCTTGAGGTTCAAGATCAGAGCTAGACTAGTTATTTGAGTTAGTGCCTTTGAGGTTCCGTGATGCACACTAGTCTTATCATTATTCAATAGTCATGAGCATTGGTGAATTTTTCTTCAAAAATCATGGTATTAAATGGATTCATCACCTCAAATTTTATATTGGTTTAACAAGAGGAACCATTCTCTAACGCTTCAACAAGGAAGCACCATCTTCAAAAAAGTTACAAGGAAACACGACTTACTCACATATAGGTGTACTCATTCATTTCTCTTAAAAATTTTAAAAATTTAATTACAATTTAGATTTAATATTTGACTCTATGTAAATTTACTACTACATGTTCATTACAAGTGTTCATAGATCAAAGTTGACCATTTGAAGCCTTCTCCCAAAGATAAAGTGTGTTGTACACACTTAGATATACTTTATCATTTTACTCTAGTATTTGTATTACGTTTTAATAATACTATAATAGGGGAATTTTTAGACACTAAAAAATGACATTAGACAATTGGAAATGTTTTTTAGAGCTATATTCACCCTACATTACTTTTTCACACATATATGCCTCTTATTCACCATTCTCTCTCATCGACATACTAACTATGGGTTCAATTATTCTAAGTTATTATTATCTAGCTAAGGAACTCTCTTAGTCTATGGCAAGATAGTAAACTATCATACTCAGACATATCTACATCATTAGATCAATGTTCTTATCTCATGGAAAAGAACATCAAATTCAGTTGATACCATTTAGAAAATATTGACCAACTATAATAGTTTTGTTCTTTACCCAAAATGGTCAATTTTCAAAATCAAATCATTCTTATGGGTCAGCTCATCTACATAGCATGTTGGTGGCATGATAAAGTATACAATTAGATGCATATAAATATAAATCAAGTGTATAATTATTATTGATATGATAATTATTTATCAAGCATCTATACACTATTGCACATTAAGAAAAATTACTCTATTCCTCAAAAAGTACAAATTAGTCTAAAGCATACCAATTATAAAGCATAGAAATATAGGTCAAGAGTAAACATTTTAAACTGATTAAATCAAGATCATTAGGTGCATTCATATAAAAAAATATCACAATTTACCATTCACATTAAGGGTAATAACTATGTGTCACTTGATATCCCTCTTCAGAGTATTATATATATATATATATATATATATATATATATATATATATATATATATATATATATATATATATATATATATATATATATATATGTGGTAGTCAATAATCAATGGGGTGATTGAGGTTAATTCAGTCCATTAAGTTCCCAAGCTTTTTTAGGTTTTCCCCTATCAATATTGGACCTATGGTTTTAAATTAAGGAGATGAATTTATGGGTTTTGTACATATGATTAGACACTGGGATCACACATAGTCCTAATGATGAAACACGTGAATTTACCTGTATAAAAAAGAGAAGTAAAATATCCAAAAACTAAATTATTTAACTTAGAAAATGGAGACATAAATTATTTATTTGAGGATAATGTTATAGTCTAGGTTTTCATAAATATCCATAACTTTCATTGAGAGACACACTATCTAATTTTCAACCTACCTTGCTACATGCCACCTATTTTAGTCATGCATAGTATAAAATAACAATAAGTATATTATCCTTCATTTAATTTTCATAAATATTAATCTTGAATTTCAAATCTATTTATACATATGCTTGATTTCCATACTTTCTAATCTAAATTATACACATAGTTCTTAACTTAATTAGGTTTATCATTAATCTAAATTATGGTAACAAGTAATTTTATATGATATGCCAAATATTTATTCTTTGATCATGAAGGATTAAGTAACTATGATAATCCCACAAATATTCCCCCTTATAAGATGAGGAATGTAGCTTGCAATTCACTCATCTCAAAAGAAAGAGTTAACTACATCATATTATGTATAAAAATGTAAGGATGTATAATCATGTCAACATTTAAAAAATATATCATCATAGTAGTGAATATGCCATCAAATCATGTATGAAATATATGTAATGCAAGGAATATAAGTGTCATGTTAATATGTATATAGTAATTAGGCATGCATTAGGAATCATCACTAATAATTTTTCCAATTGAGACTATGTAAGAAAATGTGTATGATATGGATCATGGAATCACACATAATGGGGAGGTGCATGATATGGATCACAACACCTACAAACTCAAAAGTTGTAGAAAACTCAACAAGAAATTTAATGGCCATGACACACACAATAACAAACTATGCACACATAAGGCCAAGGGTCCACATACAAGGGAAAATAAATGTATGTGGACCAAAAAATAAAGGGATGTAAATATCCCACACACAAGGCTAACAAGATGAAAATAAGGGGGAATAAATGCCACACATATAAGGTTAGAATAAAAAACAAAGTGCAATAAATGATGCACACACAAGTCTAAGGAACTAAAAATAATAAAAAAATAATGACTATCCTATTATAAAAATAAATTAATTCAAAGCAACATGAAACATATAAGGTAGTCTACACCATCCAAGTATGAAAATTTCACAATATAGTAGAATAACATATCTAGGTAACACTATATAAAGTATGATAAATATCAATAAATGTTCAAGTAATCAAGGTAGTTCAACATGATAAATTAAAAGGTTGTAAAAATATATAACCTATAATAGTGTAATTGTAATCACTTAAAAGTGGTATTTGAGTCATAATAGTGTTAATTTAGAGTAATTATCCCTAGATTAGCACTAGACCTATCCTATAGCCTATTATCACACTTATCCAACCTTTGTATGGGCCACACGCATCTCTAGTCAGCTCAAACATCATCCCAAACCTTCATATATCGATCTTATCCCTTCATGCCTAGTGTTATATTAGCTAGACATTAGCACCACATTAAAAACACTAGAGCCATGTGGCACTAGTGTCCTCAAAATGGAGCCTATGTCATTTACTCTAGCTTTCTCTAATGAATACATTTTCAAAATTAAAACCTTCCTAAGGTCAGCCTAAACATATTTTATTGTCCACACAAGTAACATAACCCTATAAATACATGAATTTCATCACTATATCCACTAGATGAAAATTATATGTAAAATACATATTCAAACATGAAACAAGTTGAGAAAATTTAAGGTTATCAATCCATATTCTAATCTAATTCTACATATTACCATCTATAGTAGCCTTAATCTAATATTTTTAGATTTCTAATATTGAGCACACTCAAGGCAGTCAAGGCCACTATCATTCTAGCATCACTTGTGTTTACACTAGTACTTAGGTGGGGAGAACTACATCAAAGCTTGAACCATCCTCAGAGTATCAATATGTGAGTAACTCTCTTCATAGTTAGGTGTTGAGGATATCTAGTCTATAATATTAATGAACACACTTTTAACTCATACACTAATTCTAAGGTAGATTAGGTGTTTGCATCACAAATTAGTCATTAGAGAGGCACAATAAACAGTTCTAGACTTTGTTTTCATAGGAACAAAACCCAAAAATCTAGACACAAGTACACCAAAAAGTTCAAGATAATCCTACACAAAGGAAACTAACACCAATATCAGGACACTAGAGCCACATGTTGCTACTATCTAAATGTGGAACTACTATCCAAGAGGGGTTCTAACATAGGGATCTAGATGATAACACTTAGACCCATTTCTATCTTATTTTCTAATAATCAGATCATTTGTATTAGGTGTTTTCCAAATTAGTCTTTATTTGCAATATTTATTACTAGTTTTATTAAATTCAAAGTTAGTCAAATATATGAAAAATTAGTGGTTAACTTAGAATAGGTTTATAGTGATAACTATAATATAGATTCATAGGACACCATAGAGGATGATCCAACACCTATTGATATTGATGACTATTTATGTGGATTAAGTTTCATACCAGTGGGCCCAAGAGAGTACATATATGATTATAAGGCACTTATACCTCTCCCTACACTAGTATCACCACTTATTCAAGATCCTATAGCTATAGGTTCACATAGCTAGCTACAGTCAATAGTAGATCCTTTGATTTATTCAATACATATGGTTACATCCATGGATATCAACACAGTTATACGGATTCAAGTATGGAGTTCATAAAATAGACTGTACCAAATCTTATAGATACTACTTGATAGAGGATTGATGATATTACCCATAATATGGCAAAGATTAGTTAGTATACTAACACCACATGAAGGTCAACCCTTTTTACCCTTTCACAAATTTATAATATATGATATCAACACATGCTCAAAATTACAACTAGTTAATTAATTAGATAGATGCTTGACATTTACTCATGAGGGACACATGGTTCACATCTTACATGATGAAATATATGAGAACCATATGTTTCATATAGATACTTCATAGTATAATGTTATTTACCTTGGGACTGAGTGAGAGGCATCTTACATAGTTGAGTAGTATGCCATTAAGATGCACAAACTCCAAACTAATGCCAAGGATAAGAATCCACTAATACATATATATTGGTATGATGACTATGATGATTATGACTTATTTGAGTTTGGGTAGATTCAGTATATGAGACTAGATGATCTCCCATTGAATCCACTTTAGAAATCCACATCTTATGGATGTGTTCTTGGGTTTATAGAGACATTACACTTATATAATATTTCATTTACATTTACAACATAAACTTAGACACACTTTTTCTCTTTTGTACTTTTACATCATTAATATTCATATTGCTTATGCATAACTTATTTACAAAAAATACAAAAATAATTCAATATGTAAAAATCATAAAAACATTCAAATAATTTCTCAAAAAACATAAAACTTATAGATTGTATGCAATTATATGTTTATGCTTCTTATATTTTTTAGACACTACATATGCTATCTATCTTAGTATATTTAGTTTTATCATACTAGAGGCTTCACTTGATCTTGTCAAGTGCTTGTAGATTGATTATAGGACTTAAGTCCACTATAGTGATCTAGACTTACTATCATCTACCCACTAGGGGCATATAAACTGATCCATGCTTATTCACTTGAGACATTCACCCACTTGGGGCATCTTATACATAGTATCAATCACTAGGTTTTATCCTTACTCTACATTCCATCTTTAGCATTGTTATATCTAGATATTGATCATTACTACTCATACTTAGATTTTTATCAATTATTACTACTTTAGACTCAACATATGTACATATTATCTCTTACACATAGTTTTACTACATACTCATGCATGTTTTAATTTATAAATTTCATAATTTATACTTGATTGTATTTCTATTCTTCTTCTATTCGATCGAATTTGAATATGCCATTATTCTTTGGATGTACGCCACTTCTATTCATAGTATGTATGCCTTAGACATGTTCCCATGTCCCTTGTGTGTGTTTTACTAATTATTTATGTGAACATTAAGCATGTACTTCTATGTGGCTCTAAGCCAATTTTTTTGTTGCTTGTGTATGTGGACATTTGAACATGTCCTTGTATGTCTTATTTTCTTAGATTTAGTGACATGTGCCCATGTCCTTTATATTATGGCTCTTTGGCCTATTTTTACATGTCTCATGTTTTTTGTCTTATGATTTTTTGTATGCATCATGGCCATGATAATTATCTTGTCTTATTACACACCATTTTTTTATTCCAAAAGGTACCTCACACATCTACCCTTCCTACTTGGGTGTTGTGGTGGACATCATGCCCCATCCCCCTAGGTAGCTACTTAGTTTTACTTAGATTTGTTTTTACATACATTGATTACATCTATCTTTACACCCTTGTGTAATTATAGACATGACATACATATTACATTATATACTAATGCGTAGATTCTCTTACATCTTGATGTTATTTATGCACATTATATTGGATTATCACATAATTATCATAAATGCTCTGCCTAACAAACATTTTTTCCAATCTTTTTCTTTTGAGGACAATTCTTGCATAGGGTCAATAAATACCCTCAAAGGAGGGGGAATTCATAGGGGTTTTTCATAGATATCATGCTCCTATATTACACTCATAATACATTTTTCATCACATAGGTTCAATTACTTAAAATCAAACATCAATAAACATGGAAAGACAATGACTCACAACATAATACAGTGACACATATTTTAGACTAGAAAGATATTAGCTCCCTAATGGGGACATTATTACCACATGGTGATACTATCTAAGATATGGTGCTACTATCTAGTATCCTTAATTTCAAAACAAATTAGATTGGCCAAAACAATACAATAGGTACACTATAAGTTTGCACAAATCCAATTATAGGTTTATTAGTTATACTCAATTTTTACTCATATTCACATTATCTCAGCTCATATTCATATTAGTTTTATTAGATTGGGGGAATAATGCATGGCATGACCATTCCCATATTTAGTTTATATACTCAAATATAGTTATTACAACTCAGTCCAAAATTAGTATACTTAGATACCAGATTAGGGGATGCATACATCATATTATTTAAATATACTCAGTTACACACCAATCAATCAAATGGAATGAAAAATTTCATGTCATTATATACTTTAAATCATATTACAATTTATCACCATTTTCATTCCTTACTCCATCTATAGTGGTTGGCATTTTCAAGTGTCCCAAAGCCACCTAATGTACCTGAGTGGCTACATAACTGACATACATAATTAGATATAACCATTTAGAAAATTTCAAAACTTTGAATAGTTAAATTTTAGATGAATATACTATACATGGGTGGGAAATTATGGAGTCATAGCCTAATTGAGTTTTTGAGCCATACACATGAGAGGGTTAGAGACACTGTCAGTTCAATCCAAGCTATTTACATGTCATGATCCACTAAGTAGGGGTGGGAAATGATGGAGTCAAAAATGGATTAAGTTAATGAGCCACCCACACATTAGGATTGAGAAATATATCATCTCAATCCAAGATATTAACTTATTGATAGATATATACATGTACACACATAAGTTGTCACTAGGTTTATGCATTGGTTAAAATACCCAATGAGCTATATTTGTTCCTTTCCTCTTTCTCATATCTTTACTTAGTTTTAATCCTCTACTAGACATATTATTTTTATCTTTATATCTATTGAGTAAGGAATAATTTATTCATGTTTCATTTGTAGGCCATGCATTGGATCATGCCTCACATATACATACTCAATTTGACATACTCAGACTCAACATCACAAGATTTACTTCCTATGTAAGTCTAGGTATGGTTATTTTTTATTTATGATATTCATTTCACTCTATTATATTTATATCATAAATTAAGGGATTGAAATCACATAAAAGTTGTAGTTGAGTGCTAAGAGTGATACTTGAGGCTACTTATCCCTATATTAGCCCTAGACCTATCCTAGAACCTATTATCACACTTATTCAACCTTTGTATGGGCCACAATAATCCTTATCTATATCAAACATATTATTAGATCTTCATTTACCAATCTTGTCCCTTTGTGCCTGGTGTTATTCTAGTTAGACATTAGTGCCACATTAAACACTAAAGCCATGTGGTGTTAGTGTCCCCAAAATGGCACCTATGTCCTTTACCATAGCTTTCCTAAATAAATTACATTTTCAAAAGTAAAACCTTCTTAATGTTTACCTAGACATCTTTTATTATCTTCATAAACAAAAAAAAAACTATAAATACATGAATTTTATCCATATATCCACTAGATAGAAATTAGATGAAAAATACCTATTCAAACATGAAACAAGTTGAGCAAAATCAATGTTATCAATCCTTATTTTGTGCTACTTCTTCATAATACCATATACAACATAAATAATCTTAGATTTTATAGATTTTTAATCTCACTCAAGTCCACTATCATACTAGCATCACTTGCACTTACACCAGTATTTAGGTTGGGAAAACTAAATCGAGCTTGATTCCTCCTCAGAGTATTGGTACATAGGCAAATTTCTTCACAATAGGGTGTTGAAGATGTCTAACTTATCCTAATAATAAACATAATTTTCATCTCATACCCTACTTGCAAGGAATATTAGGGTTTGAATCATAAATCAATCATTACAAGCATACTATAGAGTTATAAACTTTATGTATGTAGGAACAAAACCCAAAAATCCAAATACATGTGCAACTAAAAGTTTGAGATAATCTTTCACAAAGGACACTAGAGCCACATGGCATTACTATAAAAAGGTGGCACTACTATCTATGAGGGTTTCTAATATACGGATCTAGTTGATGATACTTAGACCTACTTTTATTTTAGTTTTCAACATTTAGATCATTCATTTCAGGTGTTTTATAGATAAGCCTTTATTTGCAATATTTATTACTATTTTTATAAAGTCAAAGTTAGTCAAATATTTAACAAATTAGTGGTGATTTTATGCATATTATTTCCTTAATTTAGTCTACTTATCCCTTTAATCAAACATAGGATTTACATAAGATAAACCCTAAAAGGTTAAAATAGTAACCCATTAAAAAAGATGCCCCCAAAATTGGCATATCCCATGGGTATAGGATTGGTCCAACATTGGAGATACTAAAATCTATTTTACGATATTTAACAATGACAAGTTTGACACACATTTACTATACATAACTTGAGCATATAAAAAAAATCCTAATACACCATTATTTCAAAATTACATGTTATCTTATGAGTCAACCATTCCATTATACTATTATAGACCTAAGAAAACATCATTGCCTTTTGCAAACCTACTAAACATCCCATATAGATATCTCCAGACTCTCAATTTAGTCTACCTATATATAGGCCAGTTTCACTAGATTTGGTCAATATCATAAGTTAATATTGGCCTAATTTAGTTAGTATTGATCCATTCCCAATATTGACTATTTTTTAAAATAAATTATCATCTTAGGGTTGGACCTTCTTATTAACATGTTAATGGAATGACAAATTACCTAATTTGACTCATATATAAATAAATAAATGTCTCATTAAAAAGTGACTTAGCACTTATCTAGAATACATCTATAAACTATTGAACATTGAGAAAATCTACCCTACTATTATAAAATTATGAATATATCACTAGGAGTAGTCACAAGTCAGGTTTGAAAGATACTAAAGCTAAGTCAAATCAATCATTTTCAAGTATCAAAGCCATGTCATTATCTACATACATATAGTGAAGGAGCACATTTACACAATCACACTAGGTGAGAGAACTAAATATGGATTGATTTCTATCCTTAAAGTATTAGATACATAGGTAATTATAAATCATCAAACAAGGGAAATTGGGGTCATCTCAACCCATTACACTTTCTTTGTTTTTATAGGTTTCTAAGCCTCACAATCACACTTAAGTTTTAAATGGAAAGGAGAAGAATTTTTAGATCTATACACATCTTTAGTGTTTAAGATTATAAATATAGAGATAATACCAACAAGTACATATGACCATATAGTCACCATTTCTCACTTTTAATAGGTCAATACCTACCAACATGTCAATATTAATCGATAATACTAACATGAATTGGTGAAACTAACCTTGCATAAATAATTAATTATTAAACTATCTTTATAAACCACATACTATTTTATCCTAATTTTGACTTCTAAAATAGAATCATAGTTATATAGTCACCCAAAAAATATATTTACTCATCCATTTATTGTACTTGCTATATTTTACATATTCCACTTGTCAAATCACTTTAATCAGTCTTAGTCTCTTACATTTAGATGTATGCTTAATTTTCATAATATTTAATTTACATTTAAAGTTTATATATTAATTAGATTATTCAATCTAACTTAATTAAAATTAGGGTAAAAAATATTGTTGAATCCATACACATCAAATAGTGCAAAACCCTAGGTTTCTCTTAGGGTTTCATTCTTCCAAGGTCTCATATTTTTTGTCTTATGGTTTAAAATTTCATTTATGATTTCTTTATATATATAAAATGTCTTAGAATATTTGTCCCATGGTTTCATTGATCTAATTTTTTATTTTCCTACATAAATAATATTTTCACCTTAGCCCCTAAATCTTCATTAAGGTTTCATCCTTTTAGGGATTCAAAATTTAGCCTTAGGGTTTTATTTTTAGACATAATTTTTTATTATTCCCTAATAATACACATTAATCATGATCATGTTAAATGAACATTATTGGTTGACCCAAGTAATAAAGTTAATATTTTCATATTGTTTTATATGGATAGTGTATCTTTTTTACATCAATTATATAAGAAAATGGGTAACAAAGATCAAATATAAAAACACTAATAAGGCTAAAATTACCAATGAACAATATAAAGCCTTCCTCTAATACTATTGTTACAAAATCCAATCTAAGATGTCTATTGTTGTTACTAGACACTAAATTTTATGCATGAATCCCTTTATTATTCTTACTATGTATTGTATAACATATCCTATCCACCCTATTGATAGACTTATCATGAATGTATATATTTATATAATATAACTACTAAAGATAAACTAAATGCTAAGGATGATAAAGAATTCAATGAATATCTTAACATGAATGCACATAATATTGATAAAATGTTATATATACAAAGAGATTTTAATAAAAAATTAGCCTAAGCCTCCACATTAGGTATTCATATTGTTAACAAATCAGATAACACCCTATTTGAAGGTTGATTTCTCTAATATTCCTTCACACTTGGACTAACATTAGAATGATCTGAGGTATGGGATACTTGTACTTAGATCTAATCTATAGTTTTGATGAGGCTAGCTCCTTTGATGTATCACTTTGCTCATTGTTACTAAAACTTGTTGATTTTGGGATGAAAAGGGTTAGAATGAAACTAAAAGGTAAATCCAATTCTACTGTTGGTGATACACTTGTATTACTAGTTCATCCACTATATTTGAGCTCCCAAAACACTGATAAGACAAGCAAACATTGAATCCTACAAATCCAAATTACTCTTATGAAATATTATTTCATATAAAGGTTCATAAATTGGCCAAATCATGAGGGAAATAATGGAATAGGCCTGATTCAATGCACTAAATAGTCAATTATATCCACTGTTAGCTCAATCAATCAACATTAAAAACTATATATGACATGCATAAGTTAACATACTAATTGGGTGAGATTAGGACTTACCAAGGGATAAAGTACTACCACATGTGAAAATAAAATAACATAAACACTCTATATTAGACTATTGGAATCTAAAAATAGTCATTTATTCATCTCAAAAGGTTACAAAGATCAATCTTGATAGAGCCTAGTCATGCCTAAGAGAAGGATCTAGAGAAATTAGCTTCAAATCCTAAATATATAGAACGATAAAATTGAGAAAGCAAAGATATTTTCATGGAAGAAGAAGAAGAAGTCAAATTCAATCAACTCAAAGTAAAACAAAGTTTTACAATTGATAAAAATACACTTTAATAAGTATCGTTGTGTCTAAGCCTTGCATGATCTTTGCATGATTTCATTTTGGCATTGGAATGAGGATGGTGGGCCCTTTGACTTATCAAATATCCATTTACATGTATGCTATGTGAATATTTGGTGTGTTAAATTAAATTTAAACCAAGTTAAAGATATGTGAAAGTCCTCTCTTGCATGAAGATTAAGGAAAATCCATGATGCTAGTGAGCTAGTCAACTCAAAGTGTCAGTCCTTAAGAAAAGTTAACTTCACTTAATCTCTTTCCTTACATAAAATTTCACTTGAAGAGTGAAACATGCATTAAATCTCCAATTTAATGGTAATTATTTAGCATGACACCTCTAAATGAACTCCTTGATAACCTTTCAATGCCATTCATTAATTGACTTGACTTGGAAAATAAGCCTAATAACCTATCTTCTTATCATGATGACAATTGGAAACCTACATAAAACTTTGAAAAACTAAAAAAATGGGGATATTAGACTTTAAATATCATGAAATAGCTCCTCCTAATGAAGAGACACCAGTAATTCAATCAAACTAGCTGGATAGGTCAATGTTGCTTGAATTTCCTTTAGAGTGGCTATTTTGGATGACCTAATAAGGGAACTTACAAGAATATTTTTGACTAGATGATGATTTTAGGATGAAGAAAAAGACTTAGGATTCAATCTCCATGGATTGGATTCATGTAAACTACCTTGTACCTAATATTTGGTGCCTTTTCTTCTTAAAACCCTATTTTATGCCCTGATCCATATAATTTCATAAATAAAAAAAAACCATTTATGGGACATTATTTGATTTCAATTAATGTTTGAATATGTTTAAGGTTTATCCATGGGGTTTTGATTTCAATAAATGATACTTTTCTCAAAATAGGTCATTATGAGGGTTTTTGAGGTAAACCTTTTTAACGATGGTTCATAAAGTAAAAACCTCTAAACGTAAACTTATTGAAATGAATTTTTAGTATATATACCCCATTAAATTTCCTAAAAAATATTTTTTTCCCATGCAAAAGGTATGAAAAGATAGCCATTCAAATAAATTTGCTTGTAGGGTTTATAAGCATTTTGGAAATGCTTACTCTCTTAGTGATTGTTAATAAAGTACAACCCCTAAACCAGCCTAAATTATTCATTAGTTATAATTTAATATTGATCCTCAAATAATTAAAATATAATTTGGCCAAACTCTTTAGGTGGTGAAAGATACGCTCACTTGATCAAGTGGCTCGAATGGGTGTCCTAGCCTACAAAATTCAAATTTCCTCCTTAGACTAAAAATAAATATTCTATTGATTTTACAAGATTTAAATAATAATAATGGGAAATTTATCATCTCATTTCCGAATTTTATAGGATTCATCTTTATTGATAGGTCTAAAAATGCCTTTTGGTGTTATAGGCCTTCTAGGCTTAAAATTGAGTTTTGGCCCAAAACTAAGTTTTGATGATTTTTTCATCTATAGGATGATATGGAAGATAAAATAAACTTTTTTAATTTCAATTTCCATCCCCATTAACTCTCTTTTTCCTCCCAAGATCCATTTCGGTCCTGATGCCTTTGAGGTTGCCTGTGGGGTTTCTTGCATACATGGCCTATGTGTCCCTAGATCACTGAGTCTGCCTATTATCTCATGTGTAATCAGATTATAAACATTTTTAAACCTTAAAAATTTATTATAACCCCTTATATATGTTTATACATCTTGAACAAGTCTCAAAACAAGTAAAAGTCTCTAAAGAGCCATAGGCCTATTTGTTTACTTTAGCCATCAAGGGCATGGATTAATTAGATTAGGGAATTTAATCACATATAAAAAGGTGTATGAATATTGAAAAACATTATTTCATGATTTATAAACACTTTAATTAACTTATAAACCTCTGTTGCATCTTGAAACCCAAAACAACCTCTTCTACCTCCATCATGACTATCTTAAGACAAGTAGGGGACATTGTCAAAAAATTAAGCATCTAACCCCATAAAATAGCCTCTCCAAATGTATGATAATATTTATAAGGTCATAATTATGACTTTTACCAATTTTCAGGCCTTGATTCCACTTTCAAGTGCCTAAAAGGCAAAAATCTCTCAAAACTGACCTCTTATGCATTGACTATGTATATAATTGGCTGTGTTTTTCTTTTTTCCACCCTGATTTGGATTAGAAAATGATAAAAATGATTTTTAATGCTCATGAACATATCCCTCTCATTTTTATTATTCTTCATTGATTAAATTTGACCCTTATCTTCTAGACCTTCTCAAAAAGACTTTTTGCCTACACCAACATGATTGTGTACAATAAGTACTATAGGTGATTTGATTATATATGGAGATATTTAATTATCAACATATATTTATTTCTAATTAAATACTCTTCACATCACTTTAAAACCCTTTCATATGCTCCTTCTTGATACCAAACTCCTCAAATCATGTTCTTAAGACTCATACTTAGTACTTATTGACACTTGGATTTGAACCCCTGAGGAGATGCCTAAATATCTTGATCCAAGTGGCACCATGGAGAAATTTATCTTTATATGGGTGATAATGATGAGAAAAAAATCTCTAGATTAGGGGCTAGCTCCCCTTGAATCACTCTTTGAAGTTATTTTATACCTAAAAATTATAGATGAAAAGGGATTAGAAAAAGCAACGATTCAAACCAAAGATGGTGATGCAATAGTATGTATCATACTCTTACTTGACTAAAACCACTACTTAAAGACAAAAAAGGTGTTTTATTACATAAGACTCACAACTTAGGAACCATTGCTATATCAATGTTTCATATGCTAGATTCAAGAAAGTATGTGATTCTTAAGAATGGGATGAATGATTCCAAATAGGGATACAATCATGAACCACTTATAGGATATCTCTAAAATTATAAAATAATACTATCAAAGACCTAAAACAATCTCCTTTCTACAAATTGGTAGACCATCAAGAGTATAAGTGAGAAAAGATAATCTTTTACTAGACTAGACCAACAAGATTAAAGTCATTACTCAATATTATAGAATATGAGTGGAAATATCAATCTTATATTTTATTAAATATTTATTAAAGTAAAAATTTGGCTAAGGCTTCTCCATCAACCAATGGAGGCTACTCAAAATAGCCAATAGAATGCATATTTATAGCTTTTGAGAGAAACATCAAGCAAAGGGAGTCTAAGGGTCACTTGGACATGTGTCCATCTGATAGAATTAGTAAAAATTTCATGTAGAAAAGATGTGGGGTGATATATTCCATGTCATATAGGTCTAATTGTACAAAACAAGTCATAAGAATGGTGAAAAGTGGCACAAAACTTGAAATTATAGAATAGGAAATTGCTTTCATGATTCACCTTCCAAAACTACCTTTTAACTACATTTTGTTAAGTCTGATGGTTAGTCTAAGAAAAAGGGGTTATAAAAAAGTTCTCACATGCATTATATTGATCACTAACTATCCCTATTCTTGTGGACATGCACAATCATCTTTGGTAGTTTCAAAATGGCTCTTTTCCATGCACCTTATACACTTGGCATTCAAAATATCCAAATTTTAAAAATTGATCCATGAACAAGAGGGAATGAAACTTTTAAAAGGTTACCATATCATTAGTTTCAATAAAAATATTTAAAAGGATTCCCTAATTTCTTTTCACCACTTTTCATAAGTGTTCACTAGTTGGCTCACTGGACTAGCTAAAAGTGAGGGCTTGGTTGGGACACTTAGAGGTTGATCCATGATATGAGATGAATTTTAGGAGTTATATCAAGTGTAAATATTCCTTCAAAAGTTTGTTTCATGTCCTAACTCCTCCTATATTTTGCATACCACTCAAAATGGCCAAAATAAGACCTATTTTCCCTTGACCTATGCAAATCCATATAAAAAACACGTGTCAGATCCACTGAGTGTCCTCTACAAATTCTAGGTGGTTTATGGCCATTAAATTTCATTTTTATTCTTAAAATTCTCTGTCTCTCCCATCAAGTCACTATGAGGGTTTTACAACGGTTTTGAGTAGACTAAACTCTTAACCTTTGTTCATAAAGGTTAGACATTAAACATCCTTATAAATTCCATGGAGGACTCTTCAAGACATCTATTAACTAATACAAATGGCTTGGGGTCCCATGCAAACATCCATGAAAGATATGAGTGATGTCAATTGACCTTCAAATGGTTTTCATGCTTCTTGTGAGGGTTTCAATATGTATGGAGTTAGAGATGGATTATTGTGGAGTTTCCTTGCCAAAAAAAATCTTTCATACCTGTTTATCTAACCTAAAAACATGTTTGAATAATTTGGAGAGCTCACCAAGAGCCAAAAGTGGGAATGACCCCTATTTTGGAATAAGAACTATGCCTTGCCAATAGGCCTATTTGTACTTTATGAACCAAAATATGATAATTCTCACTTTTAATAGACTCCTATAGAATCAAAACATCATATTTACCCACTTGGCATCATACAAAACATTAGAGTGATTGAATAAAGTTAAAACGTGAAGTGACATTCCATTCAAGTTGGTTTTGCATGTTTTCCTATTAGGTTTGCTTAAAAACCTCCTTATCCAGACCATCTCCTTAGAATTCCAAAATTATAGGCTAGTTTATAATTTTATTTCATGTGTTCCCCAATTTTAAAAATCTCCTTGACTGATCAGAAAGAGCACAAGCCCTCCATTCTTCACTTTTCCTAAAACTACCATTCCTGTGCATGAAAGGGCTGACCTACCTTTGAGACAAAATAGAGGGAATTAGGCCTAATTTTATGATAAAATTCAATATATATGGAGCTCTAAAATGTCATAATTATCACTTTTACCAAAGGGTTTAGTCATATTCTTTGTCTAAGGGGTCTAACAACTCAATTTTGTCAAAAAAGGGGTCAAAACCCTATTTGCTACATGTTTTTGTTCAAATTTGCCTATAGCTTCTACCTTCATGTAATTCCCATGCTCAAATTATAGTAAAAAATGTTTATAATCATTAATTAAAGATCATATAGCTTTGGTAACAATATTTAACCCATTTTATAGTGGAAACCCTTATTTTCCTTTTGTTCCAAGGTCTCCAAACCTCCCTGTACAGACTGAGACAAATTTTACATAGGTGAAAAGGTCCTTTATACATGGAAGGATGTTTTAGGCATGGTATAAAATTAATTTTATGTTATTTTACTACTCTATCATGTTTTATGCTTTCATTCCCTCTTGGAGTAGTCAAACCTACACTTTGCTCAAGCTTGGAAGATGACCCTGCCTGACTATAGGTTGCAAACAAGGGTATTAATGGTGAATATATTTTGTTTAGGGTTCTTCCAGGTGATAATATATATATATATATATATATATATATATATATATATATATACAACCTATTAAAAATATTTAAAAACCAAAACAAGATATATCCTTTATCTATATTGATTTTAGCACCTATAACACAACCCTGCTCACTCTTGCTCAATTTTGGCCTAATCTTGACTATATGTTGTCTTGGGCTTACATCATGCTTTAGTGACACAAGAAAAACATTATATAATGCTTGTGAATTAATTTATGTGATAAAATAATTATTTTTATATTCTAACATTAGTCTATTTCACATTCATATACATTTCATCTTCAAAGTTAGGCACTTTCAAGGTTAGGACTGAGACATACACCTATAGGCCTGTAGGTTTCTATGTAGGTTTTTTGACCTCAAAATGTATGAAATTAATTTTTTTTCCTCTTATAACTAAATTATAATAATTTAATATACTTATATTATTTATTTTATCTCCAAGGACCTCATTTTACCCCTGACTGAGACTAAACCCCTGGCTATAGTTGGATAATCCAAGCTTGTAGGTTGTATTTAGTCATTTGGAGCATGTTTAGGAGTCTATAAGGCTTAATAAGATTGTATTTATCTTTAGAGGCCTCAAACTAGGACCTAGTTACATTATGGATTCCTTAATACCATCTATTATTTTCAATCCATTAAAACCTTGCCTTCACTACCGACCCTACCCTGTGTACGAACAAGGGATAGGCCTAAGAGGTCACTCCATGCAACATAACTCCTCTTCATGGTTTAAGTGCTTAAGATCAATTTTTGAGTTGTTTTTAAATGTTACCTCTTACAATAATAGGTATATTAATATTCAAGTTCCTTGTATGGAAAGTACTCATTAAGAATCATGTAGACAACATTGTCTACTTTGAGTGATTTCTTGGCAATTTGGAGGAGATCAAACTGTACATTTCATTTACTTTTTAGCTCCCAAATTTGGCATTGTTGTACAAGGTGGATAGGTATAAAAGGGGTAAAAATAATAAAAATTTGTGAAATAATCCTCTATTATATCAAAATTAATCCATAAAAACCTCAGGACCTCTATTTTCTACATTTGGGGACTGAGAGCCCAAAAATGGAAATGACTTTTCTTGGAGTGAAACTTGGATATATTGACACTTATGTCCTCATGAATTGAAAACCATAAATATTTGGGAATGTTACAGCTCAAAATTTATCCCAACATGTTCTCCCAACTTCCTCTGATCTGTAAAACCTCCATGAAATAAGCACAAACTTGCTTAAAAGTGAGAAGGCAACAGACAAGGTGAATATGGGCAATATGGCTTTGGAAGAGTGCTAGTTGGAATTTCCAAAATATTATTTCATGAAATAAATATCAATACATTAAAATTAAGCACATTCTCACCACCATGAAACTCCTTGGATGTTGGAAAACATAGGACCTACAACCAACTTGCAAACTTCATGAAACTAACACCATTTGAAAACTCCTTCAAAGGCAATGAGAGGTGAAGTTTTAGATATTGAAAACATCATGAAGAGATAACTATTATAGTATAAAAAAACCTCATCAAGATCACTTGACTCTAAGGACCATTTAAAACTAGAAATAGATGCATGACTCTACCCCTCTTAGATGTAATTCTATAACAAGCTACCTGAATTGTTAATGATTGTTCATAAAGGAATAGGAACCAAAACACAAAATAATATTATGAAAATGAATTTTACTCATATTAAAATCCACATGTAGAATAACTCCTCCAAAATCTATCTATACCTTCTGTACCAAGTGCTTTAAGTTGACCTTTTTTTGCATGCCAAGAGGAAAAGGAGGAAAATGAGTTTCAAATGCATATTTTTGCATTATCCTTGAATTTAAAACGTGTAAATGAGTGTGGGGATGTGAAGAGATACCCCACCCATGTTTTTAGTTGGAGTTAAGATCATGGGGATCGTACAAGTACCCAAAAGGGCCTAAAAACAAGGAGAAACTCCCCTTTTCTGACCATAACTGAATCTTGAACTATCAAAATCCTTAATGTGACATTATATAACCTATCCCAAATTATAAACATCTTGGTGACAAATTTATCACTTCAACCATTTATACAAGTCCTCTTTTTTAACTCAAAGTGGGCCCACAAGGTAATTTTTTGCATAATGACTATGGTAAATTCAATATGATGACTTAGAAAGATCCTAAATCACATTAAAAACCATATTAGGACTAAAAAAACATATTTTATGCCTTTAATTAGGTTTGACTATGGTTGACTTTCATTGACTTGACTAGTACAAGGGGCTAGATTTTGGACCAAGGTTAGGCTAGGGATAAGTGAACATCTAGATCAAAATGAAACCCCTATAAGACATGGATAAAATTATACAAAGTTTAAAAATGTATGGGTTACTCAAATTTTACCAAAGGTCAAATATGGTCAATAGTACTATTCCATAAAATTTGTTGTATACCCTCATTTCATGCTCAAGTAGTGCTTTAGTTATTCATAGATTGTCCATTTCATCATTTGAATATGCATGAGCATGCCTTCATATGTCCATCTTTACTTGAGTGTTCTTGCATTGCATTTTTCCAATAGGTGACTATGTCAATGAGAAGGCTAAATTGTATGGATGTATGTGCACATAATTAGGTGAACTTGACTGTATGTAAATGCTTAGATCCCTATTTATTCATGTTCTTTGATCAATTCATGTCATTTTTTCTCTTGAGAAGATCATTTTGAACATCAATATTCTCTAAAAGTCATTGTGTCTTCAAAAAATGTTACCAACTTGAAAGAAGGTTTGCTCTCTTAAGTGGCTATAGGTGTGCTTCTTAGGATGAAAATGATTAAGTACCATGTCCTTGAGCACCATCATCCTCCTAGTAAGTCTATATCACAATTTTTGATTTGATTACTTTATCTTCTAAACATGAAACTCTTTTATGCCACTATGTACTTATACTACCTACAAAAATTTGATATATGACTATGTTCATGACCTATAAGTGTGTGTGTTTGAGAGGAAATGACTATGTAAAATCTACTTGGAGCACCTATTTCCATGTTGGTTTATCTCACCATGAATCCTACATACCATCATGAAACTCCTTTGGAACCACTATGCCTTCATCTCACTTGAACTTGTATATAGCTATGTGATCTTCATGACTTTAGGTGGAATATTGGTAGTTGACTTGACTGTGTATCATGTTTCTTAAATATCATCATATCCTCTTAATACCATTCATCATGTTACTCTCATGAATTTATATCACATTATCTTCTTGAAGCACTTCTTGAGAATGATACTTCCTACATATACCACTATGATGTCATTTCCTTCATACCTAGAGTTCTACCTATGTCATCAAGGTTGTAGGGTTTAGTTTGTTACGTGAAAGACTACTTCTAGGTGCTTTGATCCTCTTATCTTAAATGAAATCCTTATGACATTTTAAAATATTCTTCTACCATGAAAAGACTGTATGAACTCTTATTGCTTCATTGTTTGACTATGATTTACCTAATGAGTCTTTATACAGATTAGACATGAGTTTGAGAGATGCTTTAGAGGCTTTGAAAATACACAAGAATGATGGGATGTGTGAATATTATCTCACATGACATATTATCTCAAAACAATATCAAAAATATCCTTTAAGAGCATACCCTTGAAATCACCTTTAAACATTATTTTCCTACTTGGTTTTAGGTCATCCTTGAAGTAGGTTGTAGGTGTTCCTTTGAGATTCTTTATCCCTATTCCTAAATTTCAAATGTATCTTTATTTATATATGTTTGAAGTTACTCATCTCCATGGTTGAACATGCATATGATGGTCAATTCAGTCTCATTAAGCCTTGATAGGATTTTTGAACTTGTTGAGACCTTAACCTACCTTTAGACTACCAATATACAGGTTTCTAGGTGATTTGAAGACACTTGATAGCCTTTTCATGGTTTCTCAAGGGTTTTGTGACTTGATATGGGTCCTAATTTGGGTTAATAGCCTCACATTGACTACTCTTTCTAACCCCACTTGCATATCATGATGAGAGATTTCAAAGACCATGCCCTTATTTCTTATATGATAACTATGTATACCTCCTTTGTATGGATAGAGTGTGAACCTAGCCCTAAGGAAGGCTCAAAAACTAATTTTATCTTGATTTATTATATATGTAGTTTTATGTTATCACTTTTGAATAGGACTTTAAGAAGACACCTTATCAATGTGTTTGGCCTTTGTACTCCATGAAAAGCTATTAATTGTACTTTATTGGCTATAGGCCATCATTTTATGACGATTTATGGTGTTTTATTGGCCTACATAACATTTATCCTCAATGACCACAAAAATCTCACATATTATTTCATTATTATGAGATGGATGGTGGGATGGAGGTGAATGGAAGGGGTGTTGATGTATTGGAGATGAAAACCATGAATGGAAGATGGAAAAGAGGCTTGAATAGTGAGAAGGTAGTTAAATACAAGGATATTGGAAATAATGAAAATGGAGGTGGAATATGGACATGAAATAGGAATCCAAAACCATTTTAAGTTCTTATGAAAGGATGATCCAATCCTTTACCACATATGTCAATTTGGAGGAAATTGGAGGATGGTAAGAGGCTCAAATTAAAACATAGGATTTTGTTAAAACCTTAAAATATGCTAGAAAACCTTAAAGTTTGTAAACTAGGATTTTGAGGAATATTAGGAGGATGTGATGAACTTATTGGAAATGAAAATTTGAGAATCACAAAGAAATACATGCAAACATGATGGAGATCCCTTTAAATAAGAAAATAAGAAAACTTGAAAATCGTTCTCTTTATTCGTACAAACTCCTTGAAAAGAATCTAGATTATAGATTTGAATTTTAGAGATATTATTGAGATTCATGTAACCCTCATAAGTGTTAAAATCACCTAAATAATTCCATTGAAGATGAAACTATTCAAAAGAAGCTCTACAAACTAGATTTTTCTTGAAATTATGCCCTAATGAGGAGAAATTATAGAAAACTAGTTGCCTTCATGGGTGAAAGACTGTATAATTATTCCATAACTTCAAATGGATTAATGATGAAGGATATGATACCAAATTAAAATCCATTTTATCTAGTAAGAAGAAATATGAATCTACTTTCTTTGACCAAAAATTTAGACCTGAATCTCCTCTTTCCTAACTTTCCCAGTTACAAACTTGAAGGTCTATCTCTATGGGCAAAGAAGCAAAGCGATTATAGGAGATTGGTTTTGAGTGAATATTACATAAAATTGACATGAAACTATTTTGGGATAATTTTTATTCCCCTATCTTACTACTTCAGACCTCCATCGTATGGATGGCCATACAGATTCCATACTTAGCTTGGAAAATGTTTGAAAAAGGGCCTTTCTTTATTTCTTATTTCAACTTAAGCTTAGAACCACCACTTAATTTTTGTGAAATGGAAGCACATAGGTAGTTTAGAATTATAAAATATATTTTTTATCCTTTTACACACTTTTGAGACCAAATTTGGCACATGGGAGCTGAAAATAGGCCCTTTTTGGCTTAAATTTGCATCGAATGACCTTTTTGAGTTATACAACTTTATGACTAAGGTTAAGTCATATATATGAATATTTTAAAAGGTATTTGACTAATTTTATGACCTTTTTAGTACCAAATTTATCATTTAAATACCAAAAATCTTCTTTTTTATGCAAAAATACATAGTTTTAGACCAACTTGAATGGGATCAATAGTATCAGGAAACATTTTGGATTATACGGGTTGATATTTGGCCTTAATAGGATAAATTACCAACTTTTATGGTGATAAAAATGGGTTAACCATCTTGATGGTCAAAATAAATTAATGGATTTGACATGACAATGACAATTTGAAACACAACTTGACTTGATGACTCTCTTAAACGTCAAACAAACTCTTTTAGGCTTTGTAACACTTATTTTGACTGTGATAACAAAAAGATTAAAATGAAACAACAAATAAAATAAAAAGAAAGGAAAAATAACTTAAGGAAATATGTAAAATACAAAAAAAAGGAAGCATACTATTGCTTGTGCTATTCACTTATTGAAACAAAGCAAACCTAGAACAACTAACCTAGTGAAAAGATTTTTCTCTAGGGTTAAATGGAAATTATTTTATCTATGATGGAACTTTGAATCAAGTTTTCCATATCTTGGTAGTGTATTCTTGTAAATAGGATCACTTATATGTTCATGTCTACTTGATTATGTAGCTAGACCTTCTACCTCCATTCTCAGGTGCATAGATTGAAGATATGGATCTAGGACCCAATCATCTTGTTGACCAAATTTGTGTTTTAAGTCAAATTAGGGTACCCTTAGTAAAAAAATTGATTTTTTAGGTATATAAGTGGGTATAATATATTTTAATTAGGTTTTTTATAGGTTAATTTATGTCAATAAATGTTAGATTAACTTTTGTCAATTAGTTTTTATGTTTTTATATTCTTTTTGGGTCTTTTGAGGGGTTAAAATAGTACATTTAATGCTTTGTATAGGTTTATTAGGAAATATATAAGTGTAAAAATATGATGTCATTCCCCATGTATCATTATAGTTATTAGATAACTAAAAATACTAAAAATATGGTAGGTTGTTTAGAGAAAAGGTAGTTTTCCTAGCAAAAAGGAAGAAAAGGGCACTTGTACAACCTCCTTGGGAAGTGTGCCACTTATAAAATATGTAAATTTGATTATTTATATTCTACACACTTATATCCATGATTAAATTTATTTTTAAGAGTCAATTATTTCTCAAATCCATTCTATTCCATTTTCACCCTTTTTGGCAGACTAAAGTGACACTTAGGTTTTTGCTAGGTACAAATAACACAAGAAGTTTTAGGAAAAATGATTTTGGAAGATGATATTATACCTATATACATTAATTTTATTATAAATAAGTTTTATAATGATCAACTATGCTTTATGAACCATTGCTAACAAGTTGGCCTTTCAAATCTACATGTTCATTCATGCACCCTATAGTTTTTTCTCCATTTTGGTCAAATCCATATGAAATAGTTGGAAATTTTTGATTTATAGGATGTGAAATTAATTTTCACATGGTATAAATTCTTCTTTTATGTCCCTTGGTTTTTTTATGAGTAAATTAGTTCATGTTGCAAGAGGGTGTCATCATGAGTAGTTTCAGCTGAGGTGCTTCTTGTTTGCTTAGTGTTTTCTCCTATAGGGGTCTCAAAAAAATGGTAAATCATGTTAAAAAAGTTATTTATTCATATTACCACATTATCCCATTTTTTTATCTCAGCATGGCATTCTTTGAGTAGCTTGCAAGCCTGTCTTTCTCTATTTATCAACTTCATGCCTAATTTTACTTGTAGTCACATGTATGGGCTTGCTCAGCTTATTATTGGAGTTGTATTAATGGTATATAAGTTGTTAATACCATCAAGAGTTATAAAAAATTCATCTATATTCTAGTAAAAGGTGTAATTATAGTCACATGCTCAATTCACCATGCTAGATAGTCATGTGATGCCCTTGCTTGCTATATTTCATGTGCATATAAGTGATTTTCATGATGGAAAGGATATATTGAAGCTATTTTCAAGGTTTCCAAGCATGTAGATCATGAATTTGAGGATTGGATGTGAATTTGAGTTGTCTTGAGGTTATTCAACACCATGTTTTACTACATTTCATACCCTACTTGCATAACACAGTCAAAGCATTCACCTACAAGGTCTTGTTGGCATCATACCAATGTGTACAAAGGTGAATGAATGTCACAAATTCATAATATTTATACAAGTGTATTTTCATGATTTATTAAATCATAAAGGTTCATATTCATGATAGTTTCCTTATTACTCATACTACAATTCACTACCTATGCACCAAAATATCCACCTACAGGTGGCCTAAACATGGGATAGAGATATTCATTTGAGTGTTGAAGTGTGGTGAGACCTTCCCTAGAGCCCTTGAATATTTAAATGACCATTATATATCTACCCAAATTTTTATATGGATATTTGGAGTTGAAGGTCACTCTAAGGAGATGAAGACTGTGATTTCAGGCCTATTTTCCTTAAATAGGCAAAACATAGGTCTTGAGGTTTTATGGATAACATTTACTATGTTCACATGAGTTATGGATGAATCTTAATAAAATTAGTTATAATTTTATTTTAAAATAAAATTAGGGTCATAAAGTGAAGATATTTTTTAGGTTTATAGCCTTGAAGTGACCTACAAAAACACTATTTCTAGTCAGTGTTATCTACAGTGTTTAAGTCTGAGCAACTTTTGTGTCAAATTGGTAATTGACCATGCTATCAAGTTGAATTAGATTCATGTTTCTCAAGTGAAATTCATGGTCAAAAATATCATAAATTTTAATTATATTTTGTGTTTATATCCCTATGCCTTATCTTCAGTCTATACACTGAGCCCATGTGTACCTATATCCAATCAATAGGTAGTAACTTAAATGAACATTAGAGTGGAAACACTGGAAGAATCTATGGAAGCTGTTTAGAACAAAGTAAACGATATGGAAAACTAGTTAAGCGAGATCCCTGTGAAGCTTAAAGTTTATGAAAACAACCTCCGGGAGCTTATAAAGGAAAACAGAAAGAAAATGGATGAAGTTACATCCAACATCTATGCAGCAGCAATCAATATTGGGAAATGAGCCAATGAAGAGACGAAAGTAATAGAGGGCCCCTGCAAGAGGACAAGGCAAAGCTCCAAAAAGAAAGACACACAAAAAGGAGACTTGCTGGAGGCTTCCACTCAGGAAATTGCTTTGAAAGAAAAGGAAGTCAAGAAGCTAATTTTGGAACTGGATGAATAATCTGGTCCTTTTTTTTGGTTAAGAAACTGGTACTGTTCTCTGGTTTTATTTTGCTAGTGTTCTGTTTGTTGTTCTTTCTGACTTTTGTTTTTTGGGCCTGTTTGGCTGAATCTCTAGGTTTCTGGACAATTCTATGTCTGTGTTTACTACCTCTAAGTAGTGTTTTTAAGGCGTTGCCTGTGGGCTTATTTAGCTCTCTTTTTGCTCGTTGTTAAAGGGTTTTGGGGCCCCTTCAAAACCTGCTTTTACCCCTAATCTAAAACTTAAATGAACATTATTTCAACATTGAAAATACATTTGGAGTGGTTTATTTTAATTAAAAAAAGAATATGGAAATGTTATGATACCTTATAAAAGTTCAAGGAAGTCTCCTAAGCACTATAACCCAAGCCTCAAAGCCCTAAGTGCACCTACAATCCTATGTGTGACTGTGTAGGGCAATGAGCTAGTTTTATATGCTTCAAAGTTGTTTTAGCCATTCATGATGAGTAAAAAGTGAAAAAATGTGAGATGTGGTTTTAAATTTTATAGTAAAGTATTTTCACAATCATGAATAGGTTTTAATAAGATAAAACAACCTATAGGTAGGGGTAAAAGGGATATCTCAGTCAACAGGGGTAGTGGAGAACCCAGTTTTGAAAAATTATTCAGAATTGGAGTGAAAAATGAGTTGGAAATACTTAATAATAGTTTTAATGTAATAAATATATCCTAATAAACCATTAATAATTTAAAAATATCTAAATACTACCTATAAGGGTCCAAAAGCAAGGTGTCACAATTAGGTAGAGTATCTCATGAAGGACAGTGACTAGATTTGGTGACTAAAGTAGTGTCATAGGATTTAAAAATGAGGAAAATAGTTTTAAAAACATAAATTATGACCTTATGGGATCCATTATATGTCCAATAAATCCATTATCAACTGTAGATGAGGTAGGGTAACCTATAGGACCTCCTAAAATGAGAAACATAGCCTATACTAGAACACAGTCTTGATTGAGTCAAAGTGGAGGAGTGTGTGATGGGTTGGAGAGATAATAAGACTTTAATAATGGTAATATAAACCTTAAAAAACTATCATAATGAATAAATCAAGAAAATATAGGGTCCCAAACATAGAAAACATAGTCAGCTTGAGGGAATCCTACACAATATACATTATTAAGGGTCTGTCTTGGAGATGAAGAGAGTTAGAAGGTATATACTTGGATTTAAGTCATAAATTTTTGTAAAAATCATACTTTAAACTTTTATAACCCTCTAAAATTCATATTTTTGATGATAAACTAGGGGAAGAGCCCCCTATTTTGTCTTAGATAAGGGGCACTTTCCCATGCACAAACCTTGGTAGTCTTAGGGAAATAAGTGAAAAGTGGTGACCAAAAGCTTGGAGGACGTCATATGAAGGTTATAAAATTTGAAACACATGATTAAAAAAATATATAACCAATTAAGAAATATGAAAACCAAATAGGGCACCCTACACTTCTAAGGTTACAACCATGCATGATGGGCATTTCTAAACCTAGAAGTCAAATTGATAGTCACTATTGCTTCTCACATGAATGAAGATTTATTTTGGATGGAAAAATGGTTTAAGATTCCTAATAGAGGTTTTTTATCTAGTTATATGTAAGGGAACCTATAAAAACTAACCTTGAGATTTAAAATCAAAACATGCCTATTAGGCATGGTAAAGCCTAGTGCCTAAGTGGGGAGTCCATCAAATTTTTTGCATGAAGTGAGAATTAAAACCTATTGTAACATGTTAATAAGGTTACTATATGTATGATAAAGTATTTAAATTTTAGGGGAAGTCATAAAAATCCATTCTTGAGCCCAAAACTCTCTCAAACATGTAGAAATAGTGAAAACAATCTTGATAGGAGGATTTCCAATGATCATATATTTCCTGATGATTTTCATTGAGACCATAGAAGTTAAAAGGAGTTATAGGAGGTCCCTATCAACTAATTTGTAGAATTTTTTAGCATCTTGGATGTTAGGGTTTTATGAACCAAGTTTAAGACTCAAAGCAAGCCTAAAACCTTACTAAACCCTCAATTGGGACCTAATGGAGAAGATGAGCTTGGAAAGATATTAAAATGGAATATTTTGACTATGAAACCTATTTTAAGTTGAAGAGGACTCACTCAAGGTCCCTCCCATGCTAACTATCTGTATAGACTTGTATGGATGGGATGCAAAGTAGGCTCTTTTGACTATTTTTTGTGTCTTTTAGGTTCTAGGAATCTGGAGATGTAATAAAATTTAGGTGAAATTTTAAGACTTAATATAACTACCAATATTAATTTAATTACTTGAATCAACTTCTAAGTGCCCCAACTAGGTGTTTCAACTTGGCCAGTCAAAACTGGTATATTACACAAGTTAGGGAGAAGTGTGAAAACTTCAAGTAGATGGACTTTTAAGGTAACCCTGATGCTTTCAAGGCCATTTAAGGTATTTAAACATGACACCCACTACCTTGTATGTATTTTAATATAAAAATGAAGGAATTTTGGAGGGCAAGTGTGAAAGGTGCATGTAAGAGCATTTGTTTGGACAACAAATGATGATGGCTCACTTTCAAAGTTTTATAGAGGACTAGACATGAAAAAAATGAATGGTGAGGAATGTATGAGATTATACCTTTCCATTCCAATAATTATACCTGATCCTCATTATTTATGGGATGTCCAAACAAGTCTAATCATGTAAGCAATTTTTTTGAACCAAAATGAGGAGTTTTGTGCCACTTTTCAAGAATTTGATGACTTGGATTGACATTTTTACTTTATGAACTTACATGGTTCAACTCATATCCTCTTCTCATGCATGTATAATTAGTTTTCTCATATTGAAAAGTGTCTTGTGACCCTTAGACTTCTCTTCTTGTCTCTCTCTCAAGCTTTATAAGAGTTAGCCATTCTGACCATTATAGGGGATGATCCACGTGAGTATGGAAAATCCCTAATCATTTGTATACATTTTGATTAATAAAATGAATAAATGTTACATATTACATTAATATTCATAGTGTTATTTACTTTAATGTTGAATTTACTTAGTGAAGACTATGGATTCCTTAACAAGTTGTCACATTCTCTCACCTATTTGCAGCTTCTTCTTACACGGCATGTGATGTGTTCCACTAAATGTCAAAGTTTAAATGATTTATTCCCTTAATTAGTACCACTCAAGGCCTCTTGTCTATTATTCCTATCTTTTCACATTTATCCATAACCCCATAATGTAACATTGATGCAAGAAGACATAGATTGGGGAGTGTATGTTTAGTTTGTCCTTTAATTTCAAGTTTAATATGCATATAGTTAGATGTCATCAGTTAATTTGGTGTATTACCTCCCTTATATTAGTTTTTATTTAGTTATATTCCTCCCTTTTCACCCCCAAGTTAGTATTAGTTACAATCCTAAGTGGTACATCAAGGGATTTAGCCCTATTTAGAGACTCACCTCATTCCTTAGGCTACCCACAAGCCTAGAGGTGATTACATTATGCCCCTTGGATGAGGAGAGATTTACATATCCTCAAAGGGTAAAAATACAAGTGACAACACATCCTCCTACAATATTATTATACTTTGAAAAAATAATGCCAATTCTTCTTCATTCATTGGCTACCAATGAATTGATGTCTTCCATTAGACCTTCACTCTATTCTACATTGGATGGTGACTTGGAAAAATATTCATGATTGACCTCTTGTATCTCTTTAGGCATGCTAAATGGAAAGATTTATTTATTTGATTTTTGTTTAAGAGCAATGATTTTAGGTACCAACTCAACCAACACTTCATTTTGTTCATCATCATGAACTTGCTCTTCTTATGGGCAAAAAATGATAGATTCAATAGTTGATTGGTCTTTAACATCCTTAATAAGAAGTGTGAGACCTTGAAGATCCTGATATTCATTACAAATATCCATTTATTGCTAACAAAAATAATCATCATTACCTTGATACTTATCTTGTTTGGCTAGGCTACACCTATCAATGGTAACTTCTACAAGTTCTTGAGGATAATCTTGATGGACAACTTCTATGTGATCAAGTGACTCTAAAGAAACAACCTCTTATTGCATACTTAAAACTTATTCTTCTTGTATTTATTATTGAAATTGTATCTCAGTATTTATGTCATCTCCCTCTTTAAATTCATCTACTTGTACATCTTACGAGATTGGATCATGCTCTTTATTGACAAAGGGTGTGCTAATAGTGATGCTCTTCATGTTCAACTAGAACCTCTTTCTCATCTCCTATCACTTCAGCTAAAACTTATTCATTCAACTCACACATGAGAGGATCCTTCTCAAGAATTGGCATGGTATACACTTGAAAATACTCAAGAAGATGGAATAGGTCTAAAGATGTTTGATTTTTCTCATGGAGCTAATCCTCTTGGATCACCTTCACCTCCTATCTCTACTACACTATTTATTCAATTGCTTTCCATGAAGGAAAGGCCTTTGGATTTTGAGGATAAAGGAGAGGAGGTTGAATGATCTCTTGTTTTCTATTGACTTTGGTATCTTAAATTATGCATGAATGTCCTTCACTTACCCTAGACTATTGTACCTACTTCCAAGTAATGAACTTGGGTTTATAAACCTTTGATTTTGTACTTATTATAGCCATGGGTTTGAAATAAGGAACTTGATTAGTGTTACCTTTGCATCTACCATTGAATACTAAAGATGTTGATTTGAAAGCTCAACTTACTTGGCTACATGAGGCTCAAAATAATGAACTGACTGATTAGAGATGTCTCCCTACAAAATTAAACATGAAGGATCCTATATGATCTATTGTGAAAACTGAAATTAAGCCTTTTCAAAACATTGTTACTTAACCCTCTGAGGTCTCTCTTGGATAGACTTCCAAGTAGGAAAATTAGTTTGATTATCATAAAGAGAAAAGGGTAGTTTAATAGGAACATGCTGATGATTATGATGACCCTAGTGTTTCTCATGGACCACCAACGTTTCTTTAATGCCTATAATTAGACCACCTATGTCTAGAATATCAACACTAAACTTGGAATGGCCTTTCCTTATGAAATATGCCCATACCTCTTTAGCCTGATGAAAATTAGCTCTCATGTTTTGAATTTCATGCTTGGAGATCTCCTGTCCATAGCTCTTTTGAGTATCTATGCTTACCATTTGTTTCTCATATATAAAAAGGGTTTGTTTGAAGCTTGAGATGGATTGTTTTGGGAATTGATTGGGTTGATCAAGAAGATAACTAGGTTCATAAGGGCTATTATAAGACTAGTGTGAGTCATCATACTACTAATAATGCTCTGTATATAGTTGGTGATACTCATCATATGGTTGATGTGGATCATGATAGGGGTAATGAGGATCATAACAAGATGTATATGGATCATTTTAGAACTAAAGATAAGGATATGAATGATATAATTCTTCTCTATAGGCTATCATAGCTTATAAAACATGTGAAAATCAACTAAATTATGAACAAAAATTGCCTTTTAACTCTAAGATAAGGACCATATGAATAATTAAAATTACTTATAAAGACCAATATGCTACAAATTTGAACTCCAATGGTTAAATTTGTGTCCCATTGAGCATGCCAAAACTATTATCAAACCAGATGGCACCCTACTTAAGGGATAATTGCTCTAAAATTCCTTTACACTTGGACCAACATTAGAATGATCTAAGGTGTGAGACACCTGTACTCATATTAGACCTCTATTTTGATGAGGCTAGCTCCTCTGATGTATCACTTTGCTCATTGTTACTAAATACTATTGATTTTTGGATGAAAAGGGTTAGATGGAAACTAAAAGGTAAATCCTATTCTACTATTGTTGATACACTTGTATTATTGGTTCATCCACTCTATTTGATCTCTTAAAACATTGATAAGATAAGTAAAACACTAAATACTACAACTCCAAAGTACTCCTATGTAATAGTATTTAATATAAAGGTTCATCAATTGACCAAAATATGAGAGAAATGATGGAATATGCCTAATTCAAGGCATTAACTAGTAAATTATATCCATGGTTAGCTTAATTAGTCAACATTAAACACTATATATGACCTTCATAAGTTAGCATACTAGTAACTAGGTGAGGTTAAGACCTACCAAGGGAGAAAGTGCTACCACATGTGTAAATAAACTAACATAAACACTCTATACTAGAATAATGGGATATGAAAATAGTCATTTATTCATCTTAAAAGGTTAAAAAGTTTGATCTTCCCAGAGTTTAGTCATGCCCAATAAAGGAATATGGTAAAATTAGCTTGAAATCTTGAATATATAGAATAAGAGAATTTAGAAAGATAATAGATTGGTGTAGAATAAGAGGAGGAAGTCAACATTAATTAACTCAAATTTAAATTCAGCATTATAATTGATAAAAATACACTCCAATAAGTATCCTTGTGTCTAATCCTTGCATGATCTTTGCATGATTTAATTTTGGTGTTAGAATGAAGATGGTGGGACCTTTGACTTATTAAATCTCCATTTGAATGTATGATGCACTATTATTTAGTGTGTTAAATCCATTTGAACTGAGTTTATGATATGTGAAAGTCCTCTCTTGCATGAATATTAAGGAAAATGCATGATGCTAGTTAGTTAGTCAACTCAGAGTGTTGGTACTTAAGACAAGTTAACTCCACTTAAGCTCTTTATTTGCATGAAATGGTACTTTAAGAGTGAAACATGCATGAAATTTCCACTTAAAGGTCAGTCAAAGTAGTTGACTAGGTTAATTCTACTTGAATTTATTATAGAATGGCTATTTTGGATGAGATGATAAGGGAAATTAAATGCATTTTTTTTACCTTATTATGATTTTAGGATTAATTAAAAGTATTAGGATTCAATCTCCATGGATTGAAATTCATGTAAACTTCCTTGTACCTCATCTTTGGTGTTTTTTCCTCTCAAAAACCTATTTTCTACCCTATTCCATATAATTTCATTAAAAAAATGAACATTTATGGGAACCTATCTAAGTTTACTTGATGTTTGAATTGGTTTCATGTTGATCCATGGGGTTTTGATTACAAGAAATGAGACTTTTCTCAAAACTAGTCATTATGAGGGTTTAGGAGGGTTTTGGAGGTGAACCTTCTTAAAAATAGTTCATAATGTATAGAAATCCAAATTGAAATTTATTTACATGAATTTTTATTATATATAACCCCTTAACTTCCTTTATAATATTTTGTTCCCATGCAAAATGTATGAAAAGATAGCTACACAAATAAATTTGCCTATAGGGTTTACAAACATTTTGGACATGCTTATGCTCTTAGAGATTTTTAATAAATTAAATTCCATAAAAAAACATAAATTATTCATTAATTATAATTTAATATGCTTAATAAAATAATTCTAAGAGAATTTGGCCAAACTCTTCACGTGATGAAAGATACAAGCACTTGATCAGGTGGCTCGAATGGGTATCCTATACAATCTAAATTTCCTCCTTGGAATTAAAATAAATATTCCATTGCTTATACCTAATTTAAATAGTTATTTTTGGAATGTATCATCTCCTTTTATCATTATTTATGGGTCAAATTGATTGATAGGTCTAAAAATGTCTTTTGGTGCTATAGGCCTTCTACACTTAAAACTGAGTTTTGATGATTTAGGAATTTTTAAGATGATATGGGGGATAAAATAACCTTTTTTAGATTCAATTTACATCCCTATGACATCTCTTTCTCTTCCCAATCTTGATTTTGGTCTTGATGCCTTTGAGGCTGCCTATGGGGTTTCTTGCATACATGGCTTGTGTAACCCTAGATCATTGAGTCTACCTATTATATCATGTGTAATGAGATTTTAACCATTATTTAAACTTAAAAATTTATTATAAACCCTTATTCAAGTTTTATACATCTTTAATAAGTCTCAAAACAAGTAAAAGTCTCTAAAGAGCCATAAGCTGATTTACTTGCTTTAGCCCTCAAGGGCATGACTTGCTTAGATTAGGGAGTTTTTTAACCTCTCAAAAGGTGTATGAAGATTTAAAAACATTATATAATTATTTATAAACACTTTAATGAACTTAGAAACCTTTGTTTCTCCTTGAAACCCACAATAGCCTCTTCTAGCTCCATCATGACTGTCTTAAGACAAACAGGGGATTGTGTCAAAATAATGAGCATCTACCCCCCTCAAATAACCTCTCCAAATGAATTATAAGATTTATAAGGTAATTTTAAAGACTTGTACCAATTTTTAATCCTTGATTCCACCTACAGGTGCCTAAAAGGTACAAATATCTCAAAATTAACCTCCTATGCATTAATTATGTATATGACTGACAATATTTTTCTTATTTCCACCCTAATTTGGACTAGAACATGATAAAAATGCTTTGAGATACTCATTAATATCTCAATATCAATTTTATTATTCTTTATTTATCAACTTTGACCCTTATGCCACCTCTTCTAGACCTTATCTTCTCAAGAAGATTGTTTGCTTGTACCAACATGACTGTGTACAATCAATATTATAGGTGATTTTGTTGGATTATTTTTTAATGATCCAAATTTATTTTTAATATTCTTAGTTATTTTTGTTTTTTATGTTAAATAAGAGTTAGTTCATGGGTTAATTGAAAACTATAACCACTCCGTGAAACTTTATAAGCTTTCATGTTTTTGTAAATATTCAACTAATATAATTAATATTTATTGTGCTATATGAAACACTATGTTCATGATGTAATTCCTCCATTATTTCAAAATCCATTAGTAGTGTTAGATCCATGATAAAATTTATTAATGGTGAAGGAGGATTGAAAGATCCAAAGGGATAGTGCAAATATTTATTGCAGATATAGTTATTGATGACAGGGAATAATTGAAGCCTCCAAACAAAATAAATTTTAGTAATTACTTCAGGCAGATTTATAGCGCTATTCCTTTTATCTACACTACACAAATATATTTCATAAAATCAATTTATACACTATAAGAGTGAATAATGGATGGTATTTTTTGGGGGTTAGATAAAATATTTTGTTGACTTTTCCCTATGTAGAGATATGCTATGAAAATAAGTTTTTTTAAGAATCTAAACTTGGTATGATAATTCCTATTATTGATGTCATTTTGAAATATTTTGTTGGTCTTTGATAGAGAGGATTTGATGGAGTTTCTACTAAAATTTGGTAAATTAAATGTCTATGGTACTTAGTGCCTCAAAAGAATAGATGCGACGGTTTTGATTTTTAGCACAATACTTTAGGTGTGCTAAAAGTTTTTTTCTAGCCTAGAAATTATCTCTAACCAGAAGAGAATCATCACAACTTAATGAAGCAAAACATACACAGTTGTATGGTACAATTTATAAAGTTTTTTCTGGTTTGATTTTCTTTTTAAGTTCAATATTGATTCTTCCCTATGGGATTAAAAAAATAAATAGGGCCAATGCCCAACCTTACAAAAGGATTATGGTGAAAAGAGTAAATTATTTTTTATATCCTATGAAATAGTTTATAAAATATTATGAAGCATGTATTTGTTTTTTACTTTTCCATCCATAAAACCAAGCATATGTATAATATTTTACCCACATATTTTTTAATTGGTTTATAGGGAGGTGGATAAATTGATTTTGTTAGTCTCTTATAATAGGAGAGGTCCAAGGTTCAAATCCCCTCCAACTATTTTTGGGGTCAAATCGGTGATATAAGGATGTATTTGTGACTTTTTAAGACAAATTTTCAACAAATAATTGTTTTTTTTTAAGGTAGTCATATGACCAGGTGATTCATAGGTTTTTGAATGTTCTAGACACATTGGAATAATTAATTTCATAATTTGAATTGTCTTTGTATGATTTTCACAATAAATGTATTAAAATTGATGTATAAAGGTGCACTTTGGTTGAAATAGACACCTTAAATTTTTTTTTTTTATAATATCACCTCATGCTTGTTCTTTCAAATAAAATATCATCCATTACATGTCCCAAGATCTTTTTTATTGACACCATATTTTTAGAGGTATAATCACTAAGAGGGGGTGAATTAATGATATAAAATATTTAACTTTATTTCCAAGTCTTTTAGACTATTAATCAGTCAACATATATCAATTTGATCAAGCAACATTAACAAGAGAGCTCATTCATTCAGTGTATACACAATATCAAATACACAACACATAGTTCCTATGGGAAACCTTAATGGGGAATAAAACCCACTCTTAATCCTAAAAACACATGGACTACTTGTCATATAATATGATTACAAATAAGAGACCCTTTTAGTGAAGCACTGAATTCACAAGGATCACCCACCCCTAGTTTGAACAATCACCCACTTGCTCTAGATGTTGAGCACCCATATAACATCTATGAAATAAATAGCTCCAAAACTTTTATTTCACTTTAATTTAATGGAGACACAATGTATAACACCTATCTTTCACCCTTCACACTTTTTCAACTTTGTTCACATAAGTAATACATCCAAAACACCCTTTTGGATCACCCTAAGCTTCTTCACTCATCCTCATCCATAAACCTACAAATACACTATAATTACAATAGGTACATGACCAAAAAGGTCATATACATAGTAATTATTCTAACCTACCTCTTTTCTCTATCTTTTTCACTCTCAACACATGCTCATGTCACACATACCTTTTCTTTTCTCTACTCATATTGGTCTTCATAAGTCTCTTCACTTATATATTTTTAAGTATTTAAACCATCACATTTTGTTTCAAATTTTAGAGAGTATTCATGAATATCATGTTCATAACCTTCCTTGTTAGCAATAACACATGCCTTCACTCTTAAGGTATATATATATATATATATATATATATATATATATATATATATATATATATATATGGGTCACCTTTAAGTAGTACCTTCTTTCAAATAGGCCTAAGTCACTTTTTAGGTCCTATGAAGACCCATTCTCCTTTTTGACACTTATCTAAGAAACCTAAGAACACATAAATGTTTTAAAATACATGGACCCATGACACACAATATATAGGTCCTCCTTAAGTGATAAAAACCATCACATCACCCTTTTACTAAAGCTAAATTTGCTCAAACAACATTATGTGCATACAACCACCATGAAAAAACACACAGTCACTTTCTAAGACTTTTTTCATACTAAATATGATTGATAAAACCTTAATAATCCACATAGATGATTCTCATGAACTCTAAAACACTCTCAGATAGTTATCTCATCTTGAAACATCAAAATACCATCAATAACAACTCAATTACCCTTCTTAGGTTACTTATAGAGCATGGATTAACATATAGTAAACTTTAGAGTTCAATAACTTTGATTGTATAAACATTTATACCTTCAAATGAATATTTATAGATGTGATTTAAGTCATCTACAACTTTTATTTTTGATACAACATCAAATTATTCATATATCAAAAGTTATGGCTCAAAAACCAAGAACTAGTCTTTCCTTCTTTAAATTCAAATATTCAAATCCAAATGGTCATAGTTAAACCTAAGTTACTTAGAACACATCTCATGCTCTTCACTCAGATCACTCAACTTGTACCATCGATATTCATTGAAAGAAGCTTGAATTTTAACTCAAAGTAATCCACTATCCAAATGTTAAACCTCAAACGTTTGTTATCATCTCACTATTTCCTGATAATTTAGAACAAATGTATTCCATCGATCTCTATGGATTAACCAAGTCTTTATCTTTCAATGCTCACTATTAGATCTTGATCAAAAATATCAAGATTATGACACTTGGAACCTTTTCATGCCTTTTAGTAACTTTACTGATAGTCCTTTACATGTGTGCCACTTGGTAGTCTAATGTGCATTATCATCTATTTGACTTATCCTACACCATTAATCTTCATCAGTATGAACTGCCACTCACCATTGATCTTCTGTCAGACTAGTTACTTGCATATACAACCTTTGACATGTTGACTTCATATTCACCATTGATCTCAATATGTAAGATTAAGTTCTCACCATTGGATATTCTAGACTAATGACCTTATACTTCAATGTGATTAAACTTGATGGTCTCTAGCTCATCACAGTCTACTAGAGCAACTTTGAATATTTATAAATTGAGATAAAAATCACTTCAAGACTCCAAATTTTCATGGTATCTTCTTGGCACTATAGACAACATCTACATGTAATCCTTTAACCAATAATGACTTTCTACATACTTAAAATAAATTCTTAAACTTATTGGATCTTTTATATCTGTATGACATGCAGTGATGGTCTATCTTCTCTTAAGCTATAAGTTAAATTTTTATTATTCTAAATGATCATAAAACATACCAAAGCTCCTCCAAGACATCTATAGATGACTCATAACCTCTTCTTTATCCTTATAGACCTATACATATGCCATATCTCTTCAAACTTTAAATCTAATCACTTTGTCATTCATGAATTAGTACCACATGATCTATTTTGACATAAATGAAAAATTAAAACACCAATGACCATGCCTAACAATCTCCCCTTTTGTCATTGATGGAAAACTACACTAAGAATGTCTTCTCTCATATTCAACAATTCTCCATTCTGATCTTTCTCTCCCTTTGACATAAATAATAAATTATATATACTTTTAGGCAAATGAACCAATGTATTCCAATTTGAAATACATCCATCTAAACTGGGACTTATCTTATCCTTGAACCTAAAAATCTACCCATAGAGCTTATAAATCTCTCCCTAACTCCACGCTCCATCTCATGTCATCTTGTCTTTGATATACACCAATATAAATAAATATTTCAAGACTAAAAATAAGAAAGGACCACCTATAAGAGATGATAAAAACTCCCTTTAACACTATACATAATACTTCTTACCTTTAACTTTTTAAACATGCTCTAAGACTACACTCTTCTTTGATCATAATCTATTCTATGAAGACAAAACACACTAGAACATAAAAAAACTGCTTAACCTCACCTTGATAACACTGAGAGGGACTCCCCCTAGGTCAATTAGGAACCCCTTGAGAATATTTATATCATCTTGGTATTTTGTATAAAATGACCAAAAAGTCCACTTCTTCATACTAGCCTTACTTAGAGGCCTTGTATCCCTACCTGAACCTTTCAGAGCCCATAACTTTCTATGTATGAGATTTCATGGCTTGAAATTTCATATCTGGAGTACACTCATATAACTCCTTAAACATATTAAAAATAAACATTTAGATCTTCCTCTACAACATACTTCATAAACCTACATGCCAATTAACCCTCTATTTGCGTAAATCCTCCTCTATAAAACTAACCATGTACTTTCAAAATATTGTGAAAGAATTTTTTAGCACCCATTTGGCCATTTCAATTAATTAAGTAGACATATACCTCAATTAATTAGAAAAAACACTTTTCAACAAAGGCCAAAAAACTTAGGTTTACAAGAGAAACTTGATCAACACATCACCTTATAATTAACTCCCACCTCTGAAACATTTATCACACCTAGAGGTCATTAATACACATTTTTGGATCAAATTTTGAGCTTATAATCCCTTGGTAACCCATACATCCTATGACATGGATTTTGACCTGCATATCCTTAAGCATAAATTGGGAAACCCAAGAGGAAACAAAAATATCCAATTACACATAAAAGAAATTCAAAGCTTGAAATCACCTAGAGATCATATGAATAAAATCATCATATATTTTTATGCCATTAAGACACTTTAACAATTTCTAATTATTCAAATGACATTTGAAAAACTCCATACCCAATTTGCAGACCTTGCACACATACCTGCTTCAACACATGAAAGATGTCTCTTAAGAATCATAGGTAGAGACAACCACTTATCACAAAGGGGATAAATATCCTAAAACTCAAGATGCTCCCATATCTTCATGTCATCACTTGGCTTGCAGTCCTTCCTCAACTTTAGATTGATCTTGAATGAGTTTTCAACTTTTTTTCTTTTCTTTTATCTCAGGATCCAACTTGATTTCCTTGTCCATTTGGGTAGATAAGGCTTGTTCCTTGATCCTAGACATTCTTCCCTATTATATCATGGTTAGTAGTCCACCTTGATCCTATTTTTAATTTACCTTCTTAGGCCTCCATTCACTATGGCTCTTTCTCTTTATGACAAGATTGACAATTTTTAAAGTAGATCATTGATCATTCCTACATAAGCTTGTTATATGACTTCTTTTTTGACATTTGAAAAAAATGAGATTTCTTAGACTATACATACCTTGAGATATATGATGATTCCTTAAAGTTTCATGAATTAATTCATGTATTTGGTCATTTAGTCTCCTGTTGAGGGTATTACAAAACTTTGTAATATGACCAAAACCTTGACAATTACAACAAATGATGTCATCCTTCCCTTATGAATTTGTTGATTATCTTGAGAAATGATGTCTTTATGCTTACCATTGTCTTTCTCATAATTCTAAGAAAACTCACTTTTGAGGATATTTTACACTCTCTAGCCCTATGACCAAATTGATTACAAGTATAGCAATAACCATTAAACTTTGCATACCTCATGGCATTTGGTTGTCTAATTTCATTTGTCCTCATTCTACCAACAACTTCATTCCTTGAATGATGATTGATATTCAAGGTTTGATTATATTTTTTCATATCATCATCTATCTTATCTTGAGTTACATGTTTTTGTTCTTATTTTTATCTAAGACCATATCTATCACTAGCATGATTTTGATTAATCAGAATATTATCAAGATGATTTGAGCTCTTTTCAAACTTCATAAATGACTTCACTTGTCTTGACGTCTTCTCTAATTCATATTGCAATGACTCATTTTCAATAACATACCTTGAGAACTCATCTTATTTATCTTTCAACATTGTAGATAGTATTTCCAATTAATAACTAAAATGATTGATTATATATTCATGTTCCTTGGTGTCTTCAATATGTCTTGATCAAACACATTGAATTGGTCTTCATAGTCCTTGATTTATGACATCATATTATTGTTCTTTTTCTTCTCAATCTTTATATCTTAAAGATAACTCCTCAATTCAATCTCATAGTCCTCCTTATCTTTTTCATCATCTATATCTCTGCTCATAGCTTGACTTAATTTCATTTTCAAAGACTCTATCTCTATTTGATACATGATACATTCTTAATTATTACTCTTTACTTCTTCATCAAGAGTATTGAGTTTTAAGTTATTATGTGATCTCATCATGATTCTTGAATTAATTACTCAACCTTCCTTCAAATATTCTAATTTACTCCTCATAGGATTTGATCAATACATCTTATTTTTTATTCTTGTTTTGTAGCAACTTCATTTATTCCATATTGTTGAGATATTTTTCTTCAAAAGTGACTTTCTCATCTTCTTCCTCTAGGTTATCTCTACTGAAGAAATCTCTACTTAAGGAACATTCACCTTCATCATCATTAAAATCCATGAATAATGTCTCTTTGTCCTCATTATGAAAATAATCATCACTATCAGATGTGGTCACTTCTTCTATAAATGAGTTTTTATCTTATTCATAGTAAAGTCTCTTACTCCCTTTGTATGATTCCTTCTTTCCATTTTTTATTGAAGAAATTTTTGTACTTGCTAGGACCCTCAAATTTCTTATGTTCAACCTCATGTGATTCCTTAGAAGATAATTTGTGTTTAATGTTATATCAGCTAAGACATCTAGTTGTAAAGTGACCAACTTTACAACATACAAACATTTGAAAGGAAGTCTTCCTTCATACTTACCTAATCTTACATTTAGTTTTCTTGCAATCAGGGCTTCAAGTTGATCTTCATTAAGATCAAAATATTCTAGACTTAACTTGATCTTCTTGGCATTTGTCTCCTTAATCACCTTGAAGGAAAATTATTTCTTAGGAGGTTTGTCCTCATAAAGTCTCATCTTGTAGGAAACAAGAATCACATGCAGTTCATCTATTTTCATCTAAGTGAGATCATTACTTTCTTCTATAGTGAAAACCTTTGAATTAAACTTGAGTGTAAGGGTCCTCAATACCTTCCAAACTATAGTAGCTTCATAATTCATCTCTCTAAGACCTTTTATCATGTTTACTACCTCATCAACATTTAGAAGATAGGATGCCATAATTTCTTCTTCCTTCATCTTAAGACTCTCAAATTTCCTTCGGTATGTCTTTAACTTGGCTAATTTTACCTTTGAGTCTCCTTTATAAACAGTCTATAATTTGACCCAAATTTCCTTAGTAGACTTGAAATGGATCACTTTGGTGAACTCATCCTCAGATAGACCACAAATGATAACATTCATAGCTTTTGAGTTATTCTCACTCAACTTCTTGTCTATAACACTAGTTGGAGGAGTAACTAGTGAAGTATATCCATCCATGATAGATTACCATATATCAAACCCTAGAGACATGATGTATGTCCTCATCCTTGCACTCTAGAAAGCATAGTTTGACCTACTGAATAGTGGTGCTTACTTTGTAGATACCACTGAATAGTGGTTCTTACTTTGTAGATAAACCCTACATCTATTGACTTGTCATATTATACCTTAGATCACCTTCAAGTGGTTAAACTTACAATGAAGGTCTGGTTTTGATACCAATTATTGGAGGTAAAATCACTAAGAGGAGGGGTGAATTAATGATGGTAGATATTTAACCTTAATTCCAAATCTTTCAAAATATTAATCAATTAAATTATATAGACTTGATTAAGCAATATTAATAAGAGAGTTCATTCATTCAATGCATACACAAGATCAAACACACAACACATAGTTCCTATGAGAAACCCTCATGGGGAATAAAACCCACTCTCAAACATATATAAACATAGAATACTTGTCCTATAAGATGATTACAAGCAAAAGACCCTTTTAGTGAACCACCCACTTCATAAGGATCACCCACCCCTAAGTTTGAATAAGCACCCATTTTCTCTAGATTTTGAGCACCCACACAACATCTATAAAATCAATAGCTCCAAAACTTTGATTTCACTTCAATTTAATGGAGACATAATGTATAACATCTCTCTTTCACCCTTCACATTTTTTTAACCTTGCTCACATAAGCAATGCGTCTAAAACACCCTTTTGGATCACCTTAAGCTTCTTTTCTCATCCTTAGCCACAAACCTGCAACAAATCTATAATTAAAAGAGAGACATGACCAAAAAGGTCATACACACATTATTTATTCTAACATGCTTCTTTTCTCTATCTTCTATACTCTCAACATATGCTCTTCTTACACATACTTTTTCTTCGCTCTACTCATATTGGTCTTCACAAGTCTCTTTACCTATTTATTTTCATGTATTTAAACCATCACATTTTATTTCACCTTTTATAGAGTCTTCATTAATATCATGTTCATAACCTTATTTTTTGGCCACAACACATGCCTTCACTCTTAAGGCATCTACATGGGTCACCTTTAAGCAATACCTTTTTTCAAATAGGCCTAAGTCACTTTTTAGTTCCTACAAAGACCCATTATCCTTTTTGACACTTCTTCAAGAAAATTAAGAACACAAGAACACTTTAAAATATATGGACCCATGCCACACAATCTATAGGTCATCCTTAAGTGAGAACACCCATCACATCACCCTTCTACTAAAACTAAATTTTCTCAAACAACATTATGTGAATATAACCACCATGAATGAACACACAATCACATTCTAATCTTTTTTTATATTGAATATTATTGATCAAACCATAGTAATCCACACAAATTATCCTCATGGAGTTTACAACACTCTTTAATAGTTATCTGATTTTGAAACATTGAAATACCATCAAGAACAACTCAATTACCCTTCTCGGGTTACTTTCAGAGCATGAATGAACACAAAATCAACTTTGGAGCTCAATAAATTTGAATGTACAAACATTTAGACCTTAAAATTAATATTTATAGATGTGACTTGAAGTAATCTACAACTTTTATTGAAACTACAACATCAAATTTTTCATATATAAAAATTTATTACTCAAAAACTAAGCACTTATCTTTCCTTTGTTAAATTCAAATATTTAAATCCAAATAGTCATAGTTAAACCTCAGTCACTTAGAACACATCTTGTGATATTTTATCATCTCAATCAAATCACACCATCAATTTTATTTAGAAAAATCTCAAACTTTAACTCAAAATTCTCTACTATCTAAATAATAAACCTTGAACATGTGTTATCATCTTATTATTTCTTGATAGTTTGGAACAAACACACTCCATCAATCTTTGTGGATTAACTAGGTCTTTATCTTGCAATGTTCACCATTATATCTTACTCAAAACTCAAAAGATTATAACACTTGGCACTCTCACATGCCTTTTTATCACTTCACTGATAGTCCCTTGTGCATTTACCACTTGGTAGTCTCATGTGCATTGTTGCCTCTTTGACTTGTCCTACACCATTAATATTCATCAGTAAGAACCCCTGATCACCATTGATCTTTTGTTAGACTAGTGAGCTTATGACACTTATTACCTACATGTGTAACCTTTAACATGTTGACTTCATATGCACCATTGATCTCAATATTTAAGAATAAGCACTCATCATTGGATTTTTTGACCAACAACCTCAAACTTCAATGTGATTAAACTTGATTGTCTTTGGCTCATCATAGTTTGCTAGAGAAACTTTGAAGTTTTATAAATTGAGCTAGAAATCAGTTCAAGACTCAAAAAAATTAGTGTATCTTCCTGGAACTATATAAAACATCTACATATAATCCTTTGACCAATAATGACTTTCTATGTACCTAATATAAATGCTCAAAATTATGAGGTCTTTCATATATGCATGATGTGTAGTGATAGTATGGATTCTCTTAAGCTAGAAGATACATTTTGCTTATTAAAAATGATCACAAAACATACTAGAGATCTTTCAAGACATATATGGATGCCTCACAACCTTTTTAAATTTTTATAGACTTGTACATGTGCCATATCTCTTCAAGCTCTCAATCTGATCACTTTGTCATTCATGCATTAGTATCACATACTCTTTTTTGACATCAATGACAACTTAAGAAACCAATAACCATGTCCAAAAAATCTAAGTGACAACTTGAGGTTGGAGAATCTACTGGAGGCTAGAGGATAATTATCCTCTCCATTTAGCTATTAATTCAGAGTATGGTTTCAATGCTTAAATGGAAAATTTTAGCTTATCTTCTTACTTTTAGTTTCATTTTTAGCTTCTTATATCTAATATTCATGACATGGATTGTATAGATTTAGTTATTTTTATTTATCTTGATGCATGAATTCTCACCTCTCACCTGATAGGGGAGAAGATTTAGGCATTGGTTGGACTTTAATTAGTCATTAGTGATAATATGACTTGATAGGGGTTGATAACACCTTTAGTGTTGAACAAAGGTTGTCAATGTTTATTGGACATCATGGAGATGTGCCATACATAGTATGGGTTTGTAACTTGGTTGGGTCCTTATGTGGGACCTTATGTGTGTTGATGTAGTTGGACATGCTTGATTATGTTCTACTATAGTATATTATGATGATCACCAGGTATGAGCATGTTTTGATTATGTTCATCAGCCATTTTTTGACATAACTCACATGGTTGGGCTTATTTATAGAGTGGAATAGTTTTTGGTTATTGTCATAGGTATAGTGTACCACTTGCAGTTACAACAAAGTTCCTTTGATGAATTTAGAGTCATTACTCCAATTAATTCATCTATTATACCCCTTTGGATAAAGGGGGAGTTTGTTGAATTATTTTTTAATGATCCAAAGTTATTTTTAATATTCTTAGTTAGTTTGATTTGTTATGTTAAATAAGATTTGGTTCATGAGTTATTTGAAAACTTTAACCACTCCATGAAACTTTATAAGCTTTCACATTCTTGTAAATATTGAATCAATATAATTAATATTTCTTATCTTATGTGAAATGCTGAGTTCATGATGTAATTCCTCCATTATTCTAAAGGCCATCAGATTTCATGAGATATGGAGATGTTTAATGATCAATCTATCTTTCTTGGTACTTAAAGACTCTTCACATCACTTGAAATCCCTTTCACATGCCCCTTCTTGATCCCAAACTCCTCAAATCATGTTTTCAAGCCTCATACATAGTCCTATTCCATATAATTTATTGTGTACCCTCATTTCATGCTCAAACAATGATTTCATTCTCTTGAGAAGTTTCAGAGATTGTCCATTTGGTCATTTTAATATGCACGAATATGTATTCATATGTCCAGCTTGATTTGAGTGTCCTTGCATTGAATTTTTCCAATAGGTGACTATGTCAATGATAAGGCTAAATTGTATGGATGTAGATGCACATAATTAGGTGAACTTAACTATATGCAAATGATTAGAGTCCCCTTTATTCATGTTCTTTGATTATTTAATATGATTTGTTCTCTTGAAAATATCATTTTGAACATCAATCTTCTCTAAAGACCACTATGTCTTATTACTATCTTACCAACTTGAAAGAAGGCTTGCTCTCTTAAGTGGATATAGGTATGCTTCATAGGGTGAAATTGACTAGGTACCATGTCCTTTAGAATCATCATCCTCATAATGAGTCTATATCATCATTGTTTCTTTGATTACTTTATCCTCTAAACATAAAACTACTTTATGCCATTATGTTCTTATACTGTCTGCCAAAATTGGATATATGATTTATGTTCATGATCTGTAGGTGTGTGTCTAAGAGGAAATGACTATGTAAAAGCTGATTGGAACACCTCTTTCCATTTTTTAGGTTCATCTCACCATGAATCCTACATACCATCATTAAAATCCTTTTGAATCACTATGCCATCATCTCATTTGTACTTGTAGATAGTTATGTGATCTTTATGACTGTAGGTAGACTATTGGTAGTTAAATTGACTATGTATCATGTTTCTTGAAGATCATAACATCCTCTTATAACCATTAATCATGTTACTCTCATGAATTAATATCACATTGTCTTATTGAATCACTTCCTGAACATGATACTTCCTACATAGACCACTATGATCTCATTTCCTTCACACCTAGAGTTTTACATATGTCATCAGGGCTATAGGGTTTGGTTTTCAAGGTGAGAGACTGATTTTAGGTGATTTGATTTTCCTATCTTAAAATAACTCATTATGAATTTGAAAAGATTCTTATATCATGATAAGACTATATGAACTCTTATTGCTTCACTATTTGACTGTGCTTTACTTGATGTGTCCTTGTATGGACTGTACCTAAGCTTGAGAGATTTTTTAGAAGCTTAAAAAACACACAAGACTAATTGTTGGTTTGAAGATGGTCTCACATGACATATGATCTCAAAACAATATCAAAAATATCCTTTAAGAGCATACCCTTAAAATCACATTTAAGGACTATTTTCCTACTTGGATATAGGTCATCCTTGAAGTTAGATGTAGGTGTTCCTTTGAGTTTCTTTAGCCCTATGTCTAAATTTCAAATGTATTTTTATTGAGATATGTTTGAAGTTACTCATATACATGGATGAACATCCATATGATGGTCAATTTAGTCTCCTTAAGCCTTGACATGATTTTTGAACTTGTTGAGAAATTAACCTACCTTTAGACTACCAATATACAGGTTTGTAGGTGATTTCAAGACACTTGATAGCCTTTTCATGTTTTATCAAGGGTTTTATGAATTGATATGGGTCTTAATTTAGGTTAAGAACCTCACATTGAATTCTTTTTCTAACCCCACATTCATAACATGATGAGAGATTTCAAAGACCATGCCCTTATTTTCTATATGATGATTGTGTATACCTCCTCTATATGGATAGAGTGTGAACCTAGACCTAAGGAAGGATCAAAACCTGATTTGATCTTGAATTTATTCTGTATGTATTTTGATTTGATCACTTTTACATAGGCCTTTAATAATACACCTTATCAATGTCTTTGGCCTTTCTACTCTATGAAAAGTTGTTGATTGTACTTTATTAGATGTAGGCCATCATTTTATGACTATTTATGATGTTTTCTTGGCCTACATAACATTTATCCTTAATGACCATGATAACCTCACATATTATTGATTTATTATGAGATGTATGATGGGATGGAGGTGAATGGAAGGTGTGGTGATGGATGGGAGACTAAAACCATGAATGGAAGATGGAAAAGAGGCTTGAATAGTGAGAATGGTAGGGAAAAACAAGGCTACAGGAAAGAATGAAAATGGATGTGGAAGATGAACATGAAAGGGGAATCCAAAACCATTTGAATGTATTATGCAAGGATTATCTAATCCTTTAACACATATTTCAATTTGGATGCCATTGGAGGGAGGTAAGAGGCTAAAATTAAAACATAGTATTATGCTAAAACCTCAAATATGTTATAAATCCTTAAAGTTTCTAAACTAGGATTTTGAGGACTATTGGGAGGACATGATAAAATCATTGGAAATTAAATAATCATGAAAATTTTAGAATCACAAGGAAATACATGAGAACATAATGGAGACCCCTTCAAATAAGAAAATAAGAAATATTGAAAATCCTTCTCTCTTAAACTATACAAATTCCTTGAGAAACATCTAGTGTAGATTTGCTTTGTAAACCTTTTTTTGAGCTTCATGTGACCATTATAAGTGGGGAAATGACCTAAATAATTCCATGTAATGATGAAATATGTTCCAAAGAAGCTCTGAAAATTAGAATTTTCTTGAAATGATGCCCTAATGAGGAGAAATTGTAGAAAACTGGTTGCCTTCATGGATGAAAGACTGCAGAATTATGCCTTGACCTCAAATGGATTGTTCATAAAGGAGTGGAAACCAAATTTAGAACCACTCACTCTAGTAGGAATATCTATGAGTCTATTTTCTTTGACCTAAAATTTAGACCTAAATCTTCTCTCTTAGCTGTACCAATTACAAACTTGAAGGTCTGTCTCTATGGGTAAAGAAGCAAAGTGATTATAGGAGACCAGTTTTGAGTCTATATTATATATAGTTTCCATGAAATTATTTTGGGATACCTATCATACCTTGATCTTATTGCTTTAGACTTCCATCATATGGATGGCCGCATGAATTCCATACTTTGCTTGGAAAATGTTTGAAAAAGGGTCTTTCTTTGATTTTTATTTCAACTTAAGCTTACAACCACCACTTAATTTGCATGAAAGGGAATTCCATGAGTCATTTATCATACTAACACAATTTTTTGATCCTTTTACATGATTTTGAGGCATATTTAGCATGTGGGAGCTGAAAATAGGCCCTTTTTGGCTTAAATTTACATCAAATGACCTTTTCAAGTTATACTTTATGACTAAGGTTAAGTCATAAAAATGAATATGGTCAAAGGTATTTGAATAATTTTATGACCTTTTTAGTACCATTTTTATCATTTAAAGACCAAAATGTTCCTTTCTAGGAAAAAATACATAGTTTTAGACCACCTTGAATGGGCTCAATAGTACCAAGAAAAGTTTTGGATTACACAAGTTGGTATTTGGCCTTAATAAGCTAAATTACCAATATTTATGGTGACTCACAAGGCTTGACCAGATTTTTGGTCAAAATCACTTAATGGATTGGTCATGACAATGATAATTTGAAACACAAAAACTTGACTTAATGACTCTCTTAAACATCAAACAGACTCTTTTGGGATTTGTAACACTCATTTTGATTGTGACAATAACAATACTAAAATAAAATAATAAATAAACTAATAAGGAAGGGAAAATAACCTAAAGAAACATGAAAACATAATAAAGGGGAAGCATACTACTACTTGTGCTATTCACTTATTGTAATAAAGTAAACCTAGAATAACTAAATTGAAGTGAAAAGCTTTCCTCTAGGGTCAAATAGAAAGCTATTTTGTCCAACATTTAAATTTGAATCATGTTTTCCATATCTTGGTAGTGTCTTCTTATAGATAGGAGTACTTGTATTCTCATGTCTTCTTGATGATGTAGCTGGGCCTTATACCTCCATTCTCAGGTGCATGGATTGAAGATATAGATCTAGAACCCAATCATCCTCCTCCCATATTCTTCTACTTTGAAATAATAATGCCAATTATTCTTTATTTATTGGTTTCTAATGAATTGATATGTCTTCCACTATACCTTCACTCTATTCCACATTAGATGGTGACTTGGAAAAATATTCATGATTGACCTCTTTTATCTCTTTAGGAATGCTAAATGGAAAGATTTATTTATTTGATTTGTGTTTAGGAGCAATGACTTGAGGTACCAACTCAACCAACACTTCTTCATTATTTTCATCATCATGAACTTACTCTTCTTGTGGGTAAAACTTGATAGATTCAATAGCTGATTGGTCTTCAGCATCCTTGATAAGAAGTGTGAGACCTTAAGAGATTGATATTCATTACAAAAATCCATATACTACTACCAAAAATCATCATCATTACCTTGATACTTATCATATTTGGTTGAGTTACACCTATCAATGGTAAATTCTAAAATTTCTTGAGAATGATATTGATAAAGAACAACTATTATATGATCAAGTGTATCTTGAGAAATAACCTCTTGTTGCATACCTGAAAATTCTTCTTCTTGCACTTGTTATTGCACTTGTATCTTAGTCTTTATCTCAGCTTCCACTTTGAATTCATCTTCTTATACATCTTGTGAGATTAGATCATGTTCTTCCTTGACAAAGGGTGTGCCAAAAATGATGTTCTCTTCATTTTCAACTATAACCAATTTCTCATATCCTATCACTTTAGCAAAAAATTCTTCATTCACTTCACACAAGAGAGGATCCTTTTCAAGAATTAGCATGGTAGATGCCTAAAAATACTCAAGAAGATGAGAAATGTATAAATATGTTACCATAGATGCTTGATTTTTCTCATGGAGTTGCTCCTCTTGGATCACCTTCAACTCCTTTCTCTTTTTCAATATTTATTGAATAGCCTTCCATGAAGGAAAGGCCTTTGGATTTTGAGGAGAAAGGAGTGGAGGGTGAATGATCTCTTACTTGCTCTTGACTTTAGTATCTTGAGTTATGCTTAAATGTTATTCACTCACCTTGGACTACTATACCTACTTCTAAGTCATGAACTTGGGTTTAGAAACTTGTGCTTTGCACTTGTTTCATCCATGGGTGTGAAAGAAGGAACTTGTTGTTGTGTTGCCTTTAAAGTTTCCATTGAATACTGAAGGTGTTGATTTGTAAGCTCAACTTGCTTGGCTAGATGAGCCTTAAAATAATGAACCAACTAATTAGAGACATCTCCCTATAAAAATGAATATTAAGGCCTCTGTATGATCTACTGTGAAATCTGAAATTTATCCTCTTCAAAACACTATTCTTCAACCCTCTAAGGTCTCTCTTGGATAGACTTCCAAGTAGGAAAGATAGACAAGGTCTGAATGAAATTTTTAGGATGTGATAAACATTAGTTTGTTGATCATAAAGATAAAAGGGAAATTAAATAGGAACATGTTGATGATTATAATGACCTTGGTGTTTCTCATGGACCACCAATCTCTCTTTAATGCTTAAATTTGGACTACCTATGTCTAGAATATCAACACTAAACTTGGAATGGCCTTGCCTTATGAAAGATACACATACATATTTATCCTACTATAAATTATCTCTCATGTTCTAAATTTAATGCTTGGAGATATTCTATCCATATATTTTTTGAGTTTCTATGCTTACCATTTGTTTCTCATAGCCAAATAAGGTTTGTTTGAAGCTTGAGATGCATTATTTTGGGACTTGATTGGGCTGATCAAGAAGATAACTAGGTTTACAAGGGATATTATAGGACTGGTATGAACCATCATACTTTTGATAAAGCTATATATATGGTTGGTGATACTCATCATATGGATGATATGGATCATGATAGGGGTAATGAGGATCATACCAAGATTTATATGGATCATTTTGGAACTATTGATAAAGAGATGAATGATAGAATTCTTCTCTATATGCTACCACAACTTATAAAACACGTAAATCAATTGAATTATGAACAAAATTTACCTTTTAAATCTAAGATAAGGACCACAAGAGTAATTAAAATTACTTCTAAAGACCAATATGATACAAATTTGTACTCCAATGGCTAAATCTATGTCTCACTAGGTGTGCCAAAATTATTAACAAACCAGATAACACCTTGCTTGAAGGCTAATTATTCTAATCTTCCTTCACACCTGGACTAAAATTGTAATTATATGAGGTGTGGTATACCTATACTCAAATTAGACCTTTAATTTTGATGAGGCTAGCTCCTATAATGTATCACTTTGCTCACTATTACTAAAACCTACTAATTTTGGGATGAAAAGGGTTAGAAGGAAACTAAAAGGTAAATATTATTCTAGTATTGGTGATACACCTATATTTTTGGTTCATCCACTCTATTTTAAATCCTAAAAAATTGATAAGACAAGCAAAAAACTAAATCTTACAACTCCAAAGTATTCTTATATAACAATATTTCATATAAAGGTTCATCAATTGACCAAAGCATGAGAGAAATGATGGAATAAGTCTAATGCAAGGCACTAACCAATCTATTATATCCAATTTTAGCTTAATCAATCAACATTAAACGCTGTATATGACCTTCATAAGTTATCATACTAGTAACTAGGTGAGATCAGGACCTACCAAGGGATAATTTGATACCACATGAAAATCAATTAACATAAACACTCTATATCAAAATATTGGAATATGAAAGCAGTCATTTATTCATCTCAAAAGGTTACAAATATCAATCTTGGTAGAGTTTAGTCATGTTCAAGAGAGGGATCTGGTGAAACTGTCTTGAAATATTGAATATATTAAACAAGAGAATTGAGAAAGCTAAGAGATTGGCATGGAATAAGAAGAGGAATCCAAATTCAATTAACTCAAATTCAAACTCATAATTATAATAGATAAAAATACACTTCAAAAAGTATCCTTGTGTCTAAGCCTTGCATGATCTTTACATGATTTCATTTTGGCATTGGAATGAAGATGGTGGGCACTTTTACTTATCAAATCTCCCTTTTCATGTATGCTACAAAATTATTTGGTGTGCTAACTCCATTTGAACTAAGTTTAAGATGTGTAAAATTCCTATCTTGTATGAAGATCAAGGAAAATGCATAATGCTAGTTAGCTAGTCAACTCAAAGTGTTGGTCTTTAGGATAGGTTAACTCTACTTAAGCTCTTTCCCTACATTAAATGGAACTTTAAGAGTGAAACATGCATGAAATATCATCTTAAATGTTAGTTATGCAGCATGAAACCTCTATCAAACTCCTTGATAGCCTTTTAATGCCATTCTTTGGTTGACTTGACTTGTCAAATAGGTCTACTAGGCCAAATAGGCCTAGTAGCATATATTATTGCCATGATAACCATTGGAAACCTAAATAAAACTATGAAAACCTAAAAAAATGATGATATTAATAGCTCCTCCTAATGAAGAGACTCTTACAACTATATCAAATTATTTGACTAGGTTAATTCTAATTGAATTTCCTATAGAGTGGTTATTTTAGATGAGATAATAAGGGAAATTAAATGCATATTTTTGACCATATGATGATTTGAAGATGAATAAAAAATCTCAATATTTAATCTCCATTGATTGGAATTCATGTAAACTACCTTTTACCTCATCTTTGGTGATTTTTCATCTCAAAAACCTATTTTCTACCTTGATATATATAATTAATTACAAAAACTTACATTTTTTTGGACCCTATATGAGTTTAATTTATGTTTTAAGAGGTTTAAAGTTGATCCATGTGGTTTTGATTTCAATAAATGAGACTTTTCTCAAAACTGGTCATTATGAGGGTTTTGAAAGTGAACCTTCTTAACGATGGTTCATAAATTACATACATCCAAGCCAAAAATTATTTATTTGAATTTTTATTATATACACCCCATTAAATTCCATGAGAAGTTTTGGTTTCCATGCAAAAGGTATGAAAATATAGCCACGCAAAGAAATTTGCCTATAGGGTTTGCAAGCATTTTGGACATGCTTATGCTCTTAGAAATTTTCATAAAGTACATCCCATCAACCAGCATAAATTTTTCATTAATTATAATTAAATATGGGTCATAAAATAATTTTAATATTTTTTGGCCAAACTCTTTACATGGTGAAAGATATGAGTACTAGATCAGGTGGCTCAAATGGGTGTCCTAGCCTGTAGAATTCAAATTTACTCCTTGGACTAAAAATAACTCTTAAATTTATTATAAATACTTTAAAAAATCATAAATAAACATATATAATCTCATTTTATCATGATATAGGATTCATCTTTCTTGATAGGTCTAAAACTACCTTTTGGTGCTATAAGCCTTTTAGGCTTAAAATTGAGTTTTGGCCCAAAACTGAGTTTTGATGATTTAGGAATTTGTAAGATTACATGGGGGATAAAATAAAAAATTTAAAATTAAATTTACATCCCTATTACCTCTATTTTTCCTCCCAAGCTCCATTTTGGTCTTGATGCCTTTGAGGCTGCCTCTGAAGTTTCTTGCATACATGGACTGTGTGACCTTAGATCACTGAGTAAGCCTATTATCTCATGTGTAATGAGATTATAAACATTTTTTAACCTTAAAAATTTATTATAAACCCTTTAAAAGTTATATAAATCTTAAACAAGTCTCAAAACAAGTAAAAGTCTCCAAAGAGCCATAGGCCTATTTATTTGCTTTAGCCCTCAAGGGCATGGATTGCTTAGATTATGAAGTTTTATCACCTTTAAAAATGTGTATTAATATTTAAAAACATTTTATAACTATTTATAAACACTTTAATTATCTTAGAAACCTTTTTTTCACCTTGAAACCCACAAGAACAACCTCTTCTAGCTTTACAATGACTATCTTAAGACAATAGGGGACTGTGTCTAAATAGTGAACATCTACCCCAATAAAATTTCATATCCAAAGGAATTATAATATTTATAAGGTCATAATTATTACTTTTACCAATTTTTATGCCTTTATTCCACCTTTAGGTGCCTAAAAGGCTCAAATCTCTCAAAACCTCTTATGTGTTGACTGTATATAAATTGACTATGCTTTTCTTATTTACACCATGATTTAGAATATAAAATGATAAAAATGTTTTTTAATTATCATTAATACCCCCATATTAGTTTTATTATTATTCATTTATCAACTTTGACCCTTATGTCACCTCTTCCAGACTTAACTTCTCAAGAAGACTACTTGCTTGCACCAATATGGCTATGTATAATCAATAATATAGGTGATTTGATGAGATATGGAGATGTTTAGTCATACATAAATATTTATTGGTACTTAAATACTCTTAAAATCACTTTAAATCCATTTTACATGCCCCATCTTGATCTCAAAATCCTCAAATCATGTTCTCAAGCCTCATACACAATCCTATTCAGTATAATTTGTTGTGCACCATATTTTCATGATCAAGTAGTGATTTAGTTATATTTATAAGATTAATATATTTTCCATTTTATAATTTTATTATTCATTAATATGTTCATATGTCCATCTTGACTTAGGTGTTCTTGCATTGCATTTTTCTAATAGGTGACTATGTCAATGAGAAGGCTAAATTGTATTGCTATAGGTGTACATAATTAGGTGAACTTGACTGTATGAAAATGATTAGATCCAAATTTATTCATTTTATTTTATTGGTTCATATAATTTTTTCTCTTGAGAATATCATTTTGAACATCAATCTTCTCTAAAGACCACTATGTCTTCAACTATCTTACCATCTTGAAAGAAGGCTTGCTCTCTTAAGTGACTGTAGGTGTGCTTCTTAGGGTGAAATTGAATAGGTACTATTTACTTGAGAATAATAATCCTCCTAATGATTCTATATCATATTTTTTTCTTATATTACTTTCTCCTCTAAACATGTAACTCATTTATGCCACTATGTTCCTATAATACCTACCAAAATTGGATATATGACTGTGTTCATGAGCTATAGGTGTGTGTTTGAGATGAAATTACTATGTAAAATATAATTGGATCACCTTTTTCCATGTTTTAGTTTCATATCATCATTAATATTTCATACCATCATGCAACTCCATTTTAACCACTATGCGTTCATCTCATTTGAACTTATAGATAGTTCTATGATCTTCATGACTATAGGTGGACTATTGGAAATTATTTTGACTGTGTATCATGTTTTATAAAGATCATCACATCCTATTAAAACCATTAATCATGTTACTCTCATGAATTAATATCACATTATCTTCTTTAATCACTCTCTACGCATGATACTTCCTACATAGACCACTATGATCTCATTTCTTTCATACCTAGAGTTCTGCCTATGTCATTAGCATTGTAGGGTTTAGTTTCCAAGGTGAAATACTAATTCTAGGTTATTTGATCCTCTTATATTAAATTAAATCCTTATTATAATTAAGAATATTTTTCTATCATGATAAGACTATATGAACTCTTATCACTTCATTATTTGACTATGGTTTACATGATGAGTCCTTGTACACACTGTACCCAAGCTTGAGAGATGATTTGGAATCTATGACAATACACAAGACTGATATGAGGTGTGAAGATGATATCACATGACATATTATCTCAAAAAAATATCAAAAACCTCCTTTAAAATCATACCCTTGAAATCACCTTTAAGCATTATTTTCCTACTTAGTTGTAGGTCATCATTAAAGTTTGTTATAGGTGTTATTTTGAGTTTATTTATCCCTATGTCTAAAGTTAAAATGTATATTTCTTGAGATGGGTGTTAATTTGGGTTAATAACCTCACATTTACTTCTCTTTATAAACCCACCTTCATATAATGATGAGAGATTTCAAATACCATGCCCTTCTTTCCTATATGATGATTATGTATACCTCCTATGTATGGACATAGTGTGAACCTAGCCCTAAGGAAGGCTCAAAACTTGATTCGATATTGATTTTATTCTACATGTATCTTGATGTGATCAATTTTTCATAGGCATTTAATAATACACCTTATCAATGTGTTTGGCCTTTGTACTCCATGAAAAACTATTGACTACAATTTATTGGTTGTAGGTCATCATTTTATGATTATTTATGATGCTTTCTTGGCCTACATAACCTTTATCCTCAATGACCATGAAAATCTCACCTATTTTTTCCTTATTATGATATGGATGATGGGATATAGGTTAATGGAAGGGGTGGTGATGGATGGGAGATGAAAACCATGAATGAAGGATGGAAAAGAGGCTTGGATAATGAAAATGGTAGTGAAAAAAAGTGTTATAGGAAAGAATGAAAATAGAGGTGGAAGATGTACATGAAATGGGAATACAAAACCAATTGAAGGTCTTATGAAAGGATTATCCCATACTTTATGACATATGTCAATTTGGAGGCCATTAGAGGAAGGTAAGAGGCTGAAATTGAAACATAGGATTTTGCTAAAACCTTAAAATATGCTAAAAAACCTTAAAGTTTGCTAAACTAGGATTTTGAGGACTCTTAGGAGGAGATGATAAAATTATTATAAATTAAACAAGAATTAAAATTTTAGAATCACAAAGAAAGACATGGGAACATGATGGAGACCCCTTCAAATAAGAAAACAAGAGAACTTTAAAATCCTTCTCTCTTTTGAACCGTACAAACTCCTTGAGAAGCATCTAGACTATAAATCTTCATTATAGTCCTATTATTGAGCTTAATGTGACCCTCATAAGTTTAAAAAGGACCTGAATAATTACATGGAAGGATGAAACATGTTCCAAAGAAGCTTTGAAAACTAGAATTTTCTTTAAATGATGCCCTAATGTGGAGAAATTGGAGAAAATTGGTTGCCTTCATGTATTAAAGACTACAAAATTATGCTATGGCTTCAAATGGATGGTTCATTAAGAAGTGGAGATAAAATTCAAAACCACTTACTCCATTATGAATCCCTTTGAGTCTACTTTCTTGACCAAAAAATTAGACCTCAATCTTCCCTCTCTTAATCGTACTAACTATAAAACTGAAGTTGTGTTTCTATGTGCAAAAAATCAAAGTGATTGTAAGAGATCGGTTTTGAGTCTGTATTTCATCAAATTACCATGAAATTATTATAGGATACCTATCATTCCATGCTCTTACTTATTCAAACCTCTGCCATATGGATGGCCATATAAATTTTGTACTTAGCTTGGAAAATGCATGAAAAAGGGTCTTTCTTTGATTTTTATTTCAAATTAAGCTTATAAACACCACTTAATTTTCATGAAATGGAATCCCATGTGTTATTTAGCATGGTAACACAATGTTTTTATCCTTTTATATGCTTTTGAGGCCAAATTTGGCACATGGGAACTAAAAATAGGCCCTTTTTGGTTTATATTTACATCAAATGACCTTTTCAAGTTATCAAACTTTATGACTAAGGTTAATTCATATATATATATATAAATATGGAAAAATTTATTTGACTAATTTCATTACCTTTTTATTACCAATTTTATCATTTAAAGACCAAAAATCATCCTTTTTAGATAAAAATACATAGTTTTAGACCACCTTGAATGGGCTCAGTACTACAAAGAAACATTTTAGATTATACAGGTTGGTATTTGGCCTTAATATGACAAATTACCATCACATACCACTACTACTAATATTATTCTTATGCATACACCACCACTAAGCTATATGACATCTACCCAAGGTTTTGGGGAGACACAAAGAATCTAAAATATTTTTATACCTCTTCATACATAGGAAACCTTTAACCCTCATGATTAATACACAAGTTATATCACCAACCTTACCTATTACACCATAAGTAGACTATTATACCTCTACATGCTAAGGTGTTGCAACTAGAGCAAGATGCATCGAGAGCTAGTCATTCCATAAATTGGTATACTTTAGTCAATAACCCATTAACCCCTAAGATATCATCCTACCCTTTGCAATTAATATTCATAACTCCAAATATCCCATTATATGAAGGTAAAGGTGATCCCAAGCAACAACTTAGATCATTTCATGCCACATGCTTGGACTATTCATATAATGATAATTTATTAAAAAAAAATTCTAACAAGTCTTAATGACTATAAATTATGATGATTATATGATATGAATATCCAATCTATAATATCAATAAACCCCTCAACCAATCATTCTTAGCACATTTTTACATCAATATCAAGAGAAGTTATCCTATGCACAAATTTTTAAGCCCAAGCAAAAGCCCAATGAACTAATTAGTGGTTATGTACTTCGATACAAGATTAACATAACTAAGATGACTAATGATATGGATGATAGTGAATTAAAAGATATATTAAAATTAATATTTCTATCACCACTCCAAGAGGTAATTATGCTTAAAATATTTAAATATTTTGATGAGTTATGCCATATAGTGAGGCAAATAGAAGTCAAGTTAATAGTTGTGAAAATTTTTAATTATACATATACTCCTATAACTAATTTGACATGAATTTTAAATTTAAACCAATTTATAAGGTCAAACCAAATGATAAAATTCCCAAGGTAAAACTTACAGTCAATTTAGTGCCACAACCTACAAACTAATTATAATTTATAGCTCCACCAAAGAAGCAATTTTCATGATTATCATCCCCTCCTCAAGTAATACTAAATAATTTTCTCAAGTGCAACCTTATCACAATCCTTCTTCCATAATATCTTGATCTAATTATGCCTAAACTAAGGAAATATGATGACAATACATTTGTGATTATTATTAGTTTGAGAGGCATTCAACAATTAGATGCTAGGATATAAGATACAAGATATTATGGATGATAAATTATCAAATTGGTCACTCATGTAGAGTAAATAAACTATAAAACAATGGAAATAAAAAATTGAATATCTTTATTGATCATTTTCCTAAACATGAAACAATAAAAACTAAGGAATCTTTAGAGGTACATTATGCATACAACATGCATCCTACATTTGTGACATATGATCATCCAATAGATTTTATCATTGGTACACTTAGTGATACTATTATAGACAAAATTTTCACCCTAGATAATTCAATGAGACCTTATCAAATTTGGGATAACATATAACTATTTTTGTATATATACAAGTAGATATAAGAGATAGATCTCTAGATTAAAGGGATAGCTCCCTTGATCTATCTTTTAGGATAACACACTATACTCGACTAAAAATTATTGAGGGTGAAAAGGGAAGAAGGAAAAATAAAATAAACCTATACTAATTAAGTTGATACACCAAAGATAACTCCAAAAACATACTTACATTTTCACTAAGAAGGCAAACTGATAAAATTGATCTCAACTCAAACGTTCTTCTAGCATAAGTGTTTCTACATGGAGGAAAAATTCTTATTCATTTATAAAGGTGGGTAATATAGAGGTATTATATTATAAATTTATAATATATATCACACATCAAAATATACCTAAAAAACACATACACTTTATGAGACCTATTATAATACAATGCTACTCATATAATGCATACAAGAGAAAAATTGACAAGGAGAAGACATTCATCACTTGTCATCCAAATGGACTATTTGAAATAATTAGGAAAGAATTATAGAGACTAATTAAGATTAAAATATTTATTAAAAGGAAAAAAAAGATGTCAAACCATCTAGGCTTTTCCATACTAATTATGGATTTATTACAATGCTAAAATGGTTTGAATATATATGGCATAAGAGAGGAGAGAGAAGAAGTGGCATTGAAAAATCATCATGCCAAGTGTCAAGTGTTGAATTTCAATTAAAAACAAATATAATGAGTTTTAAAATAGGTCATGAATATCCTCTTAGACAAATTTCCATTTAAAACATGACACCTTATAGGAATTGGCATAGAGACACTCCATGTGATTTTCGAAACTGACCCTTCTCAATGAGGAGTACACTTATCTATTCATAAATATATTAGAGATAATTGAAACATATAATATAACTTGGGAAGGTGGAAAATTTATTTTTGATAGTCTTATACACTCCTCAACTGATGAAATTCTCCTTGAGACTTGTTATTCACTTCCTTGCAGTTACTCACTAGCCCTTTAGGCCTTAATTCACACATTTATCACTAGGGTGACATATAGATGTTCAAGGAAATTAATTTTAGATAGGTGAGATACCTAATAAATACCTTTTTGTCCTATATTTGATCATGTATACTTTAAAATAATACTAAACAACACTTCTCATCTTTAAATTGGTAGTCACTTTTTTTCTCTTTGTTCCATTGAAGACTGCCTACAAAAATATAGTTTATCAGAGGAGTTTTCATGAATCATTGAGGTGAAAATGGGGTTTTATAAGTTTAAATATAACTCACTACACCTTAAAAAATGATTTTAATTAACCTATTCCCTTTTGCACCTTTAGATTACCTTGAAACTTGTAGAAAATAGAGAATATGGCATGTCTGTATAAGTGACCGCCTAGAAAAATTAAGTGTCAAGGAGATTTAGAGAGTGAAAAAAATTTCAAAATCATCTTCCAATTCAATTGACCCCTCCTAGATTAATTTCACACCATATCTTTCTCATCAGGTTCTTGAGAGGGTTTTAGGAGGGTTTTACATCATTTAGGTTCTTAATGACGATTCATAAAATTTAAGGCCTTAAACCTCAATCCAATGCCACTAAGTCTGATTTAAAACCTCCATCAACTATCCCTAATTTATGGAGATACCATGCATGTTTTCCGTACATATATAATTGAAAGAAAATGGCTTCTTGATTAGCTACTTGCATTCTTAACACCCTTGAGACAAAATTGGGCCAAAAATGGCTAATTTGAGTTTATCTATACAAAAAAATACATTAAATAAACATTTAACTTTCCCATGAAGGATATAAAATGTTTTTGAAGGATCATATGATCACATAAGTAAAGTTAGGCACATGATGGTTCATATCTATTTTTTGGGCCTAGTTTGTATAGATTATGTTTCTATATATATGATCACCTGTGGTTGTTAATAATGAATTTAAGGCCTTCTAAAATTTGATAAAAATTCATTCCAACCCTTTACATCATCCTAAAATTCTTTAAGGCTCTAGCATTCCATGACTATCTTGATTGTGGGGTGCATCTAGGTTGAGACAAAAGAAAGGAAATTTCCTTATAAATTTAGCCTAAATGAGACCATGTAAGTATATTTAAACTCAAGATGAAATTATGTACCAAGTTTCAAGGCTAGATCACACATGGAAAGGCCTTAACACCTCAAATCCTTAAGACTAGATTTTATGACTATGACTGTGTGTAGGGTTGACTAAGTATGAGGTTAGAAACTATTTTGCTCAACCTTATATATTTATTGATTATTATAATCTCATGAGAATTTGGTATTATTAATTTTAAAGTGATTTATAAACTATCACTTATCTCATACCTCTTCTTATCTTATAATCTTGCATCCTTGATTAGCCTAGGCTGGTCTGTAGTCTTCACTTCAAACTGTAGGTGCTCATTTAGGAATATAAGGGATTCCTATAGGTGGTGATATTTATTTGAGAAATATTTTTCCAATCATTTGATTTCTCATAAGGTTATTAGGAAAATTTCACATTTGAATATATTCATCTCTACCTTGAATCCATGCTCTCATCTCTCTACTATCAACATACTATATGTGTGTAACTTATAGGCTCAATAGAACTGTAGTTTTTTGAGTGTTTTTACTAATATTTTGATTTATTTGAAAACCCAACCTATCATCATCCTCTCTTAACCAAATAAATTCCTCTTGTGTCAAGATGTGACCTTTCCATCTAAGTTTCAATAAAAAGTCCATAAAGCTTATCCATACCTAATATACACTCACCAATAAATGACATTGGAGAAAAATCTCCTCTCAGAGAAGTTAAGGTAAAACTTCCATTTAATCACATTTATCAAACTATAAACATTAAACTCAAGTGTTTTATCCTAGGTTGAGTTTTGAAGATGTTTCACCATTTCAATAAGTATATATGAACTCTATCTTGTGATTAGACCCAAAAATACTCATTCTTGAATCTCTTTCAACCTCTTCAATGTCTCAAGCCTATGTGATATTCTCATTCCTATAGGTCTCCATCTAGGTTGACTTTAATAAGTGGTCTTACTATTTGGAAAACTTAACTCTCTTCTTTAATGGGTAGAATATGTCATAAGATTTAGATGTAATAGAAACTTATAGCTTAGAACATGCAACTTGGATCTTACACAAACCATAGATACCTCCAACTTCTAAAACATACATATTCAATGTACACTTCTACCTATAGATGACAGTGAGAATGTAGGTCCATCATGACCTCAAATCAGATTCCTTTATGATCAACTGAGTTTTAGAAAACACATTATAGTGTGAGTATTCATTTCAAGTTATTTTTCAAACCTCCACTTCATACCTTCACCAACAACTATCAAAACACTATTCTATAGACATCAATGGTGTTCAATTCAAACATAAGAGAGTTATCTTTCCTATCCTTTCATTACCACACATTCCAAATGATTTGAAGCCAACATGGAAAGGAATAAAATTCTCTCCAAAACTATATGTATCACTTGGTTCACATAGACCAATGCAAATAGATGAGAAAACTGAGGTGTTGGGGTTTCATAAGTAGTTTGGAGGGGTTAAAAATATTAGTGATTTTTCATACAACATAAAACATAAATAAAAAAACAATGGCCATGAAATGGAAACTAATGAGGACTACTAACATCCCCCAAGTGCACTGACTCCAATTCCTCTTCTTCTATCTGTACAAACTAAAAATCATTGACCTCTTTTGACCTACCCAAGAGATCAATAAGAGAGAAACTAGTTTTATTACAATTTGGATATGTTAAATACACATAACCATACAAATTACCTATGGGGATGCCATAACATCTTCCTAAAGCTTCACCCATGCATTATGAGTTACCTCAATCAATAAAATTTTCTAAAACTAACCTTTTATAGATGTTCTTCCTATTTATTATGTCAAACCTACCACATTTTAATTTAAAAATATTATTTGACATTACCTAACATATGGTCCATTATATTAATTATTGAAACCTTTTTAATTTTGTGGGAAACTCTACATTTCACTTAGAATGACCAAAAGGTGGCATATAATGACATTAATAAAGTTAACAAATTTGATAATCTTAAAACATGTTTTTATGATCCTCAATATATGTCTTGACCTCAATAATGACCATGTTGACCATTTAAAACCTATAATTACCCTATTAAAATTTTTCATATGTAAAGGTGGTTGACCCAATTTGACCAAGGGTGAAATTTGGTCAACATTTGGTGATTTGTAAGGGGTAGCATGCCTACAATGCTAAGGACCAGTTGCCTTATCCTATCCTTTGGAAATGGAGTCACCCATATGATTAAATTTACACTAATATAACTTTTAAAATATCTCAAAATCACACCAAACATAACAAGAAATAAACACACAAAAATAAGACACTAAGACATACACTTGTGCTCTCTAATCACTTGGGGAAAAACACATATAACTCAAGGGAAAACACACACCTATACTAATATATACAAGACCTCAAAAAACTTGAGATTGAAATATAAATATTAATTGATTCAAAATGGTCAAATATAATGCTTCTAACATCACTACTACTTCTAGGAAAACAAACCCTCATATGATGAATACTTGTCAATGAACACTTACTTATGTAGATGGTCAAATGACTTACCATCTTTGGATCTTTTGATAGCAGCAAGTATATTACTTGGATATGTCATGAACACTCTATATATATTTCCAAGAGGCTTGTTTGAGCTTGAATATTTCTTGACTTATATCATGTCCACTTGGTATTCCTTAGCCTGATCATTGAGAGTCATGAAACCTTTCCTAGATCTAAGTGTGTTTGAATCATGATATGTCTACTATTGGAAATAATCAAGGAAATATTATTTGTGATAATAAAAAACTTCATGGTCTACCAAGGTTATTTATTGCTTATTATAGACCTCATGTTCTTCCTTGTGCTCATTAAGAACATGATTAACCTCATCATCAGGTTTGTATCCTTTTTAAAAAGTTGAATACTTGGTCACCTCCTCACACTCATACATTATGGCATTGAATTTTTTACACATATCATCCACCTCTTCATAAGGTTCATGATCATGGGTGTTCTCTTCATTGGCAAGAAAAAATTGACTATTCACTAGGACTATCATGCTTTGTCATAGTTGGGATATCAACATCATCATCCATGTGTAATAGATAATTGTCCCATGACACTTGTTCTATAGTATTATAAGAATTTACCTCAAGAAATACATCAAATTATTCATGGAGGATGTATTTATCAAGGCTAATTTCTTTAAATCCATACTGATCATCTCCCTATTCATGAAGGTATAAGTCAACTATGGCATCAAGAAGTGTTAGAGGTTATTAATAATTAAGATGATATTATTCATTAATAACATTGAAATTCATGTTATATGCATAAGGCACATATTTATCTACATGAAAAATATATAGAGGTTTAGATTTGATTAACACTTTAGCACCATACATAGTCTTAAATGCCATATAGGGCCAATATGAAGTTATATAACCTCCAATCTTAGTAGTAAAATCTCTTGACAAATAAAGGGAAAAATAAGGTGGCACATGCACAACCAAAACATCTTGAAAAATGGTAAAGGTAGGACAATCATGAATAACAAGTTGTAAAACTTAATGATTATGCCAATGGTCTTGGTAGTTGACCCATACAATTTTAGTACTCCTTTGGAATTAGGATCACACTTCAAGTTCAGATTATCAGTGACTTGCTTGGGCATGACACAAGTATTATCTCTATTATCAATGAGATAATTGTGTACCAAAGTATCTCTAATGATGATGGATAGATAGAAAGGAGGAGGTTTGTCAACTTTATTAGTTTTGTTTGACTATCCTTCACTAGGATTCAATGTGTTTGTCAAGGTTACCTCTTTCCCATTAGGTTGTTTGGTTTCCAAACTAAGTTTGGATGACTCTTCTTGAAGTAGATATACTTTTATAGGTATTTATAATGTATCCCACATTGATAAATTCACATGAGACCTATTCATTTGCTCAATGATGTTAGTGAAAGAGACACTAACCTTAGATTGTCCACTAGTAGGAATAGTACTACCTATACCTTGAGAATTTTGAGGTATGAAAACACTCTTAGAATTTTTATTTCTTATATATACTTATGTAATTTGAACTAAATTAGACACACCTAAGATTTGGAGTGTTTGAACATTCATTTATGAATCATGACCACCCATTTGAACCTGTTTAATTTTCTTTCTCTTATTCCTTGTGTTTACATCTATAGGACTTGTATATTTGCTTGACTACTCTTGGTAGTTCAAAAAGCATGAGTCATCTTGATGTCAATTGACTAATGTAGACTCTACTTGAGAATGTTTTCCATTGTTTTTACCTCCATTAAGTACCTCATATTGAGTCATGGATAACATTGTTCCCAAATTTTCCATGAAGGCTTGATTGAAAGACTTAGTTACATAGGTAGATATATCATGACGTTGATCCCATGGAGGTTGACTATCATGATCTTGGGAAATGTTTTTTTGAGTAAGAACTAATTATTTTTAGGTGGAAGGAGCATTGGGATTATAACCATTATAGGACTTTGCTTGAACTAACTTCCCTTGACCTTGAGGATGACTTTGAAAGGGTGGTTTATTTCCTTAATAGCTAGGGTAGGGATGATTATGTTGGTAGTGGATTTGGAAAGGCCTTACTTAATACTATTGTATGATCATTTTGAGACCTAAAATATCTTGTTCAATATCCCTCATTATTTTTTCCTCATTAGATTTGTTTGGATAAGTAGGGGAAACAACCTTATGTTTTGGTGTAGGGATGGGAACAACAATAGGTGTAAAGGTTTGAAAATTATGTAATAGAGGCATAGGAGGTATTAATTCAATCTTCCTAGTCTAAATAAAATAATTCTCTTCCCTAATGGACACTTCATACGCATTATGAAATGTGATCCCTCCCATAGGTTGTATCATCATAGAAATGCCATTATCAAAATCCTTAAGATAGTAAGGGAAATAATGGTGTTTAATAGGTCTTAATTAGATTGGTATACCATCCTATGTATTTTTTAATCTTGTGTTAGGGTCTTGGATAACTTCTTGAGGTGCTCTCCTTATGTTGGTCAACTACTTAGTCAATGACAAGTTGTCACTCTTATCTTCAAATCTTCTCCTCAAGGAATCTCCCAACTCATCCCATGTGGTGATAGATTTAGGGGCCAAAGTTTCATACTAGTCAAGAGACTTTTATGTGAAATATACAACCAACAACCTAATGGGTATGCTATCCTCAATGATGTGATGTATATTGCAAAAATTAGAAATATTTGTAATATGCTCAATAGGGGTAATGAAAATCTCACCAATTAGGAGGGAACACTTTTGAGCATAGATATGGGAATATCATCATAGTGAGAAAGTACTAGAGGAATATATCCATTGAAGACAACAAAAGGTAGGTTACTATCCATGGTAGTTTTAGGACTTTGCAAGAATGGGCCAATTAAAAACTTTTTTATAGGTTTATGATCAAGGTAGGATCTCTTTGGCTAGGGATGGGTATTATAAAATATGTTTACTTTCTATGAATAATGAGGAAGCTATTTGAAATCAAAAATAATGCCTTTATTAAGAGATATTATGTTTAACTTAGGCATGAATTAGTGCACTAGTCTCCCACCAAGAATCAATGTTGGAGTCGGTAGATATTATAAGAATTTGACTATTATAGCCTCCTTGTTATCAAGACTAACATTCACCTTGAACAACCTTCTTGGACTTCCAATCCCACTAGACATGCCAAAATTTTTATAGCCTAAAATTTTGCCCTAGATAATTTAATAAGACCTTCTCAAATTTTGAATAACATGGAACTATCTCTACATATATACAAGTAGATACAAGAGATAGATCTCTAGATTGAAGGGCTAACTCCCTTGATATATATTTTAGGCTTACACACTATAATAGACTAATCACTATTGGGGGTGAAAAGGGAAGAAATAAACATAAAATCAACCTATAATAATTAAGGTGATACACTAAAGATAACTCCACAAACACACTTTCATTTGTACTAAGAAGATAGATTTCTAAAACTAATCTCAACTCAAAGGTTACTCTAGCATAAGTGTTTCTACATGGAAGTAGATTAATATAAAATTATAAAGGTGGTTAAATAAGAGGTCTGATCTTAGACACTCCTAATATCTCTCACACTTCAAAATAAACCTAATAAACACATACACTTCATGGACTACTTGACATACTTAGTCAATAATTGTACACTAAATCAACTTCAAAAATTTATTCAAAGACAAAAAATATGTCAACCAATATGGATTCACCATAACAATTGTGTATTTATTATAATAACAAAATGGGTCAAATATATAAATTGCATAGGTGAGGAGAGAGAAGAAGTGGCATTGAATAATCATCATGCCAAGCATCAAGTCTTAAAGGTTAGTTATAATACAAGAGAATGAGTTGGAAAATAGGTCATGAAGATCATCTAAGACAAGTGTCCATATGAAACATGACACCTTTTTGGAGTTAGTGTAGAGACACTCTATGCCATTCTTGAAATTTCCCTTCTAAATGAGTACAACTATCTATTCATAACTATCTTAGAGGTAATTGTCACATATCATCTAACTTGGGAAGGTGGAAACATGAGTTGTGGTAGTATTATACACACCTCAACAAATGAAATTATCCTTGAAATTTGTTGTTTACTTCCTTGCAACTGATCACTAGCCCTTTAGGCTGGGATTCACACACTTATTACTAGGATGACCTATAGATGTTTAAGGAGATTTGTTATATATAGGTTGTATACACATAATATTTTTAAATTTTATCAAATAATGATGCTTTATATCTTACAAAAACCTATCAAGACTCAATCCTTCTGAGTGCATGACCTAAGGGGTGTATTAAGAAAGGGGTGGGTAGACCTTCGGTTCTTCACAAGATTCTTTTCCCTCTTTACCATATTATTACCAGTTCGAATAGTTCCTAAAACCTTTCCCTAAGATGTTTCTCCTCCATTACATAGTCTTCTAGTCTTTTTCCTCTTTCTATCCTTAATTTCCTTTCTTGGCACCCTTTTAACCTATTCAACATACTAGGTTGACCTATTTGACCTAATACAGTTTAAGGACCCTTTCTCTCTTTTGGTTTGTTAGCCTCTCATCCAACCTAGTACATACCTAGTGAGTTAGCCCAAAAATGTTCTAGGTTGACCAAGTCGACATAGCACAACTAACATTCCTAAATGATTTTAGGGTAAGTTCCACCTATAAATACAAGGTCATTTTGGTCATTATTATAATATGCAATCAATAGATATTATTCACTCTCACTTCTTCACAATTTGATCTTCCACCATTCTACTTGAGGAAACTTACGTTATGTTTCTTATTTTGGAGAATCTAGTCTTGTGTATAGGTCTTAGATACTTTGGCCTAATAAAGTGATCTTTACAAACCACAAAAACCTATTATGAAGCCCATTTATCTAAGGGAGAGATTGAGTCTCAACAAGTTCACATTTAGGTAAGTATATTCTAACTTTGCTCTCCTCTCTTTTAGTAGATAGAAGTATCATAAGTGTGGGCTCGAATAATATTACTCTTCATATTCTATGTATTAGGGTGTTACTCATACTTACTTTATTTGAAGTTCTTTATACATGTTTTGATTAATTTTCTTTATTAACCCCTAATTTATGCCACAAGATTTGGTGTGCACTAGATTAGATTTACTTTTCTTGTTATTAGATTAGTGAAATATTAATTCATAGGACTCTTTTAGGGTTGTTATGTGATTGTGTTAGAATATAGGCTTTGGAACCTATCTCACATGGTGTATTGTGAAAAGTGATCCCCTAATCAGGTTTAGTGGATCCTCACATTAGTCATGGTCCTACTTAATAATTATATGCTCCCTAATTAGAATTTTAGGTGTGATCTATCCCATCTAATCAAAGATTGATTTATAGATATGATGCATTTTTGATTGCATACATTATGGTGAACTCAACGTGAATAAAAACCTTATAATATTTATTTCATTTATATTCATCATTATTTTTATCATATATTTACTATGTTATATCAACCTTATCAACCCAGTTATTTATCTTAGTGTGTAGGTTTGTAGGAACATGTAACTAGCTCGACCAACTCAACCCAGTATAGGTTTTTAAAACTTATAGAATTTTATTCAAACAAATAAATCAACTAGCTTGACCTAATGTATGTTTTTTAGGTTTTTTTACTTCTTTTTCAGCTTACGAGATCAACTAGGTCAACCTAGTGCATTTTAAACACTTTTTCATCATGTTTCTATATTGTTTGATCGACCATCTCGACCTAGTTTGTTGGTTTTTGATAGTTTTATCCAAGGTTATTGATAAATAATATTCTCATGTTCATCTATAAACCATTTAGGTTAGTTTTTATATCTATGTATATTTACTTTTATATACTTCCTTTTACAGTTTGTAGTCTTTAAAACTACCCTTGTATAATTAACTAGGTTAACCATGTGGACCTAGTTTTGTGTTCTATGTGTCATCTGAACAACTAGGTTGACCTGGTCAACCTAGTAGGTTTTCTAGACCATGTATTAAATATTATAGGTTTTACCCTATCAAATCTATTCTATATGATTGTCCATATAATTTCTCAACTATACCTTGTTTCAAAGTTGGAATTAACCATATATGTTAATCACATCTTTTAAGTTGTTTACATGCTTAGAATATCTCACATAGTCTAATTAGATGATTTTTAATCAATCACTTAGTTACACTATTTATATTTTATGCACACATGGACAAACCACATAAACATAAAAAACATTTAAACATTTGGCTTCCCAAGTTAGCCTACTTGGATTTCGTCACTAAGGGGGAAGTTGACTTAATGCTCTAGTCAAGTAAAAAGTGTGGTTAATGTTATATTTTGGCTAAGCACTTGTTGCCCTTATTTTTTTAATATGTGAAGTGAGGGGGTAGGCCCCAATACCAATATTGTATCATTTCCACTAAAATCTCTTTCATCTTAAAATTACCTAAAACTATCCATAGATTGATATCTACTACCTTGATTATAGCCAATCTCTCTTTACACTTAAAATCATTCTTAATAATCTAATCAACATCCTAGGTTGACCAAGTAGCTATCTTTACTTTCAAGTTTTTTTCTTTCTCTTTGATCAATTGTGTGTGTAAAATATTGCATTAGCCAGTGTTAGTGTAAGATTTTACTTTGTGTGCATCAATTAGATTGGCCAATGTCAATTCAATTGATTATGTGTTTTTTCTACACTTAGATTATTTACAAATTATATTGTTTTATTTCCAAACTTGTTATCAATATTTTCCTCTTCCTTGTTCACTATACTAGGTCAAATTGTTCAACCCTATACTTTGTTTGGCTTCTGTGCAGCACACTAGATCAACCTAGTCTAATTAGTACAGTCTACAAGCCATGTTACCTATATTAGTTTGATCTATTTGACCTAGTTCTATTTCCTACTTTTCCTATTTTTAAATCTAATTTCCCATATCTCTAGTTTTTCATCTTGTGCATCTCTCTTTATTCAAAATGAGGTCTCCTATCATAATATTTTTGGATAACATAAATCCATTTAGATGTTATATGGGATGTTGATTCCTTCCTCTCTTTTCCTCCCAAGAAAACCATCAATATTGGGTCACATCTTCTCCTCCTTAATCTATGAATAGTAACATGGTGAAAATAACACCTCAAGATAAAGTTTATGGATCTAATCCTTTCCATACTTATCAAGACACTTCTCAAAATCTCTAAACTAATGTGCGAGTGATTGATACAAATCTCTTTAACAATCCCACTAATAACCCTTATTATAATAACCCTCCCCCACACACTAATTTAGGGAGTGGTCTAACTAACAACTCACCTCCCAATACAACCCAACTCTTAGCTCAAGTCATTCAAAAAAGGAACATCATTAAAAACTCTAATAGCAACCAAATGATGCAACTTCAACAAAATTTAATCAATGTGGCTATTCAACCTCTAACTATTCATCCTCAAGCTTATCCTAATTATATCCATCCACCTCTTAGGGATGCCTCAGTTAATGTTATTCCTCAACCCATAATGAATAAAAATATTCTTCAAACCATTCAAAATGAGCCTTTAGATCCCTTCATTATATCCATTAATATTTGTAACATAACTCTAAATATCAAATATGATGGGACTAAATACCCTATTTCATTCCTCAAATCCTTTGGTAACCTTTACAAAGAGTATATCTAAACTAATACATTTTCCATAACTAAACTACTAGTCAAAACTTTCACTAGTGATGTATTAGAATGGTATAATCAACTTCCCCAACATTATATTTGGTAACTTGAATATTTGGTCAATCCTTTGGTTAAAGAGTTTCAAGATAATGACCTTCTTGAAAATTATCTTAGTCACTTCATAAGCACTAAACAATCTCCTAATGAATTGACTCATGACTTTATTCAAATATGTAAATCTTTAGCTCATAAATCTTATCATAATATGATTGACGATAATTTATTCAAACTCTTATTTACCACTTTCACTCCCACTCTTCAATACAAGGTTTAAACCTTTGCTCCTTAAAATCTTAATGAATCTCTTGACCAAGCTAAGCATCAATATTTTCTTATGAAGTAATTCAAACCCAATCATAAACTTCTTAAAGGATATTTTCAAACATCTAATGCTATTACTATTAATACCTCCCAAACTAAACCTAGAGTTTCCAAATCTAATGTTCCTTTACCATATCATACACCTTTATTGGTTTAATAAATGCAACAATTTTTACCACCCTTGAAACCTTTCTTTTATCCTAATGCTCCTCCTAAGTGGTATGATCTAAATCTATTCTACTGGTTCCATGCTGACATTGGGCATACTCATGAATCTTGTAGAGGGATCACTAAGTGTGCCATTTATTATATGCTTGGTGACTCATTCAACCATGAGGATATGATCAAACTTCACCATCAAGAGTATGCTATTGCATCTCAAAAATGACAAAACTTTAAATCTTCTACTTTTAATAATCCAAAATCTTCTTCCAATAATAATCAATCAAATGTCAAGGATGTTTGTGCCATCGATGCTAATTATGACCTATATTATAAAAACTCTCAATATTTCAACACTACTAAGGTTAATTATCATCATAAAATAGCTCACAAATATCCTATTACCAAGCTTAAGAAACATTTTTTATAAGAACAATTGCTTAAAGATACCACTATCACTCATGATGATTTAGAAGCCCCTGAGGAAAAACTTCCTCCTTCCAATCCTCCCACCACATCTATACCTCCTAAATCTAATTTGCATGATAAAAATCATGCTAGTTCTTCTAAATCATATTGGAATTTTCTTGAAGAACTCAAATTTATGCCTTGTAAGATTCCTCTTATGGAGTTGGTTCACACTTCACCTTATCATCACAAATTTATTATGGAACAACTTCAAGAAATTGAATATCCATCTTCAATAGATGAAGATCCACTTTCTATCGATTCTCAAATAACTAATGTGAATACCATTGAGACTATGTGTCCTTATTCCAACCTTCCATTGAATTTTTTGAAGAGGACATGATCAATGATGAAATTATTTTTTGCATTGATGATCTACCTCTCTTTATCAAAGTAGCCATTAATACCACCCTTATCTAAAAATTTCTAGTTGATGAAGGTTATGGTATTAATGTCACATCCTTATGGCTCATTAAAAAACTTAATTATAACAAAGATCATCATAAAAAAACTCATCTTACTTGTCATGGCTTTGACAAGACTAATCAAAAGACACTTGGCTATATTTGGCTTTTGTTGACCATTGGACCTAAGACTTTCAGAACCAAGCTTATGGTCCTTGATCTTCCTTTATCCTATAACATTATTTTTGGTCATCCATGGACTCATCAAAAGAGAGCCATCACCTCTTCTGGTAGTTAATGTATTAAATTCTTACATAATAGAAAATTTTATAAACATGAAGCTAATCCCAACCCATGAAGCATCCATGTTCCCAATCCTAAGCCTCAATATCAAATTCCTACAATTTCTAAAATCAATAGTGCTCTTTTACCTAAATCCATCAACATGAATCCTAATCTTCAAGTTACTCTTTTGGATTCTTATTATGATGATCCTAATGAGTTGTAACACACTTACAATACTAATAAGATACCTCCATATGTTATAGATTAGCTTCCTCCTTATTTCTTACTTCAAGATCATACTATTCCTATCATGGATGAGATTACTAATTTTCCTCTTCCATGAAATTATTAGGAGCCATATTTACCTAAAGATACATTCAATTGAAATGATTTTGGATTATATAAATTATTCCAAGGTCCTCTCACCATATCCCATTGTACATTTAATGACATTAGGATTTCACCTTCTGAAAATCCCCCTGATTCTCAAGCATGTACAATTTCTCCAACATATGATGATAACTATATCATAGCCCAAGCTCACTCTCAAGACTTAGATGTCTAGCACTATCAAAATATTTTAGACAAAATTTATGACTTTAATTAGGATGTACATATCATATCTACAGATCATGGCTTAGATCTTGAGGGTCATGTACCTCTCACAAATTCTCCACTTATTGATAATCCTTGGGTGGTAGAATAACTTACACTTTTTGAACTTATAGATTCTCCTACATCTTCTCTACCTCATATGGATATTATCATTTCTTCAGATTCTTTTCCCATCATCAAATATATCAACACTCCCATCTCTTCAAATCCATCCTCTTCATCTACTTTCAAAATTACATTAGATGCTAAGGTAACTGATGTCTGTTAGATTCATTTTGAATATGATCACAATGGTAATCAAATTATATATCTTGAAGTAGATTTTGAATATTATGGTCTTCTTCCTACCTTGCCTAGTAATGATGCTATATTTGAGATACTTCATTCCCAAAAACCTCAACTTCTTCGACAGTATCATAAACTTGGAAATTTCAAGAATAAAACTTCTTACTTTAATAACTTTGTCACTAGCATTGATCCTAAAACAAATCTAATTTCAGCCTTTCCTAACACACCTTACCATTTTCAAGATAATAATTCCATGCTTATCGAAGAAACAACTCATATCGAATATGGTACCCCATCTCTCCTCTACTAATCATGATTTATTAAGAGCTCTCACCATCTAAGCATGAAAAATTTAGTTGATTCTTTGATAAATATCAGGAGCCATTCAATTGGTCCTAAAAAGACATGCCTGACATTGACCCTAGTATTATGGTTCATAACATCATCACTTATCTTGATGCTAAGCTAGTGCATCAAAATCAATGCAAATTCCCACCTAAAGTTACTAATATATGTCATAATAAAATCATTAAATTACTAGATGCTAAATTCATTAAACTAGTGGATTATTTTGAATGGGTTTCTAACATTGTTCTCATTAGGAAAAGATCACTATGATCATCCACATTTATATTGATTTTTACAACTTTAATATTTTTTGTCCTAATGAAAAATTCCCCTTACCTTTAATATATACCATCATCGATTCCATCACTGGTTACAAAATGTTATCTCTTATGAATGGTTTTTTGGGACACAATCAAATTCACATCATTCCTGAGGACCAACATAAGATTACTTTCACCATGGAATAGGGTACCTATTATTACGTCAAAATTCCCTTTGGACTCAAAAATGCTAGAGCTACCTACCAACATGCTATGACTCACATCTTTCATGATCTAATCCACAAATTTTTTGAAACTTATGTGGATGATCTTAATACTAAATACAAACATTGTAAGAACCATCTTTCTGATCTTGCTATCATCTTTGACCATCTCCTTAAATATAAAGTTAGACTTAATAATTTCAAATGTGTTTTTGGAGTCACATCCAATAAATTATTAGGATTCTTAGTCCCTCTCTATGGCATCGATGTTAACCCAGCCAAAATTAGTTCTATTATTAACATTCCCATTCCTCAATCTATTCTTGATATTTGTACTTATTTAGGAAAACTTGGGGTAATTATACAATTTGTCCCTAAAATGGCTTATCACATTTACTCTATCAATTCCATTCTTAATAAATTTATAGATTTATAATGGATGGATCCATGTCAAAAATCCTTTGATAATATGAAAGAGTCATTACTTCATCCACCTAAACTTTGTCCACCTTCCAATGATAAACCATTAATTCTCTATACTTATTCCACACCTATTTCAATTGGGGAAATTCTTGATCAAATAGATGATACAATAAGAGAGTATGTTATTTACTACATTAGCTGAGGTCTCCTTGATTATGAGACACATTATACCAAAGTTGAATGTGATTACAACTAAAAAGATTTATCATTATATGCTATAACAAACTATTTATATCATCATTCATTCTAACCCCATTTATTATTTATTATCCAAAGCCTTATTAATGGAGATATAATTTGAAAATAGATGGTTTTACTTATGGAATTAAATCTCTACATTTTCATTCAAAAAGTTGTTAAAGGGCAAGTCATAGCTGACCAACTTGCTATAGCTCCCATTCTGGCAACTTCTTCACTTTAAGATGATCTTCCTAATGAAAATATCCTTTTCATTAAAGGTCTTAATGAAGATATATCCCTTAAAGATTATTTTCATATCTTTACTATTAATCTTTAAGCCAATATCTTTAATAATCTTCCCCTCCCTCTGGTACTACTAAACCAAAGGTAGTTATTGAGGAGCTCCTTGAAATTAATGTTGACTTGCATGAGGATACTTGGACCCTCCACTTTGATGTTGCTAAATGACTTCAAGGACCTGGGGTAGGTTGAATTCTCACTATCCCTCTTGGTAATATCTTCCTTTTGTTTTTTTCTTTACCTTTTGATGTCACTAATACTATGGCCAAATATGAAGCTCTGATCTTAGGAATGAGGGCTACTCTAGATCTAGACATATAATATCTTCATGATTTAGGAGACTCTCATCTCTTTTTTCATCAAATTAATGGTGATTATCAAATTGTAACCACTCTTTCTAACAAATTTATCTCTCACTATTGAGCCTATTATATTCCTTGAGACCAAAATTCCATTACTGATTCTCTTGCCTCTTTAACTTCTTTCTAATCCTTCCTTTATTATATAAATCATAAAATATTCATCCTATATCCAACTAATTGATTCACTTATCTATCACATCAAGGCTATGAATATTCAAAAAATCCCTTGGTACCAAGATATCATTCAACACTTAGAACATCAAACCTATTCTCTTGATCTAGATTCTTGTAAAAAGACATGCATTCATAAACACACTTTCAAGTATGTATTTTGACATAACATATTTTACTATCACAATATAAAAGGTACCTTGATCTATTGTGTTATGAACTATGAGGTTCTTCCTCTTGTCAAGAAAGCACATAGGGGCATTTGTGATGGTCACTATAGTAGACATGCAAATGTCTATGTATGGGTTAATTTTGGCCTACTCTTAAAAAGGATGAAATTGAATTTACTAAGAAATTCAATCATTTTTAGATTCATAATGATATTATCCATTCACCTCCTATATATATTAAAACTATTGAATATCGTTGGCCATTTTACACATGGGGATTTGATCTCATTGGCAAACTTCCTCACTCCCAAGATGGGAACATTTTTATCATCACCACTATCGAGTATTTTACCAAGTGGGTAGAAGCCATGCCCTTTGTTAATATTATTGATCCTACCATTTATAAGTTTATTCTTAACCAAATTATTCTTTAGAGTTACCCATACCATCATTTTAGATAATGGTGGTAATTTCAATAATAAACATGTTAAACAACTCTGTACCAAATTTAAGATCAATCACAAGTTTTCCACACCTTACCATCTGTAATTCAATGGTCAAGCTAAGGCCACCAATAAAATTCTTAACAAAATTGTCCAAAATATAATTCATTAAACCCACATAGATTGGCACATTCATCTTTACCCTACACTTTGGGTCTATCAGACTAGCATTCATACTGTTATATAAGGCAAGTCTATTTTCATTAATCTATGGTTTTGAGTCAATCCTTTTATTAGAAGTTGACATTCCATCTCTATCTATATCTCTTCATGGAATTATTCTCAATGAATAATTATGTGAATCTTACCTTCATGCCCTTGATTCTTCTTGATGAACATCATCTTTTTGCATTAAAATATAACCACCAATACAAGGTTCACATCACCCAACAACATAAAAAATGTGTTAAAATCCACACTTTTAATGTTGGTGATCTTGTCTTTAAATTATATTACACCCATGATAAAGAAGGCAAAATTCCCAAAAATGGTAGGGCCCATATTTAGTCAAAGACATTATTGGTCCAAGCATTTACCATCTTGAAATTAATGAAGGCCATGTTTTCAAAAATCTTACCAATTCTCAATTTCTTAAAAAGTACTTTTAACATTTCCTTCTTGTCACATTTTCTATCTATATTTATCAAACAATTTTTATAGGTTACTTAAGCATGGGTCTCTCCCTCTATAGTAGTTGCCTTCCTTTCACAAAACTTTAGTCCTTCCCTTTGGTCTTTTTGTTTCTTGATGTACCATAGTTTTCCTTATTTTTTTTACATTCTTTCTTGTTTTACACACCCCTTGGGTTTTCTTTTGTGAGTTGATTTGTAATATCATAGATAAGACTCAACATCCCTCATATAACCACCATATTTTCTATTTTTCCTTCTCTTTTTTTTCTTGCCAATGCTATTTTGGCATCATTTGGGTTTTTATCTATGAAATGCTTTGTAAAAAGGCTCCCTCACTTTTATTTTCTCTTATTTATTATCACCATCATGTGTCTCTCTTTTATGAGTTTATTTATAAGAACGTGGATAGGACCCGACCCTCCTCATAAAATTACTATTATTTTCATGTTCTTGATCCTTATTCTCAACTTTATCTTTAGCTTATTTTGTTAGATAGAATTTGTAAACAATCTATGTTAGCATGTTTTCCTACATTTGCTTCTCTTATGATAAGGATTCACATTTTTCTATCATTGTATCCTTATTTTCCCTTTGTCATATTTATTTACAATTTGAAGTAATTAAAATTGTTCCATGTGTCATTCCTCTTGATTTCCACTTTCTCTCATCTCTTCATTGGATAAAACAAGGCCAAAGTCAAGATAGCACTTTTATTTCACCTAGATTTATGAGACTCTTAGACCCCATGCTATTTTAAGTTTATCTCCTTTAGCCACCTTGTCCCAAGTATTCAAATGAAAGTCATCTTTAACACCCATGTTTGGTTTTCCAAATCCATATGGAGGAAGAATAGAAAAAGCCATCAAAATAAAGTTAAAATCCAAATCATATAAATAAAAGGCAATGATTTCTAAAATGCAACATATAAATTTTAGAATTCAAAATCAGACCAAAAAAAATGATTATAATCACATCTCCTATCTCCAATCAAAGCTCAAACTCCATAGTCAGATTCACATTGAGCTGAAGTCCTTTGGGATGTGGTAGGTCAGAAGAATGGAATAGGGGATTTCAAAAAACTCTATAGCATTACCTACTTTCTCATGCAAGTATCTAATATTCATGGTAGATTGATGGCTTTTTAAGGGGTCCTGAAGAGTGGAAAAAACATCGTGGGGAGGTAGGTTCATTTTATTTTTCATGCATATATCCTTCATGGGATGATCTATATACTCCATTTTTTTATCCAGGGCTTGTGTCACTAAGAGAAGTTCTTCATATTTCTTAAGGTCAAAAGTCCTCTTGTTTTGAAAAACCTAATTTAAGTGTCTTGACTTCAATAAAGAGTTCTCTCTACCATGGTTTTTCCTTCATTATCCCCTCCACCCATTTCATTTTACCCCCTTGATAGACAAATTATGAATCCAAATATATTTTCCCTCTTCTTTAATTCCTTCTTCTTCACATCTTAAAAACATGCTAACATTACTTTGTTTCAGTTTTTCTATCTTTAGAATGAAACAAAATGTTTGAGAAACTTTGGATCATTTTATTTTCATTATAATTTTTCATTTACTAAACTTACTTTACTTTCCTTTTATCATTTATCATGATTTTTTTGTCTTGTTGTTACAAACACATGAGTTCATACCATTTTTCCATTGTTCAGTGAGATATGGTTTGTTACTTCTCACTCAACAATGTTGTTTTCCATTTTATGCATCCTTTTTCCATTGATGATTGAAATGTGGATTGTTACTACTCACTCATCAATGTTGTTTTACCATTTTTTATTTTTAGTGAGCCTTTTTACCATTAATTTGTTTTTGTTTTTTTTCTTGTTTGACATCTATCCTTGGTTTGATTTAATGAGTTTTCCTTTCTTACTTTAGGATAGCTTGTTTGAGTTTTTAGATCTTTATTAGCCTTAGATTTTTAGTTACCCAATTTAATCTTGTTTTTTGACTTGGTCATTTGATCTAACATAACACTTGTCACCCCAACTTGCAAAATTTCCCAAGTACATCCCATCCTCATAACATCATCTATCTTGGCTTTTCTTGCATTTGTTTGTTTTTGATCTTTAGTTTTGTATTATTAGGTTTGTAAAATATAGTCTTATGCCCTACATAATCAAAACTAACACAATATACAACCATACTATTATAAAAGGTAAGTCAAGGTACATATTATATTTCCTTTTTAGATTATTTCCATTTTAGTCATTTAATTTCAATTATTTTTACTTTAAAATACCACAACATTTTTTGGCATCAATGTCATGTGTGTCCTTATGTTATTTCTCAAAGCACCATCCTATGTTACACCTTAGTGACACATGATGAGCTTCAAGTGGGGTATATGTATAATTTTTAAATTTTATCAAACACTAATGCTTTACATCTTTTAGGAACCCATCAAGACTAAATCTCTCTGAGTGCATACCCTAATGGGTGCACTAAGAAAAGGGTGGGTATAACTTCGGTGTTTTTTAATATTATTGTCCCTCTTTTCCATATTATTACCAATCTAACTAGTTCTTAAAACCTTTCCTTAAGCTATTTATCCTCCCTTGCACAATCTTCTAATATTTTTCCTCTTTCTATCCTTAATTTATTTGCTTGGCACCCTTTTGACCTATTCAACATACTAGTTTGACTTTGTTGACCTAATACATTTTATGAACCCTTTCTCTCTTTTGGTTTGTTAGCCTCCCAACTAACCTAGCACAAACCTAGTGAGTTAGCTTCAAAAATTTTCTAGGTCGATTCGTTTGACCTATCACAACCAACATTCCTAAATGATTTTAGGGTAAGTTATACCTATAAATACAATGTCATTTCCATCATTATTAGAATATGTAATCAAGATTTATTATTCACTTGCACTTCTTCACAATTTGCTCTTCCACCATTCTACTTTAGGAGACTTAGCTTAGGTTTATTATTTTGGAGAATATAGTCTTGTAGATAGGTATTGGATATTTTGAACTTAAAAAGTGATCCTTATGAGCCACAAAAAACTCCTATGAATCCCCTTTGGCCAAGGGAGAGATTGAGTCTCAATAGGTTCACATTCAAGTAAGTATATTCTAACTTTGTTCTCCTCTCTTTTAGTAGATAGAAGTAGCATAAGTGTTAGCTCAAATAATATTAATTTTAATATTCTATGTATTATGGTGTTACTCATACACTATTTTATTTTAATTTCCTTATACATGTTTTGATTCCTTTGCTTTACTAACCTCCACTTTGTGCCACAAAATTTGGTGTGTACTAGATTAGATTTACTTTTCTAATTATTAGATTAGTGAATTATTAAATCATAAAACTCTTTTAGGGTTGTTATGTGATTATGTTAGAATATAAGTTTTGGAACCCTATCTAACATAGTGTGTTTCAACAAGTGATCCCCTAATCAGGTCTAGTGGATCCTCACATTGGTCATGCTCTTGCTTAACAATTATATGCTCCTCAATCAGAAGTGTAGGTGTGCTCTATCCCATCTAATCCAAGATTTATTTATGTACATGATTAATTTTAGATTAAATATATAGGTGAGACACCTCATAAATACCTCTTTATCCTTTGGTATATCATATAGACCTTAAAATAATTAAAACCAACATTCTCAACTTCAACTTGGCAATCACTTTTTTCTCACCGTTCCATTCAAAATCACCTACAAAAAATAGTTTATTAGAGGAATTTTCATGAATAATTTAGGTGAGAATGGGTTTTGGTAAGTTTAAGTACATATCTATACACCTTCCACAATGAATTTCATTCACATATTCCCTTTTTCACCTTTAGATTACCTTAAAATTTACAAAAAACACAAAATCTAAAATGTTTGTACAAGTGATATTACAAAAAAATTGAGTGTTAAGGAGCTTTAGAGAGTTACAAACATGTACAAATCATATACCAAGTCAATTGACCCCTCCTGGATGCATTTCAAACCATATCTTTCTCATCAGGTTCTTTAGAAGATTTTAGGTCATTTAGGTTCTTAATGATGGTTCATAAAATTTAAGGCCTTAACCCTCAAACCAATGCCACTGAGTTTGACTTAAATACCTAAATCAACTATATGTAATTTATTGAGAGACCATGCATATTTTTCATACAGATATGAGTGAAATAAAATGGATTCTCGATTAGATGCTTGTATTTTAGATACCCCTGAGGTAGATTTAGGCCCAAATGGCCAATTTGAGTTGATTTATGCAAAATAGTACATTAAATAAACCTTAAAGTCTCCCATGAATGATCTCAAATTTATTTAAAGGATCATATGATCATATGAGTGAATTTAGGCACCTAATGGTTCCATGTTTAGTCTATATAGATTGTGTTACGATGTATATGACCACCTATGAGTGATCACAATGAATGTAGGGCCTTATTAATATTGGGAAATATTCATTCCAACCCTATACATCATCCTAAAATACTTCAAGTCTATACCATTCCATTAATTCACCATGAATTTCACTAAGCTTGCAGATTATCTTAACTATGGAGTGCCTCTAGGCTAAGGCAAAATGGAGGGCACTTCCCCTATTAATTTGGCCCAAATGAGACCATGTAGGTCTAGTAAAACTCATGAGGAAATTATGTACCCATTTTCAAGGACATATCACACCTATAGAGGCCTTAGCATCTCAAATCCTTAATAATATATTTTATGATTATGACTATGTGCAGGGTTGATTGAGTATGAGGTAATAAACTAGTTTTCTCGACCTTCTCTATTTTTTGCTTCTTATAATCTCCAAATAATGTGGTATTATCTACTATATGAGTGATTTATACAAGGTAAATTATCTCATGCCTCTAATTTTCTTCCAAGCCTACATCTTTGATTAGCCTAGGCTAGTCTATAATCTTCACTTCAAATTATAGGTGCTCATTTAGGAATATAAGGGATTCTTATAGGTGGTGATATATATTTGAAAAATGTGTCTCCACTCATTTGATTAATCCTAAGGTCATTAGGGAAATTTCACATCTAAATATATTCATATTTACCTTGAATCCATGCTCTCATCTCTCTAATATCAATGTATTATAAGTGTGTAAGTTACAGGTTCATTTGGGCTCAATAGCATTATAGTTTTCTGAGTGTTTCTATTAAGATTTTAACTGAGTCAAAAAACCAACCTACCATCATCCTCTCTTAACCAAAAAAATTCCTCTTGTGTTAAGATGTGACATCTCAATATAAACTACAAGAACAAATCCATCAATCTTATCCAAACCCCACAAATAGTCACCAACATATGACATTTTATGGAGAAAAATCTCCTTTTAGAGAAGTTAAGGTAAAAATTCCCTTTAAGAAACTTTCTCCAACTATGAACATTGAACTCAATTGTTTGATCTTAGGTTGATGTATAAATAGGTTTCACCATTTTAATAAGTATATATTAACTCTATCTTGTGATTAGACCCAAAAATCCTCATTCATGAATCTCTTTCAACATCTTTAATGTCTTAGGCCTATGTGATATTCTCATTCATGTAGGTCTCCATCTAGGTTGACTATAAGAAGTGGTATTACTATTGGAAAAATCACCTCTCTTATTTAATGGGTAGAATATTTCATAATATTTGGAGGTAATGGAGACTTATATCTTAGAACATGCAACTTGGATCTCACACAAACCATGGATACCTCCAAATTTTAAAACATACATATTCAATATGCACTTCTACCTATAAATGATAGTGAGAATGTAGGTCCATCATGACCTAAAATCAGATGCTTACATGATAAAATAAGATTTATAAAACAATTGTAGTGTGAGTATTCCTTTTAAGCTAATTTTTAAACCTCCACTTCACACCTTTACGTGTAACTATCAAAACACTATTTTGTAGACCTTAATGGTGTTCACTTCAAACACAAGAGAGTAATCCTACCTATCCTTTCATGACCACACATTTAAAATGAGTTAAATACAACATGGAAAGTAATAAAATTCTATGCAAGACTATATGCATCACTTATTTCAAATATACCAATGCAAATCGATGAGAAAACTATGGTGTTGGGGTTATACAGGTAGTTTAGAGGTGTTAAAAATCTTAGTGATTTTTCATATAGTGTAGATGATCAATATAGAAAATATGACCATGAAATGGGAGATAATTATGAATAATAAAATCCCCCAAGTGAACTCACTCTAACTCCTCTTCTCCTATCCCTACTAACTAAAAACTATTGACCTCGTTTGACCTGCACAAGAAAACAATAGGAGAGAGAAACTAGTTTTGCTAAAATTTTGATCTATTAAAGCAACATGAGCCTATAAATTATTTGTGGGATTACCATAACATCTTAATAAATCCTCACATGTGTTATATGAGTTATCTCAATTTGTATAACTTTCTAAAACTAACCTTTTGTATTATGATCTTCCTCTTTCTTACATTGAACCTGCCACATTCTAGTTTCAAGTTGTTCTATGAAATTTATTGACATATGGTGTGTTAGATTACTTATTTAAACCTTTATATTTTTTTGGGAAACCATAAATTTCACTCATAATGACCAAAATGTGGCATATAATGACATTAAGAAAGTTGACAAATATGATAATGTTAAAAAATGTTTTTATGACACTCAATATATGTCTTAACCTCACTAATGACCATGGTGACTATTTCAAACCTAGAACGACACTATAAAAAGTTTTCATATGTAGGGGGTTGACCCAATTTGACCTTGGGTGAAATTTTGTCAATAGATACTTCACCACAATGGCCCACGATCACATTTAATAATAGTGAGATATTTGATGATAGTTCAAATTTTCATGTACTCTTCATATGATCCTACATCAATGAACAACCATACAAAATGTCATGATTGAAAATGTTTTAAGTGATAATGTTTGCATGATGAGACTTATCCACTCCAATAGGCACACATGAAATGATTTAAAATATACATAAAAACAATATAAGGGAATCTATGAATAGAAATATAATACCTTGTTATGCATAGTATTACTTCATTAGGTAGGCTAAACCACATCAACCACATTATTCCTAGTTATATAAATTAATGATGTTTTTGACATGTTTTAGGATGCCCTTACATGTTTAAAATTCATGTCGTCCCATCTAAAATTCATTTATGCATTAAATATATACACTTCAATAAGGTAGTGATAATTCTAGGTGTAAAATATGAGTACCCTTTATAGTCAATGATATATCCTCATTCAACCCTACCATCACTATGATTAGTTGATATCTATAAATGGTTTTTACACCTATTCAAGATAATTATATAGATATGGTTGGTACAAATATTTAATATCAATATACATAGTTGATTGTTACATATAAAACATTTATCTATACATCCAATTCAAAATCACATAGTTGTGTTTTCTAGAAAACCAACTATCTAGTGTCAATCATGTTAGAGAGTTACTTAGATCACATAGAGGTCATTATCACCTATGGTACATAATTAACACCTCAAATAGTTAAAAATGTTTCATATAAAACACAAGAAACAAGACACTCTCCTACTATACACTAGATGCCATAGAGTCCGTATCCATCTAAAGCAACCCATATTACACCAAGCTATATGATTAGTGATTAGGATAAATATGGTACACCATATGGTTTTCTATCAAATTCATATACAACCATAGTTGGTACCTCCCATCCATGATAGAGGACATCTACACCATTCAATATAATCACTTCCCATTACCCTATAATATATGAGATCATTTATTATATTTTCCAAACTTTAAATATTAAAAAAATACAAATAATCAAATAATAAAAAAATACAAAAAATACAAAAACATTAAAAATATTCAAAAAATAAAAATTTAGGACATAAAAATGACATGACTATTGTATTACAATATTTATATATGTTATTTATCACATGGTTGGTAGATGAATTATAATTTTCACTATCATAGGTTATATATTTCTCTTTCCTTTTATACCATGTTGAGCTACCTATATTGTTTACACATGCCTTTCTAGTTACTCATATCTTACACAATGATACATGATATGATATTATACTATGATGTGATATAGATAGATATGGATGGTTTAGTATATTTATTTATTCTATTATCTATTGATATTGAATCTATTATGTGATATGCTAATTTGTGCTTGTTTATTATGTGTGGCCCTTCACCTTGTTTGATAATACATCCTTGATCTCCTTTGTTTGCAACTTTTTTATGTCACCTCATGTGTGGGCCTTGTCATTATTTGTTGGATGAGGCCTTTGGCCTTACGTGTGACACTAACACTTACACTTGTTAAGTTTACTAACATTAAGTGGTGCCATGATTTATATATTGCAATTTCACTATGTAATTGTATTTAAATATCTTTATATTATGTGCTTCATTGATACATCTATCTAGACATGAATTTTCCATGTTCTCCATTACATATGTTACATAGATGCCTTGAATGATGTATACATTATTATGATGACATATTATGTACATGTTCACATGATATAACATGATGTGATCCTTGTACATGGCATGATACAATTAACTATTATTTTGAGAGGAGTGACTTACATGATACATCTATTATCTCAAAAAGGGGACATTATAGTGGGATTGTCATAGATACATAATCCTCAAGAGTAGAAAATCAAATATGAATACAGATTTTAGATATTTAGAATGTTTTAAATATTAGATGGTTCATACGCATGATAAATATTGGCACATTAATATAGATTTTAAGGGAATATGCATTGCATATGCACTCACTTTATAGAAACTTGAGAAAAAATTCATATACACTTTGATGCATATGAATGGGCATATATACATAGTTTATAAGAATATGAATTATAGGTTCCCACATACATATAAATTTGAGATACATGTGCTCAAATTCAACATATATATGTACAAAATTCATGTTAGATGGTACAAATTCATGGGTATTGATAATTGTTCATGTACATATACACATTTTAATATTTATTAGGCATGATAATGGTTTGTGTATATGAATAATAACATAGTTAATATTTGAATGGAAAATAATTATCATTTCACTTTGTAGACACTATAATTTCATTCCCTAGGGATGATTAATTAGGTGTTATAGGTCCTATTTATTTAAATCTACTAAATAAACCCTATCCTAAGGTTTAGTTTATTTATAATTTACTAGCTTGGTAAATAACCTTTACTTTTACCTTTTTACCCCCCCTAACCTCCTAAATCCATTTATAACCTAGGAATATACCCCCTAACAACTCTACCCCCATGTGGATTTATTATCAATAACTCCATCTATATCTAAGCTATTTTCACCCATGGTTGAAATAAAGGCACCATTTTGGGTATATCGGTGATGATTCACCTGTGATCAATGTCGATTCTTTTGATCAATGTTGATCCATAAATACTCAACTTACCTTTGCATTCTAGGATCGAGAAATTTAGAGACTCAAATTGTAATTAGAATTCTTGGAGATTTTGGTGATGTTCCTAATGAAACTCTAATAGATTTTAATTGCATTCAAATCATATCCTTTGTATAACTTGAGAAACTACCTATGCCTATGGAAGAATTTCATTCTACTCACAAGTCGATCAAAGGTAAGTTATCATATTCCATTTTATCATTCTCTATCAATTAGTATTCTATTATTCATTTATTTAACCATTAAAATATTATTAACATCCCTTCATATCCATTTATATTTGTTAGAAAATCTATCTCATATAATTCTTTATTTTTATTAAACATAATCATAAAGATAATCAATGTTGATTTATTTTGAATCAGCACTGATCTTGTCAGGAGCAACATCAATATACTATGTTTAATTCATAGATTTTAAGACCTTAATCCTTATCCTCTATTTGTAATTCTTTATTGATAATTATTATTTAAACATGGCCTTTTGCTTGTAGATGACTCTACATGATGTAACTAGTATCATTGATCTCCCCATAGTTCCCCAACCTTTATTTGTAGGTCAGAGCAATATAGCCTTTGAGTTATCCCTCTACACAATCATTTATTCACCCTATCATTAATCCATTGAATAATTATTTTTTATATAATATTATGTAGATTTTGATTTTGATTATTAGGAGGAATATTTAATTTACATTTATAGCTTATTTGAGGACTAAATCTTAATCATCATCATTATCATATCACTTATTTATTATAATTTGACATGCTTTTTATTCACTTAACTACATAAATAGTGGACTGACATCCTTCTAAGGAAGTGTACCACTTCCTAAAATTGATCTCGTATCAGGAAGTCCACCTAATTATCTATTAATCCATTTTTATCAAGTATTTACATGTGTGCAAGTTAAACTTCTCAACCAAAAAGGAGCTCTCACTATCAATAGACTCAAATCAATGTACAATGTCTTTCAATCCATAGGTATTCCCTATAAATCCTATTTTATTTTGAGTTTTTAGTGAGTAATATTCAAATTAATAGAAAACAATAAACTAATTAAACATTCTAGCATGCCCGATGGGACCCCTAAGGTCTCACTCTTTTTTTTTTTAGAATTCATTTATGAATTTATTTTTCTCCCTTTATTTTATTTATTTAATTCATCCAAAGAAAATATAAAATTTCATTTCTTCCTTTTTAAAGGTTAGAACAATCTACATCTATTTTGCCTACTTAGTTTACTCATATAAAATAATCTAGGTAGTGAATTTATCATAGTTGTCACTTTTATCACACACAACCAAATCACATTCAAAACAAACTCATCAAAATATCTAACATAAGGGAACCAATGATGATTTCATCACCTTGTGGTAGCCTTATTCCCAAAAATCCCACTTGGACTTCACCACTAAGGGGAGAACCAACTTAGTGATTTGGTTGAGTATAAAATTTAGTCTTTATATATATTCTAGCTAAGCACCTGACACCCTTACGCTATGGTGTGTGAAGTGAGGGGGTAGGCCCCAATACTAGGCCAAGTATTGATACTAATATGAAAGTCTTTGAGAGTCTAAGAAAAACCTAAAACCATCCTTAGATTACTATTTCTTAGGACCCTTGGTATCCTTCTCTTTTTATTTTATCACACTTTAAAGTTAAAAAGTAAAAACATTTTAGGAACATCTTTATCATGTGCATCTCTTCATCCTCACTAAATGTGAGATAATAAAAAATAATCTTTTGTGTGCTTTTTGTTATTTATTTCTTTTTCCTTTCTTACTATTACATGGATTTGATATGATAGTAATCACAAAATAAAATTGAACCCCCATCTTCATCTTCATCCATGTAAAACTCACCTATCCCTCCTCCTTCCCCTTAGTCCATGGGGGAAAGTATACTTCAATATTATACCCATGGTGATCCTAAGTTTGCCACTATATCAGATAGTAACCCCATCACCCTTAACCATTATCTCACCTTTTGATCCATACATATCTCATTATCTCCCCATACATAATTCTATTGTAACCCATATGGCATGCCTTTAAAAGAGGGTGAAAGATTTACCAATGCTATGGTATCTTACCATAATAATCCTCCTCCTAGTAGTTCTGACACCACTACTACATAGCCCTTAGGCAACCCACCTCTAGTGACATGTAATCCTCCATCATTGATCACTACCCAAAATCAAAATGTTACCACTCCTCAACCTATAGCAGCCCATTACTACATCACTTCAAAAACTAGTCATATCAGTCCCAATAAACCTTTTACCAATTTAAACTAGTGTACCCTTAAGTACCCAAATACAACCATTACAATAGGCCTTTATGACTCAACCACCTTAATAGTATGTTCCCTTAACCACGCAGTACATAACACCTATGAAATCTATCAGGTCTATGTCTATTCCTTTATAAGCTTCATAGTATGTGGTGGCTTCTTATCCCATCATAACCACATTAGTATATTATCCCTTATCTCAAGATTTTTCTACACAACTACTTATGTACCAACTCCCACAATAGAATGTTTTGGGAAGAATCCCTCATCATAATGCCCAACCTAATCTCATGAGCATTCTTATGAATAAGATGGATAATTTAGAAGCATCTACCTCTATTCATAATAACATTCTCACCTATGAATAGATTTTTAATGATTCTATCAACCCAATCATTCCATTTAGGCCATATCCTCCATAGTGGGAACTCCCTAAGTTTACCAAGTTATAAAATAAAGAAGATCCATAATAGCATCTTAGTGCATTTATAAAACTTTATACCTCATAGTATATGATGATACACTTTTTATTAGGACATTCCCTATGTTGTTAGCAATACTTGACCTAGATTAGTACATCTCAATCCCATAACATTCCTTATTCTCATTTGGGAAACTAGCTCAAATATTCCTAGAACACTTTTCTATCAATATAGTAAGAGAATTTACTATTACTAACCTTTACACCATCCAGTAGTTCAAAGATGAATCCATCACCAACTTTGTGGCTAGATGGACAAGTCTAATCAATTAACTCACCTTCTCTTGATCACAACTTAAGTTAATCAAGTTATTTGTGAGATCATGTGCTAAACACATCTTGTTGATGTTATGGGTTCAATATTTTAAAACCTTTGATAAGGCCTTTGTAATGGTTTGTAAGCTTGAAATTAGATACTTAGAAGAAGGGAAGGTTAAATTGTGAAATAAAAACTTTAAATCTAAGCCCTCTAAAAGGACTAATAGTAGAAACTACAATAAAACTAAAGAATTTGCCAATGCCATAGTTGTAAAGTCAACACCACCATAAACTAAAAACTAATCTAAGCCCTCCACCTTGTAGGCATAGTATTAGAAGCTATTGACACACTTTCCCACATGAAAATATACCCCTTTAGGATAATCCTATGCATATATTTTAGATAAACTCTTAAAGGATTATCTCATTGAGATCCCTATAGTAAGACTATCTATGAGTCTCATCCTAAACCTAGTTGGTTTAGGGTAAATGACTTTTGTAATTTTCATTATGTAATAGGCCATGACATCAATATATGTCATTATTTAAAGTGCTTAGTATAAAATCTTATAGATCAAGGGGAATTATAATTGGATAATCCTTATGCCCCCATCAACTAGTCTATAGATGTATTAAAGTAGTAATTCCCTAATCATGATTCTACATCAAATTATGTGCAAGTTAAATTAAGATCCACATCAAAACATGAGACTCATGTAATTAACACCATCCATGACCAAATTCTACCTAAAGAATTTTATGATGCTCTTAGCCCTAATCTCCTCATAAGAGACACTTTTGAACCATCCAAACCAAGTGAAAAAATCCCAAAAACATCCACTATTTTTTTGGATCTCATTATTTAGGACCCTCTAAAAGAATCCATGCTTGAAATCACTCAATAAATAAAAGAGGAAAAACTTATTGAAGAGAAGGTTTTTGTAAACATTCCATAATATTCCATTCTTCACATCATTTCAATACCTGAATCTTGCATACCTATTTTATTTATCATATTACTCCATGAGGAAACTATTATGTTACCTCAAATTAACTCTAGATTAGTTCTTCCCATTACTCAAAAGGAACTAAATCCTAGAGAAAATAAAGGAAAATCCATGAATACCAAAAATAAAAATCTTAGAGCCCTAAGGGGAAAATATTTGCAACATCCTCCCATTAGAATTGAAATCCCTGAATAGGACACCCCTATAACCCTTGAATAGATACAAAAATGAAAAGTGCTACTACCACCTATTTAGACAAGAACATTTATACTAGGACCCCATCCTTTAGCTAAAATAAAAGATACCATTATAGAATCTACTAGTAAAGCTCATACATAACCCATTAAACCCCTATTATCCATAGGGTTTAGGTGTAAAGACATACCCTAAACATAAAGTACCTATAGTAGGGACCATTCAAACAACTAGTTTAAGAGGATAAGGTTTGAGGTCATGTACCTCTTCCCCACCAGTGCCCTAGATAATGGAAAATATGAGTCAAGACTCATTGAAGGGATATTATTCTAAGATCCTTGATCAACTTATCTAGATCTCCTTAATCATAATACCACCCATAAATCATGTCAACCTGCATATTTAGAAACCCTCATGGTATAGAGAAAATAAGACATACACATACCATTGAATAACAATTCATGACACATAAGGTTGTAATGCATTAAATTTCATAGTCTTAAATATATTAGATGAAGATGATCTCTTAATAAAATAATTAGATCATAACTATCCCCCTAGGGTTACATCCACCTTAAGAAGTAACATGTTACCTATAACATCAAAATAAGCTATGAAGGAGGATAAATCCTCTGATACAGCCCAACACTAATCTCACTATCTAGATATGAATGACTCTAAGAACATAATGAATCCCCCTCTATTCCATATAGATGTAGTTCATATCGCCACATGATCCCAATCCCAGGGTCATAAGACCCATAATCATGAAAAAACCAAAGTGACCATTGCCAAAGCATCGTCTTTTGTAGAAAATACTCTGAAAACACCTACCCCTAGACCTAAAGTCTCTATCTTAGGAAATGCACAAAATAATAAGGCTTCAAAACTCATACAAATATCTATTGTAAAGCATTACATCAAATTTTGGTCAAAATGTCCCTATACAAACTTGTCCAAAATTCTCCATAGCACCATGAAGCCATGATATAAGACTTATATGCCACATAAATACAAGTTGATGAGCCCTAACCATTATTAGCTTTCATTACATCACTTTAAAATCCCTTATCCTTAACCTTTCATGACTCAGAAATACCATCTTTACATCCAGATAACCAAGATCTTGCATTGTTTATCACTACCCAAATAGATCAAACTCAAATTAAAAGTCATGATTGATAATGGTGATAATATAAACATCATCTCAATCTCCTAATTTTAGCTACTTGAGACAATGGTATCCCAATCTCCTACCATCCTACAAGCCTTTAATGATACCATTTACCTTGCATTAGGAATAGTATTACTTCACATTCAAGTAAGCATGGATGTTCTCCCCAAGTTAATCTACATTATTAAAGGGGAATTTCAATATAAGATTCTCCTAGGACATCCCTAGATCCATGCTATGTATTGAGTTCCCTTTACTTTTCATCAATGCATTAAGTTTGAACACAGGGGAAAAATACATAATGTCATGGTTGACTCCCATCCCTTTAAAACTTACAACCTCAATTTTTGACCCAATGAGGTCCTAATTCCATTGCAAAGTAGTACCCCATCCTCATCTAATAAAGCATCCACTAGTACAATGATCCCTACATCATGAATTGGTAAGGAGTCCATTGATTCCACATTCTAATAGATTTCAATCAAAGAGTATCAGTTATTGACCCTTAATACTCTCCTTAATCCATAATAATATGGATAACCTGACAAAAAAATGGCTTATTGTTCAAATTTGGTGGAATTTGTTCCTTTTGGTGCACCATTCCTCTACATCCATATGATCTATGGGGGAGTAAACTATCCTTCCTTAGACCCTTTTAACCAAACTCAGGTTAAACCATTTACATCAAAGTTTTCATTTCTTGATAAACCCCATTTCACAAAGACATACCTACAATAATTTGCCTAGAAATGTTTTGGCATGGGACATTATGAACAATGACCATATGAGGTTGCATTGGGAGATTTTAGAAAACCCCATTAAAAACATGACCTTAGATTCAACAAAAATCCTAAATCTACCTCAAAGTTTACTCTCCCTCCCATTATTGAATAAGACACCTCTTCATCTCCATTTAATATCCCTTCCTTGACTAATAACATCATATCCATTCCTCATAACTTTTTTTAAGTCAATGACATTACTATAAAACCTCTCATCTATCACCACGATGGAGAGATTCGAAACGTTCCTCTATCTTACCCAAACATGATAGGGCAGAATTCTCCCACCATCCTTGTTCTTTAATGCCAAGATGATGAGTCCATATTAACTCATTTGGGTGTCAATAACTCCCATATACGTAAATCCCTTCCATTAGAAACCTCTAGTATATTAAATGAGGCCACCATTAATGTTAACATAGGGTCCCCATAGACTCTATGCATAATTAAAGTCAATAAATCCTTAGATTCCTAGGAGTATCAGGATTTGACTATGTTTCTAACTAATCATAGTGAGGCACTCACTTGGTCTTATAGTGATATTCCTAGTATTGATCTTACCATCATCATCCATAACATCATCAATTTCCTTGATGCTAAGCCTATTAAAAAAAAGATCTAGAAAAAGTATCTTCACATTACACTCTTAGTCAAAGAAGAGTTAAAATGCCTCCTATTCATTAAATTTATCCAACCTATTGATTACCCTCAATGGGTATCTAACATCATCCCTATAACAAAATGTACAGGGAGAGTTTACCTTTGTATTGATTTTCAGACCTTAATCTCACCTATCCAAAGGATGATTTCCCATTCCCTAATATTGACCAATTAGTTAATTTAATCACTAGCCATGAAATGTTATCATTAATGGATGGCTTATGTAAATATAATCAAATCCTTATCACACTAGAAGACCAACATAAGACTTCATTTATTACTCCCTAGGGGACTTTTTGCTATCACATTATGCCTTTCAACCTAAATAATGTAAGAACCACATATCAAAGAGACATGACCTACATTTTCCATTATATTATCCATAATATTATGTAAGATTATTTAGATGACCTCTTTAGAAAATCAAAGTTATGAAAATATCACCTTTCCATTTTAAAGGTTATTTTTGACCACTTAATCTAATTTCATGTCCATGTAAACTCCAAGAAATACATTTTTGGAGTATTGATGGGTAAGATCCTAGGATTTATTATCTCCATCCATGGGATAGAATTCCACCTTGACAAAATCAAATCCATTCTATAAATTCCACCCCTATCCAATCTTAAGTAGCTTCATAGTTTTCAAGATAAATTACAATCTATTCATCATTTTATATCCCAGTTATCTGATTGCTATCAACCATTCTATCACCTTTTAAGGAAGGATATTGCTTTTAAGTGAGAATTTGGTTATCAAGAGTATTTTGAAGTTCTTAATGGCTTCCTTATTTCACCACCAATTCTCAATCCTTAAAAATAAGTATAATCATTCTTCTTGTATATTTATGCCACTGTCCATGCCCTTAGAGCCATGATTGCCCATTATGATGAGAAACATAAAGAGTAGGTATTGTACTATATTAATCACACACTTGTTGAATATGAGACTCATTATTCTCAAACTGAGAAGTTGTGCCTAGCTTTGGTCTTTATCACTATTAAGTTACAACATTATCTACTCAATCACAAAACTTATGTAGTCATGAATATTGATCCCCTAAAGTTTATGCACTCCAAGCCTTATCAAAATTAGTGAATGGGAAAATGGATTATACTTTTGGTAAAATTTTATCTATAGTTTATCCATCAAAATTTATTTAAAGGATAAATAATTATTGATCATCTTGTTGAGGCACCCCTTTTTCATAATCAACTTGTTAACTCTGAATTTATAGATGAATCTATAGCCTCCACATATCAACAAAATCCATAATATCAAATGAATCTTTTATTTGATGGATAAAAATCTGAAAAAGGTGGGGGATCTAAAATTATCTTAATTATTCCTAAGGGGAAACCTATCCCTCTATCTTTTAAACTTGATTTTGACTGCACTAATAACATGATTGAGTATGATGCTTTAATCATAGGTCTCAAAACTACCTTAGCTCTGGGTATTAAGACACTCAATATATATGGTGATTCCCAACTCATGGTTAATCAAATTAAGGACATATATTAGTGTAAGAATGATATTATTCATAATTATAAGACCTTATTTGATTAGTTGTTGCTCACTTTTGAGCATTTTGCTATCCAAGCCACTCCTTGATCAACTAATAAGTTTGTAGATACTATGGCTTCCTTTTCCTCTTTTATCCCATCTTCATCTCAAGATTCTAATTTGTTTATCCTCATTCATAAGATTAATCAACCTTCCTTTACCAAAACTAACCTTCCATCCATCCATAGTGTGGAGGCAAACCCATCAAATTTCTAGTATTCATAGATATTTGATTATCTATCTAGGGGGATTACTCCTATAGATCTATCTATAAATGGCAAGAAAACCTTTCATCATTATGTCACCCATTTTATCATACTAGGGGGTGTCTTTTATAAGCATGGTTTTGATGATATTTTTCTTTATTGTCTCCAAAATCATGAGGCTACCATCGCTATAAAATAAGATCATAATGGGTCATGTGGAAGAAAATTTAATGGTTGTACCATCAATAAAATAATCTTATGGTTGGGTTATTATTGGCCCACTTTAAATCGATATTATTATGAGTACATTAAGAAATGCATCAAATATTAGTAGCACACCAACTTATCCCATGTCCCTAGCCAATCATTATAAGTAGTTTAGGACTTTTGGCCTTTCTCCTAGTGGGGTCTTGATCTTATAGGTCGAATCAATCCTAAATATTTCTAACATCATGAGTTTATCATTACCACCATTGAGTATTTTACTAAATGGGTGGAGGCTATCCCCCTTATCTTGACCAAAGAAGATAAAATCATTGAATTCATTACTTAACATATCATTTTTTGCTTTGGCATCCCTCATAAGATCATCATGGATAATGGGAAATATTTTAAGAATAAAAAGTTTCAAGAGATATATGATTATTTTAACATTAATCCCATCTTTTCCTCAACTTAATATCCTCAAGCTAATGGATAGGCTGATACATCCAATAATACTCTAGTCAAAATCCTAACCAAGGTCATTAGTGAAATAGGTAAGAACTATAATTTGCATGTTCCTTATGCTTTATGGGCTTATTGAACTAGTATAAAAAAACCTATAGGTGCTACTCCTTTCTCCCTAGTATATGGTACTAAATTTTTACTTCCTCTCAAAGTTTATAATCCTTCCTTTTGCATCTCTTTGAAAGATATCATTTATGAAGATGACTTTTGTTAGGAATGATTAATTCAGATCAAACTCTTAGATGAGCATCACTCGACTACCCTTGATCATTTACATGTATATCAAGAACTTATTAAACACACTTATAATAAAAATTTAAAATAGCATGAATTTAACATTGGCAACATTATATTAAAAGAGAATCAACATATAACCAATATGGAAAAAGCAAAAGGGGAATTTTTTCTCCAAATTAGCTTGGACCATATATCATCACCCATAATTATGGATTTGGGGTATACCACTTAGCCTCTCTTGATGGGGAATCAGAGCACAAACCTATTAATACCTTACATATGCATGCTTTCTATTATTAATCAATCTTAATCACTTTGTCTATCCTACTTTAGTTTTTAGGTTTTATATCCCTATACTAAATAATGATATATAGAGATATGTGGTTATCTAATAATTTTGCCTATTTTTAACCTTGAATATGAATACCCCAAATCTATTCATAGCATGCTCTAATTGGATAAGCTTCACCTATAATGGGAAGGAGCTCCAAATCATTATTCCCTAAAATCCTTCCCTATCATTAATTCATTATGAGAATAAGTGTTTTATCTTTTATTTCTAAGATTTGGGAAATTGTCCTAGGATACCTAAGGCTAATCCATAAAACAAAAATAGTTTTAGGAAAATCATCTACAAAAATAAAATCAATATGAATAGACTACTCCCTTGAAGGATAGTTATGTAACTCCTCAAAATCTATAAAATTATACAAAATATCAAAATCACAAATTTCTCCCTCAAAGGACAATTGTTTTATAAAGAATATCTCAAAATATAGACCATTCCCTCAAAAGATGAATATCATGCATACAGTATCCCTAGAAAGCTTCTTGCATCAATTAGATTTATTTAATTTAGTAAACATCCTGCTTTGATCAATCTGCATGGATTGACATACAAGGATTCTAGATTTAAACCTTGGTTGTGAGTATGCAAGATAGAAATATCTTATTCTTAGAATCCATTTTTTTATCACATCCTAAAAGCAAATAAATTAGATCTTGAACTTAGTTGACCTAAAATTGTTGAGACTTTTATTAGTAGTTGTTTAAGGATGCATATGCATTCATTTCAAGTGGTTTTTCTTGGGTCATGGTATAAGCTAATAATGAGCAATAAGCCCCTTTAAAATTAAATTAATTACAAAAACTTCCACCTATATTAACAAATATCCAATTCCAATAATTCACAAATCTATAAACAATTAGTGTAGTATAATCCATAGTCTATAACCATCAATCATGATCCATAAACATTTATCATAGTCCATAATTATAAATATAAATCATAATAAAACAAAATTTAATCCATAATCCATAAACACATTGCATAAAATCTATGAATCCATAATCAAATAATGAAACCTCCATCCATAATCCGTAACTAAATCCATAATGCATAATCTAATTAACTCATAATCACATAATCATAATCATACCTATTTTAATCAAAAACATTTTAAGAATTAATCCATCACATCCATATCCATAATCCATTAATAATCTATAATATAAGCATGATCCATAAAAATTTCATAACATTTAAATCCATAATCAAATAAGCTAAATACATCACATAAAAATTCATAATCATTTAAATCTAACTCAAATCCATAATGTACATAAATCCATAAACATTTTAAATAAAAATCTGTAACATTTCATAAACCATATATCACATTATCTAAATCCATAAATAATGTGAATATCCACAATCCACAATCCATAATCCATAATCCATGAACATCCATAGTCATAATAATCCATAACGATAACATAATCCATAAACATGAAACATATATGTAAAATAATCAATGTACATCAATATATCTATATACATGTATATGGCACTTTGACCAGTGTAAATGAAGATAAATACATGTTGATCTACTATGTAAATTATACACTGGTCAAGTAAATGCTCAATATATCTACACCTCCATCTCCACCCCTATATCCATCTCTATCTCTATCTTTGTCTCTCCTCTGAGAGACACTCCCCATGCTCACTAACCCTATGTGCATGCACTTGGAGGACTTGCACTATCTAGATATATGGTTCACATAAAATGGAGTCTCTAGAAGCTAATCAAGAATGATCTTGTCATAGTATCTCATCTCCACCACTAGCTCCATGTACTAATCAATTCTCATAGTCCCTACTAGTCTAGTTCTCATCCCTACCACCTTTCCAAAAATATATAATGAGGATTCTTTCCTTTCTTCCCTCCTCCTCAGAGTATCCCTCTTAACCCTATACTGATCCTACTCCTCCACTACCATGTCATGACTCAGCTACATTGAGTCAAATCCCACTTGTAGAAAATCTAGTTAGGTCTGCACTATATCCTACTTTATTCACATTATAACAAGGATCTATATTCTATAGATAGCTATCCATCTAGGGTGATACACTGAGCCCTTAATGTATCCTTCTCTATGATGAACTCACTAATGTCTATCTCTTCTTCTCCCCTAAACTATTCATCTCCCATCTCATCATCTATCTACTCATCCTCTACCTCCTCCATATCCTCATCCCCTCATCCCTAACATGGATGTACCATTATATCATATCTAGTTTCCCAATGCTTAACCCACCATGTTGTATAAATAAGAGTGCACCTTGCATCCTCCATGTCATCCCCTATAGGCACCTTCTCCTCCTCTATTGAGAGATCTCTAGTAATTGGTCTTGATAGCTCCTTCTCTATCTCATCCTACCTATATATGTGTAGGACCTATGTTATATCCTACACCAACCCAAACTACCACTATACTCAACCAAAATGGAGGTATTCTCAGTAATCTATCCTCTTCCCCATAACCCAATGCTCCTTCTATATCCTATTAGTTTTGCTTCCACCCCTAGCCATGTAAAAAATATTAGATAAGGTTTCCATATAATATTGGTAGCCCTCAAACCCTCTATAATCTCCTATAATAATCCAAGTCTCTAACAACACCATATATGAATCCTTGTGCTAGATTGGCCTTCCAATGAAGGAAGTCCACACTATCATCTATCTCATACCATCATATCCATGGAATATTGATGGGCCACACTATCCTAATGTACTCATAGACCCAAAACTTTAGAACAGTAATAACATTTAAACTATAGTGCCTCTGTATCCTCCAAAATTAGATCTCCCTATAAATCTATGCTAGTAAGGTTGACATGCATGAAAAAAAGTGTGATGCTCTAGCATGTCTATAATAAAACTATTCAAGATCTATAGAAATCTACCTCCCATCGAGTCTAAGAGTGTGTATCATGATATCACCAGCATCATCATGGTAAGAATGCCTCTCTCTATTATGTCCATTTTGTAGAGAAGCTTAAAAATAAATCCACTAGTAAAAAACTAATACCCTTTGCATCATCACCATATAAGCATCTCAAAACTAATCCTTAGATCTGATCATCCACTAGCACTATAGGTACTCCTTATACCAGAAGTCATAATATTTGGTAGATGTCTTCCTTAGTAATATTCATATCCTCAATCAACAACTAGAAATTCTTAGTAGTGACATCCCATCACTCCACTAATACCATTAAAAATATTTTATCTTTATGGATGCATTGATAATATTTCACCCCTCCAATATTATAGCCTCTAGATGGGCCTAGTTATCATCACACAATTACACTCATAATCTCTCTAGCAAGGGAAATACTCAATCTCACATATGTAGTATCCCCCATGCCTGTCACCAATTTCCCTTATAAACTGAAAATATCCTAAAAAATATAACTTACCCTAAACCCTATATCTATTCTAATACCTTCACATTTTATGTGAATTAATGTTGATCCCTTACAGATCAGTGCCATTCTTCATGGATCGACACTATTTAGTTGAAATGATATCAATTCCATGTGAATCATCACTGATATACTAGGGAATCAACATTGATTCTATAGTGCCATATCCCCATAAACTTAGCCTAATCCTAGTTCCCAAAAATCCTAAAAATCTTACAAGATTCAAAAAACTCAAAAAATTAATAAAATAATTGACCTACCTCATCTTGTGAGCATCTTTGTCATTTTAATCCGCTACCACTAGCCTCCATCTTATTTTTTCTCAATTTCATTATTTGATCTCTTAAGTGTCATTTGGGTTTCAAAAATAGAAAATGAGCCTTTTCCATGTTGGACTTGCTTATATACCTAACTTTGGATTAGTACTGATCCATTTTTGATCAGCACCATTTGAGTGGATCATCACCATTTCATTTTGGATCGATGTTGATTAGCCCCTTTTTTGCATTACTTCTAATCTCATATATATCTAGCCTTGTTCCTTATCCATTCTTGGTTCCTTACCACATATACCCTATTATTCAACTTATACCATTTTAGGTTCATGGCTTTTGACCCCTTGATGGTCTCATAGCCCATGTAAGGTGTGTCCTCTTTTGGGTATCTCCCCTTAGTGGGTCCTGAGAGTGCACTCTCCCTTCAGAAGAACTATCTATAAGTAGTGTGTACACTGTATAACATACCAAATGTTTCAATCCACCAATCCTATCACTTATTCTCCTATTTATACTTCATTTAATCCCACCTATTTGTAGTTGTGGAATCTAATTATAATATTTACATTAGGGCATCTCTACCTATTTTATCTTCCATCTTACTAGTGAAAAACATACACTTCACGTTATGCATCTACATTTATTAAAGACCATATATTATTCATCTATCTCATCTATTATTAAATTTTTCAAACCTGTCACCCACTCCTTATCCTTTATTATTTCCTAATTTGAGGGGGGATACTTCCTCACATAAACCTGGGACACTGGACCTCTCATGGTTTTTATCTCATGACATGTATTTTATACCACTCCATAAAAAAGGGAAAATATAGACACTATAATTTCATATCCTAGGGATGATTAATTAGATGTCATAGATCCTATTTATTTAAATATCCTAAATAAACCCTATCTTAAGGTTTAGTTTATTTACTATTTACTAACTTGATAAATAGCTATTACTTTTACCTTTTTACCCCTCCCAATCTCTTAAATCCATTTATAACCTAGGAATCTACCCCCTAACCACTTTACCCACATGTGGAGTTGTTACCAACAACTCCACTAGTATCCAAGCTATTTTTACCCATGATTGAAATGAGGTTACCATTTTAGGTGAATCAACAATGATTCACCCACGATTGACACCAATTATTCAGATCGATGTTGATCCATAAATACTCAACCTACCTTGGGATTTTGGGATTGAGAAATTTATAACCTTGAATTATTGTTAAAATTACAAGATGTTTTGGTGATGTTCATAATGACACTCTACTATATTTTTTAATGTTTAAATCATATCTTTTATGCAACCTAAGCAACTACCTACACCCATGGAATACTTTCATTTTGCTCACAAGTTAATCAAAGGTAAGTTATCATATTTTATTTTATCATTCTCTATTAATTAGTATTTTATTTTTCATTTATTTAACATTTAAAATACTATTAGCATCCCTCCATATATATTTATCAATCTCTATTAGAAAATTTGTCTCATCTGATTCTTTATTTTTATTAAACACAATCATAAAAATACTGAATTGAAATCAATTCTATCATTTAGTATTGGTCTTATCAGGATCAACATCAATATACTATGTTTAATTTATAGATTTTGAGACCTTAATCCTTAACCTCTATTTTTAATCCTTTACTAATTACTATTATTTGAACATGGAATTATACTTGTAGATGACTCTACCTAGTTTAATTCATGATGTAACCAATATCATTAATCTTCCCATAATTCCCCAACCTTTGTTTGCAAATTAGAGTGATATAACCTTTGAGTTAGCCCTCTACACAATAATTTATTCACCCTCTTTTGAATCCACCAAACAACAATTAGCTTTTATACAAGATGATGTAGATGTTGATTTTACTTATTGGGAGGAATATTTCATTTATATTGATAGCTTATTTGAGGACTAAATATTAATCAACATTATTATCATATCATTTATCTATTATAATTTCACATGCTTTTTATTTACTTAATTGCATAAATAGTGGAATGATATCCTTTTAAGGAAGTATACCACTTCGTAGAATTGATATCATATTATGCAATCCACTCAATTATCTATTATTCCATTTTTGTCAAGTATTTACATGTGTGTAGGTTAGCCTTCCTAGCCAAAAATGAGTTCTCATAATTACTATATTCAAAGTGGTGTGCAACATCTTCCAATCCACAAATGTTCCCCATAAACCTTATTTTTTTTTGAGTTTTTGTTAAGTAATATTTAATTTAAAAGAATATGAAAAACTACTTAAACACACTTCACACTTATCAGATCTACAACCATGATGGGGGAATGAACATTATTCATTTTATTATGATCATGCATTGTATTCTACATTGTATGAAACTATATAAGTAAATGGGTTTTCATGATGGGAGCATGAACACTATTCATTCCCTTTTGATCTGCTTTTTGTTTACATAGAGAAAATTTGAGTGAACATGAGTGAAAAATATACAATTAAATATATAATACATCTATAGTGGTTGATTCACTTTATTTGAGTGAACTTGGCCTAATGGTTATCTATTTACCTATGTATTTATTTGGGTTATTAGATTATGTACATATCCCCAAATTCATGAGGGTTAGGGAAAATTGCCTTCTGAACTTAAGATCCTGCATTGTTACACAAATTTGGGGTAAAATTACCAAACTCTCCATGTGATTAAGAAAGAAAGTACAATTTTTTATAATGCTTCAATAGGGAAACATAACCTCTAAAAATCTACAAGGGAAACATGATTTTAACCATCATAAAAGTGTAATCTAACCCTTTTTATTTTAAAATTTCAAAAATACATTTTTAGATTAGAATTTTCAATTTATGGACATTAAATACACATTATTGTAGGGTTTTCTATTGAGTGACCTATACAAAATAAGATTTATGTAAAAGATAGTGTGTTGTACACACTCATGTACATTTCATCCTTCAATTTAGAAATTCCATTACTAGAATAAAATGGGGGCAAGTTTAGATACTAAAATTTGGAATGTGTTACTTGAAAATGTCAAGCTTGACATAATTTTACCATACATGTATTGATCAAATAAACCAAATCATAATCCATGATTATCTCACACTTGTATGTTATATTATGACTCCATTATTCAATTTGGATATTATACATCTACATAAACCTCATTTTATATTTAAAACATACTAAATCTCCTATAAAAACATCTCCAAACTCTTTGTTTAGTCTAACTATACACATTTTGACTCTGCTAAATTCATTTAGTATAACCAATCAATACTACCCTGATCTAGTCGGTAGTGATCTGATCCTAACAAAGGATATTTTTTATAATCAAATATTACCTTAGGGTCAAATAATTTTCCTATAATAACTATGTCATGATAAATTTCCTATTTGGACTCATATAAATAAATCAAGGTCTCATTCAAAATGGACTTGGAACTTATTTGGAATACATCTATAAACTATTGCACATTAAGAAAATCTACCATATTCTTCAAAAATTATGAATCTATCATTATTAATAGTAAGAAGACAAGTTTGAATAATACTAAATTTAAGTCAAATTATAAAATTTCAAGTATCAAATTCAAATAATTGGCTACATACATATATCAAATGAGCACAATTACATAATCAAACTGGGTGGGACAACTACATGTGGATTAATTTACCTCTTCAAAGTATCACATATGTAGGAAGTGGTTAATCATCAATTGATGGTGATTTGGGTTATCTAAAACCATTACACTTTCCTAATTTTTGTATTTTTATATCCCTCACAAGAACAAATAAGGTTTCAATACAAAGGAGAATGATTTATAGAGTTACAATCATCATTAGGGTTCAAGATCACAAATATATAGAAAACATAGATAGGCACAATTGACCTTGTAATCATTGTTACTCACTTCCACACAAGTTAATATCAACCAAAAGGTTAGTATTGGATAATGATAGTGACCTATATTGATAGAACTAACCTTACCTAGATAGATAATTAGTTTTATAACTAAAAAAACCCTGTGCCTATTTTATCTTGATTTTCACTTTAAGAATATAGTCATAGTTAGACAATCACCCAAAAAAGCTAAGTATTCATCCATTTATTATACTTAATATATTTAACATATGCCACTTGTCAAATTAGTATAATAATCTTAGTATTTTACATTTAGATGTATGCTTAAATGTCAGATCTTAATATTTTAATTACATTTTAAGTTTATATCTTAATTAGATTAGGTAAAATACCCTAATCCATGTTAGGGTAAAAAAAATATATGTATCCATGTATCATGTGTATAAAAATACCATGCACATAACTTATGTATATTTTATAATGTATGTGTGTATAAAAAGGATATGTAATCTACTTATAATAATTAAATATCTATTTTAGAACCCCATTTAAAAGAGTGGTGAAGATTATGATGGATGTGTAGCTAACATCAAAATGAGGTGGCAATGGAAATAGTCAGGAGAAAGGTATTTCATGGGGAAAGGTAGTGACTACTTTAGAGAAAATAGATCTTGATAAGGAGGACTACATGTATCCAAAGAATATCAAGTCTTCTTAGGTGGTAGGATAGGGGTGTGAGGAAGTTGGTGGTGAGGTTAGTGGAATATAAGGGGTTAGGTCTCAATGGGGGGAGTGCATGTATTTAGCTAGGTATTTTCATGGTAGGGGAGGCATTAAATTATTTAACTTGTTCATTATTTCCAAGAGTGATTTAGCTTAGGTTTTGATTCCCTAGAAGATCCCTTTGGTCTTAATTAGTTGAGCAGGTTTGGGGGACTCTCCAAAGGGGAACCCAGTCATGTGGAGAGTGAAGATAGAGTAGGAAAAGGAATGGATAGGGTTTTTACTAAAGCTGTATTTTTTTAAAACTAAATTAATAACTCTAATTCATATCAATCATATGGTTCTTTTAGTAAAATAATTATTCTTAAGGCACATCTTGGCTCTGATCCAACTCTTATCCCTAGAAGCCAAATCCCTTGAAATAACCTCTCAGGTAAGGAATTAGAAGGTGAAGAGAGTTTAAATGGGAATATAAAAGTAGAGTTTTCTTAGTCTAAATATTTGGATATAGCTTATCTTGGTGATATTCCATTAATTTTTTATGATTTTCCTCCTATTCTAGAAATAACAAAATAAAAAATTGTTGTAGTGGGGGTGAAAAGGGGAAACAAATCTTTGATAGGTAGATGTGTTGGGAAACAACCATCTTGGGAAGATATTTATCTTTAGGAGGCTAATTCATGGAATTCTCTCAAACCCCCTACAATTTTTATGCTCTCAAATGATTTTTTTTGGCTTTAGTTTCAATCTTTGGAAGATAGAGACTATGTGTCGATGCATGGACCCTAGTTTGTAGGGTGTCAAGGGGTGCGTTTTTGCCCTTGAGATCCTTTTTTGATCTAGACTCTACAATTATTAATAAATCACTAGTTTGGGTAAGATTATATAATCTACCTTTAGCTTTTCATGATCCTGGTCTTTTTCAACAACTGGTAAATAATTTGGGAGTTTTTGCTAAAATTGATGACTCCATTAAAGATGATCAAAATTTTGTAATAGATTGTGTTTTGGTAGACCTATCTAAACCCATGCATCATTTGATTATAATTTCTTCCTCCCATGGTGTTTGGTATTAATATTTTAATTGAGGGTTTACGATTTGGATGATTTAACTACAACAAATTTGATCATAAGATTGCTTCTTGCCTTGAGAAGAGTTTTAAAGGTTCTCATTCAACATTGGTTTAGAAATGGGTTAGGAAGGTTGGCTATCTAAATTATGATTTAGTTCACAACTTGATTGTTTTTTCCAATTTTATATTATTTGAGTTCCCTTCTATAAATTCCCCTTAGGTTTTTCAGAATAATTCTCAACAGAGTGAGGTTTCAATGGTAGTAGAGGAGTTTTTGGATTTGGCTACAACACAACATTCATCATCTAAGATGGTTCAGGAAGCTAAGGTATTAGAATCTAATCTTTATAACATAAATAAAATTCTTCCAATCATAGATAGCCCTAAAGAGAATAAATATTTGGAATAAGAGGAAGAGGATGGGGAGGAAGAAGAAGAAGAGATGGTAAGAAAGGCAATTTTATCTATTTCTTAGAGTTTTAATGAAAAAAAGACTCTTAACTATGAATATAAAGAAAAGAAAGGCATGAAAATGGAAGAAAAAATATTACAACTAGATTCTCATAATTCTTTTCTTTGTGGTAATTAATGGATGATGAAATTGTTGTTATTCAGTAGAGGAAAATGCATGCAATCAACAAAAGGTTGATTTGAAAGATGGATTAGTAGTGTTTTTATGTTTTTAGTTTTGTAGAAGTTTATTTTTTTATTATAGGCTTGTTATGGAATTTTATTTATCACTGTTTCCTTTGGATTTACATTATTTCTAAGGGAATAATAAGTTTTAGGGTATTACTTTACATTTTGGTTCTATTTTATGGGACACTAGACCTCTTGTTATGTCCCAAAATCGATTAGAGCTCTGGTAAAAAACTAGCATCGATAAAGAAAAGGATATGTAATCTACTAAACATGTAATAAATAACATATGAAAATGATTTAAAATAGTATTCATGTCATGATTTGGTTTTGGTTTTGATTTTTTGGAATATTTGAATGTTTTTTTTTTTTTTATAATTTTGGAATATGTGCTCAAGGTATATGATAACCAACTAACAAATCTAGGTGATGGTCATGGGAAGGTCCTGTATCAAAAATAGGAAGGGTCACCGTATGAGAACAAGTAGCATGACATGAGAATAGATGAAAATCTGAATCATAATTTAAAAATTGATCTCATGTTGTACCATAACTCTAATCATCACCACTCATAGTGTTGAATAACTTGAGGGTGTAACATATCTTATGAAATTTGTAGCATAGTAGGAAAACCCTATACTTGTTTTTTTTTGAAATATGTTGGAGTGTTATTGACTATAGTCTAGAATGTGGAGTGAATATTAGCTATCACAAGTCATGAATCTCCCTCTGATGTAAGGGTAACTATAACATGGTTTGTATAATAAATTCCACTACTCTACTATGCATAGTTTTCTTAAAGTGAACTTGAGTAGACTGTATAACCTTCTATATAAAATGAGTTGAGATATGTGCAATAACTACCTTTGTAACATAATCTTGAATATGTGTAAAAAATAACTTTTTATAATGATCTTGAATAGAAGTAACAACAAGATCTAGATAAAAATATTTAAATGTGTAATAACCAACTGTGATGTTGATTGGGGTGGAGGAAGAAATTCTTATGGTAGAATATGATACTCATATGTAATAATTTTAGCTATCACATCCTTATTTACATGTATATAGTTGACAAAATAATGTACTGAGGATGGTACCACATGAATCTTGTGTATCATAAGGCATCCCAATAACATATCAAAGATTCCTATACTTAGTAAGACTAGGAATAGAGTAATAACTACTGTAGGGCCTACCTTAAGAGGTAGAATAATGTGTCCCAAGGGATTTTACCTTTCTCCATAAAATAATTTGATTATCTTGGTTGTTTAAGTTAAATCCTCATGTGTTATCCAAAATAATGTAAAAGTGTCATTGTATAATAATTCACACTGAAACCATTGTCTGCCATGACACTATGAATGGGTTCTAAATCCACATAATCTTGTACAAATATGGAAATTAAATTTGAATCATTATCCAAAATCTTACTATCATCAAATGTAATTGTTAGTCTCTTAAATAAGAGGCCTACCAATGTAACAATAATATTTACAATGGGTGATCATATGTTAAAGGAGGTAAATGGGTATTGTATGCATAATTCACTTTAAAAGTATCCTTATTTTTTGATGCCTTGTTATTCAGAATAGGATTGGATTTTTTCACAATTTCACATTTTCATTATATTATGATTATTAATCCTCTAGAGTTGTGTTAAGATAAATATTATTGTCATCCATGATATCTTTTTTCTTATTTCTTAACTTATAAATTTAGTTTATGGAATGTTGAGCCCATCAGTGGTAGTAAAAATATGCTTAATTATCTTAATTCTTAGGTAATGGTTAGGTCATGTCAAAATCATGTGGTGGAAGAAGATATATAAGGTTTATTTCAATTAAACCTTTTAACAGCATATGAAGAGGCTGAGGTAATCATTAAAACTACCTATTTGGTGGGGTAGATAAAAGAAGCTAATTAATAGGCTATGATACTACATTAAATATTATTTTGGCTTCATTATTAATATATGTATACATATAAAATTCCTTTATTCATCACTTGATACTAATTCCATCCTCATTCCATACTAATTCAACTTATAAATTTATTTTTGTATCATTATATATAATTATCCTAATATATTAATTATATCCCCTTAATAATTTTCTCCACTAGCTTAACCTATTATTCCAACATTACCATTAACATGAATTAATCACTTAATTATCACCCTCTTAACATCCTATTTAACCTCAAAATAATATCTCATAATATTTTAGGAATTTAAAATTTCTACTCACCTAACTCCAACTATGCCCATTAAAATTCATACAAATCATATCACTATTCTAAATCTAATCTTCATTTATTATCCTAACCTCCATCTATAATCCCATAACACACATATATATATAACACTCTATTATACCTTGAGACACTCACCACCTCATCTTTAAAATCTTATAGGAGTTTCTAATTCCTAAATCTAACTATGTAATCCTCACAATGAATTTTGGCCATTGATTTCAATCTTCCATGGCTGAATCCTAGCCATTAATCCTTCTCATATGGCTCTATATATTAAGCTACACCTCTATAAAAACCATGAATTGTAATTTTTTTCCATTGAGTTATCACTATTATTTATCAATCCAAGTATCCATATCCAAATGCAGCTAAAATAAGAGAATCATTGAGCAATCAACATTTTAAATCAAGCATTCATCCATAAAGTCTTTTGGAACATATCCACATGTCAAGTAAGAAGGATTCAATTGTGAATTTGAGGTATATTTTTGGTGTTTATTATTGTAGATGATATTTATGGAATATAAATCACCTCAGTCTTGTACACTTGAAAAACTCAGGCCTTGGTTATTCCTCTTAGTTTTGGACCTTTCCCACTTTAAAAAGTTTTGCATCTATTCTATCTTATGTCCATTTTCCTATATCTTGGTCTAACTAGTCTTGTATTGATAACCCAAACCTACTTATCTTCCACTTCTACAAGTTCTAAGCTTGTACCTATTTTCTATGTACACACAATAGTTTTAAACTTTATCAATTACTAATGCTTTCTCTCTTGTAGGAACCCATCGAGTCTCAATATCTCTAAGTGAATGCCTTAAAAGGTACACTAGAAAGTGGGAGGGAAGACCATTAATTATTAAAAATATTTTTGTTCCCTATACCACCACTTAAAACCAACACAAGTCTCTCCTATACATTTCCCTCAACTTTAACACCTCTCTTACATGTTCCTCTAAGTAATTCACTACCTCAAATAGACCCTGACTAAGCCAAAAAATATTTTTCTCATCCTTATAACACATTTTAATGGGTTAACCCTACTCTTGGAAATGAGAATGTTATATGACTAATTAATCTTAACTAACTTAGTCCAGGACCTAACTACTTTATTTCCTAAACAACTAGGTCAACTGGGTTGACTATGTTAGATAAAAATTCATAAGGGTTTAGGGTTATATCCGACTATATAAACACATCCTTCACCCCATTTCATTGAGAGATAGATAGATAGATAGATAGAATCATTCATTTGTACTTCTTTACAATCTACTCTTCCACCATTCTACTTGAGGAGTCATTGGTTAGGGTTTACACTTGGATATGAGTTCATCTTCAAGGTACTTAAGTATTACTAACTCTTATTCATATATTTTTGTAGATATAATTAACATAAGTAATTTATTTTGAATTTATTTCTCTCTCCATTCATTAGTATTACATATACATTGATTTAAGTAGAGATATTCTTCACATGTTTACTTTTATGTTTATTATACCCCATTTGTGCTACAAGATTTGGTGAGCACTAGATTAGATTTTGTTATTTACTTTGTTGGAAAACATAGAACCTAACTAGGGTTATTATGTGGTATTACATGACTATAGGATTTAGAACCCTTTGTAGTGATATTATGTGGTAAAAGACCCCTTATTTAGGTCTAACAAAACCATATTGGTTATGAAATTGATTGTATAAATGTACCAACAAATGAAAGGGCTAATTTGATTTAACTTCTTTGATCTAGGATTGATTTGTAAATTGACTTCACTTTCCCTTGTATAAATTCTAGTGAACCCAATGTCAAGCTCACCCTTGCAAGTTTTCTTTCACACTTTCATTTATTATCATTTATCATTTATTTCTTTTTTACATTAATGGATCAAATATATCAACTCAGTCTAACATTATATGCCTCTATTTGGCTTTATGTAGGTCATCTTCAACTATAGGTAATTGGATTGTTCTACTCGGCTTAGTTCACTTCTTTACATACATGTTTTTAGACTCAATCAACCCAGTCAATTCTGTTAGTAAGTTAAAAAATTCATCTAGATGACATAGTATAAAAAAAACACATTCAACTTCATTAAAATCTCTAGGTTCATTATCACTAACTTAGTCATTTATTTTCCTTCATTTCAATCTTATTTTTCATAGTTTTCAGTCTATAAAATTGTAACCTTATAGTCAACTAAGTCAATTGGATAAAATTAGTTCTATAGTTTTTTAGTATCTAGGAGACTTAGTCAAATCACTTGACTATGTTTCTTTATCCCTTGATTCAATATACAAAATCAATCTAGTCAATTTTATTCTATATTATTTGCATTCTTGGTCAACCTGATCGACCCTGTACTCTTCCAATAAAGGAATTAACTCAAATTGTTAATAAGTAACCCATATTTCATTTTGTTTGTTTATTTCTTAGAATAGGACACATATACTAAATAGGCAGATTCAATTTATCAATTTAGTCACACTAATTTTATTTAGCTAGATACTTTTAAACAACATAGTATCAAAAATCATTAAATAATTATACCCAAGGTCTACCTAATTGGATTCATCACCAAGGGGCAAGCTGATTAATTTTTTTATCTAAGTATAAATATGTGGTTGATGGTATATATTATAAAATAACTCAACACCCTTATCTCTCCATGATTATGAATTGAGGGTGTAGGCCCCAATACCAAGACAATACCATCACTGATACAGATCCCTTTTATCCTTAACAACTTGAAACCATATTTAGTTTACCTTTATAGTTCCTTTTTAAATCCAATACCCTATCAAAATTATTATAAAATTATAATTTAAAACATTTAGGAATTAATCCATAGATTATAATTTCTATTTCTATTGCTTGTTCTTTGTCAATTATATAATGTATTATAAAACTTGTATTGGCCAACATTGGTAAAAGCTTTATATTATGTTCCACAACTAGATTGACTAGGTCAACATAATTGTTTGTGTATTTATTTTAATTTTTTTACTAATTAACACTATCATCTAGAGTCATAACTATCAAAACATATATTTAACCTCAGAACACAATCGACCCACTTGATTATGTCTCTCATAGTTTCCCCTTATACATAACACAATCATTCTATCTGATCGAATCTCTTATAGACTAGTCTCTAGTGCTTCCCCAAAGAACATAGTTGACCCACTTAACTATGTCCTTTCCTAGATATTTTTTTGGTTTTAATTTCAAACTTAGTTGACCTGGTTGACTCTGTACCACTTGGTCAATTTATTTCTTTGTCCTAAAATATTTCTTAGTTGATCCAATTTTATATCTAATCAACTTTGCTCCTATTTTTCACCTTTTCTCTTTATTATTATATCCTAATTCCAATCATCATGAAATCCCCTATATAAATATTTTTGTACAACCTTAATCCATTTAGATTATACATGTGGTATTCTTTCCTTCCTAATTTTGTTACCCAATAGGATAATCACTCTTGGCGCATCTTCTCTCACCCTTCATATTTGGACAAAATATGGTTTAAATTACCCCAACTGATGATATTTATAGATCAGATCCATTTCACACTTCTCAAGACAATTTTATCTCAAAATCACCTTATTATACTATAGGGACAATTGACACAATCTTAACTAATAACCTTATAATAACTCTTTAAACACTAATATACTATCACCTAATAATCCTTCACCTAATAACCCATCCCCTACTACAAATATATGGAATATTCCTCCTATCAACCCTAAAAATCCACCTTTAAAAACTAATAATCCCAATCCACCAATACCACTCAAATTATTGCATAAATATTTTAACAAATGAATATTATGAAAACATCTAATACTTCTCAATGATGCAAATGCAACATCACTTATTAAAAATGGATAATCAAACTCCTATTGTCTTACCTCAAAATCACCAAAATTTTATCCCTATACCTCTTAGAGTTGCCATGGGAAATATCATTCCCCAACCCCTTATGCATAACAAGATGATCCAAAATATTCAAAATGATTCTTTAGTTCCTTTCATTATTTCTATTGATATTGGAAATATCTCCCCAACTATTAAATATGATGGGACTAAAGACTCCACATCTTTTCTTAAAGCATTTGGTAATATTTACAAAGAGTGGATTCAAATAAATACTTTTTTACCACTAAAATGCTAGTCAAAACATTCATAGGAGATGTATTAAAATGGTATAATCAACTCCCTCAAAATTCCATATGGAAACTAGAAGATTTAGTCAATCCTATAGTAAAATAATTTCAACACAATAATCTTCCTAAAAATTGTCTTAAATCCACTTGTAAATCAGTTTGTGATTTCATTAAATGATGGAAATATTTAGCTCACAAATTTGATCATAACATGACTAATGATAAATTATTTAAACTATTTATAACCACCTTAACACCTTCTCTTCAATATAAGGTTTGAACTTTTTCTCCTCAAACTCTGAATCATGTAACTGATCAAACTAAAAGATAAGACATTATTATGAAATGATTTGAGTCCAACCTTAAATCCATCAAGGGATCTCTTCAAAACTCCACTAATGCAATTACTAGTAATCCTTCTTTAACAAAAAATAATATTAGCTAAAGTGGATAATCTCCAACCTTCCCATGCACCATTAACATTTTAATAAATGAAGTAATTATTAGTTCCTTCTAAACCTTTCACCTACACTAATAATCCACTTATATGGTATGATCTTAACAAATCTTGTTGGTTTCACATTGATATAGGTCATTCTTAAGAAACATGTCATTGGATCCTCAATTTTGTTATTTATTTTATGTTAGGATATAAATTCAATCATGATGATATGATCAAAATACATCATCATGATTATGTCAAAGCCTATAAAAAGAAACAAGTCACTAATCCTTCATCACCTTAACCTCAAAAATATTTTTTTACTTCTAACACATAACATTAAAATGAATATATTTTGTGAAATTGACACTAATTATGATCAATATTATGCCAATTATCAATATTTGAATGTAGACAAATTCAATTATAGATGCAAACTCACCCACAAATATCCTATCACTAAGCCTAAGAAATTATCAACTAAAGAAATATCACATAAATACACCATAACTACCACTACCATACCTTCTAAAATAAATGCATAAACACTATCACAACCAAAACCTCAATCTAATTCTCCTATTATTATAAAAAACCATTGTACCTCCCAAACCTAATGTTCATTCTTCATTTCTAAATCTCATTAGAATTTTTTAGAAGATCTCAATTTAATGTCTTTTAAAATACCCCTCATAGAGTTAGTTCTTACTTCTCCATATCACCATAAATTCTTAATGTAACAATTATAAGACATTGAAGAACCACCATCCCTTGAGGTGGTAAAACCTCCTCAAGAACCTTCACCAACAAAAATAAATACTATTGAAACTAATTTTGTAAATATTCTAAACCTTCCATAGAATTTATTGAATAAGATAAAATTAATGATGATATTATTTTTTGAGCTTACGATCCACATATTTTAGTTAAAATTTAAATTAATACCACCTTCATTAAAAAAATCTTAGTAGATAAAGGGTTGGGAATTAATGTTACATCCCTTTAGTTAATTCAACAACTTGGATATACCAAAAATCACCTTAAAAAAATCATCTCACATGTTAAAGATTTGATAAGACAAATCAAAAGCCCCTTGTTATGTTTGGCTCCCCCTCACTATTGAAACCAATACTATACACACCAAGATCATGGTGCTTGACTTACCACTATCTTACAACATACTCCTAAGATGCCCATGGAAACATTTTATTAGGGATATTGTCTCCTTAGGTAGTCAATGTATTAAATTCATTCATAATAAAGAAAACTATAAATATGAGGTTGATCCTAATCCATGGAGTATCTAACTATATAAACACAAATATAAATATCAAATTCCAACCATCCCACACATTAACAATACACCTCTACCTAAATTTGTTAACATGAATCCATATTTATAGGTCACTCTTGATGATTCTAATGATGATGAACCTAATGAATTCAAAAATACTTATAATACAACTAAATTAGCTCCTTATATTTTTGAGTGGCTTCCTCCTTATTTGATTATATGTGATCGTACCATCCCTCTAATTGATGAGGTCACAAAAATCCTTCCTGCATGTAATGCACATGAAGCTTATTACACAAAAGATGAATTATATTGTAATGAGTAGGGAGTGGAAAAATTATTACAATATATTTTAATAGTGTCTCCCTAAAAATTTAGTGATTTAGGTGCATCCACTTCCAATTCTCCCTTAGAGACAAATGCATGCACTATTTCCCACACATGATGACAATTATATCATGGCTCAAGCTCAATCACCAGACTTAGATGTACACCACTATCAACAAACATTAACCAAAATATATGCCTTCAATCCTAATGTCTATGTCATTCATATATCAACTGATAATGAATCAGAACTTGAAGGTCATATATCTCCCATTAATTCTCTACTTCTAGACATGTGGGTTCTTGAACAAATCTCAACTCTAGAAAATTCATAAACTTATGAACCATCCATAACTTCTACATTACCAACCAAACTACCAAATTTTATTCCTTATCATAATTATATAGATATCACTAATTATATCCACCTCAATTCAATTTAAACTCCATATACAACACAATAAACACACCTATCACCAATCTAGTTGAATCCACTCAACCTCAACCTAAAATTAAAACCTACACTTAAAATTACCTTAGATGATAAAGACATAGATGTATGAAAAATAATCTTTGAATATGATAATAAAGGTAATAAAATAATTGATCATGAAGTATATGTTGGATACTATGGACCATTACGTATGCTCCCTAGTGATGAATCTATACTTGAGCTACTCCACGCTAGAGAACCTTGACTTCCCCGACAACATCATAAACTTAGAAATTTCACACAAAAAGTTCCTTGTTTTAATAATTTCATTGTTAGTGTGGATCCTAAAACAAATCCCATTTCTTCTCTTCCTCATGATCTATATAATTTACAATATGGAAATGCTATGCTCATTGAAGAAACAATAATAATAGAATATAGTACACAATCATGTCCTCGACCCATGACTATCTCTAAAGAACTTACTCCAATAGAACATGATAAATTTAGATTATTCTTCACTAAGTATCATGAAACATTTACTTGGTCATATGATAATATTATAGGTATTGATCTTAGTATTGGTATACACAACATAATCACTTATCTAGATGTAAAACTTGTTAGATAAAAATAATACAAATTTCCACCTAAGATTTCTACCTTATGTCACAAAGAAATTATTAAAGTTTTGGATGAAAAATTTATCAAACATATTGACTATTTTGAATGAGTATGAAATATCATTCCCATTCATAAAAAAGTCACCATGGTCATTCATATATGCATTAATTTCATAATATTAACCTAGCGTGTCCAAAAGATAACTTCCCATTACCTTAAATAAATGCTATAGTAGATTCCATCACTAGATATGAAATGTTATTACTTATGGATGGTTTCTTAGGTTATAATAAAAATCACATGGCTCTTGAAGACCAATATAAAAAAATATTTACTATGAAATGGGGCACCTATTTTTACATCAACATGTCCTTTGATCTTAAAAATGATGGAGCAACCTATCAACATGAAATGACCCACATTTTTCATGATATTATACATAATATAGTGAAAACCTATGTCAATGATCTCACTACTAAATCTAAAAGTTGTATAATATACCTCATCGATATAGCTATCATTTTTGATCGATTAATCAAATATAAAGTTAGACTTAACCCATATAAATGTTTATTTGGAGTTACATCTAGGAGAAATTTTAGATTTCTTAGTCTCTATTTATTTCATTGATGTCAATCCAGCTAAAATAAATGTTATTGTTAACATGCCTATTCCTCACTCTAACCCATATATATGCACTTACCTTGGAAAACTTGGGGCAATTTGATGATTTATCCCATAAATGGCTTACCATATATACTCTATCAGTTTGCTCCTAAAAAAGGTAATGTATTAAAATGAATAGATTCATGCAAAAAATATTTTGATGATATGAAATAATATTTAATTCATCTTTCCACTCTTTGACCACCTTCAAATAATCATCCCTTAATCTTATATACCTCCTCTACCCCCATATTAGTTGGGGAATGCTTACCCAATGTAATAACCTAAAAGTGGCATTTGAGTGCTAAGAGTGATAATTGAGACAATCTATTCTTATCTTATCCCTATCCCTATCCCTATCCTATAGCCTATTATCATACTTTTATATCCTTTTTATAGACCACATGCATCCCTAGTCAAACTTTAACATAGTTTCAAACCATTATTTCTTGATCCTAGCCTTTTATGCCCAACAATATTCTAGCTATATATTAAAACCATATTAAGGATAGTAGAGCCAAGTGGTGCTAGTGTCCCAAAAATGGTGATAATTTTCTTTACCCTATCTTTCATGAATGGATTTAATTTCAAAAGTGAAACCCTCATAAGGTCTGCCTAAACATCTTTTATTTTTTGCACAAGTTACATAACACTATAAATACATGACTTTTATATCACTATCAAATAGATGGAGATTATATTCAAAATACCTATTCAAACATGAAACTAATTAATAAAAATCAAACTTATTAATCCTTATTTTTCCTTACTTATGCATACTACCATTTACAACTACGTTAAGATTGGATTTTCTAGGTTTCCAATCTCAAGCACACTCAAGCAATTTAAGACAACTATCATTATAACATCACTTTAAATTGCACCAACACTTAGGTCAAGATAACTAAATTAGGTTTACTACCTCTTTATATTATTGGTATGTAGGTAATTCTCTTCACAATGGGGTGTTGAGGATGTCCAACCTATCTTACTAATGAACACACTTTTTGGCTCATGCCTTATTTGTAAGGAGTTTAGGGTTTTCATCCTAAATAAATTATTATAGGAATAATATAAAGTTTAATACTTTATGCACATAAGAAAAAAATCTAAAAACATAGGTGTAGATACACCCAAAAGTTTAGATTAGTCATACACATAGGACACTAGTGCCATTTTCATGACACTAGAGCCACATGGTTTTATTGTCCAAGTATGTTGCTTCTGTATAGGAGGGGTTTTTAAATATGGATCCAATTGATGACACTTATACATATTTGTATCTTAGTTTTTATTACTTAGATATGTTATACCAGTTGTTTTCCAAACAAGTCTTTATTTGCACATATTTATTACTAATTTTTGAAAGGCAAAGCTAGTCAAAATATATAACAAATTAGTGGTTATTTTATGCATATTATTTCACTAATTTAGACTACTAAAAAATTTAATCAAACATATGATTTACATTAGTAAAACACTAAAAGGTTAAAATTTTATGCAATCAGAAATGCATCATGTCTATAAATCAATCCTAGTCAGAGAAGATAGAGCATACCTACACTTTTGATTAAGAATACATTTATTAAGCGGGAGCATGATTGATATGGGGATCTACTAGACCTAATTATGGGATCACTATAAAAATACACCATGTGAGGTATGGTTCTAAAGCCTATAGTCTAACATAATCATGCAACAACCCTAAAAGAGTCCTAAGGTTTGATATTTCACCTATGTTAATAAACAAGAAAGTAAATCTAATATAGTGCATAACAAAGCTTATGGAAAAATAAAATGGGTTAGTAAAGAAATAAAAACATGTATAAGAGAATCTCAATTAAGCTAAGTATGAGTAAGACCTTAATACATGGAATATGAAGAGTAATATTATTTGAGCTAATATGTATACTACTTCTATCTACTAAAGAGAGGAAAAGAAATTTAGAGTATACTTATTTGAATGTGAATCCATTGAGGCTAAATATCTCCCTTGGCCAAAGGGGATTTGTAAGAGGTTGTTGTGTTCTAAAAGGATAACTAAGAAAGATCATCCAAGACTTATCCACAAGACTAGATTTTCCAAGTAGAGACCCTAAGATAAGACTCCTCAAGTATAATGGTTGGAGAGAAGATTGTGAAGAAGCATGAGTGAATAATAAATCTTGATTTCATATCCAAAATAATGATGAAATGATCTTGTATATATAAGTGGATCTTTCTCTAAATCCTCCTAAAAATGTTAGTTGTATAGGGTCAACCATGGCCAACCCTATATGTTTTTAGGAATAATTCACCAGGTCTAAGCTAGGTCGGCTAAAAGGATAACAAACCCAAAAAGTGAAAAATACCCTAAATTATATAGGGTTGGATATGGTCAACCTAGTATAACTGATAGAACAAATGGAATTAAGGCAAGAAAAGGAGGATTGAAAGAGGAAAAATATTAGAGGAGTGTGCAAGGGAGGAGTAATAACTTATGGGAATGGTTTTATTGGTAATAATGTGGCAATAAGGGAAAACAATCTTGTGAAGCACCAAAGGTCTACCCACCCCTTTCTTGGTACACCCCTTAGGGAATGCACTTAGAGAGATTGAGTCTCGATGGGTTCCTACAAGATGTAAAACATCATTATTTGATAAAAAATAAAAATATTATGTATGTACATATACCCCACTCAAAGCTCATCATGTGTCACTAAGGAACAACAAGGGATGGTCCTTTGAGAAAAAGCATAGTAACACATAATTTTGATGCTAAAAAAAAGTTATAGTATTTTAAATAAAAAATAACTAAAAGTAAATGACTAAAAAGTAAATAAATAAAAATTAAATGCAATGCATACCTTGAATTAAATTGATCATGGGATGGTTTTCTAATGTGTTATTTTTGATTATGGAGTGCATAATACTACTTTTGATAAACCCAAGAATATAAAACTAAAGAGCAAAAATAAATAAATGCAAGAAAATCCAAGATAGCTGGTGCTATGAGGATGGGATGTACTTTAGAAATTCGGTAAGCTAGGGTAATCAGTGTTATGTTAGACTAAATGACCAAGTCAAAAATAAGATTAAATTAGGTAACCAAAAATCAAATAACACTAAAGATAAGAAAAACTCAAACAAGCTATCCTTAAGTAAGAAAGGCAAATTCACCAAGTCAAACCAAGGATACATGCCAAATAGGATGATAAACAATCAAATCAATGGTAAAAAAAGGAACAAAAAGGTAAAATAACATTGATGATTGAGCAATAACAATCCACATCTCAATCATCAATGGAAAAAGATGCATAAAAAGGGAAAACTGCATTGTCAAGTAAGAAGTAACAAGCCAACCTCACTCAATAATGGAAAAGGGTATGAACTTAAGTGTCCATAACAACAAGATAGTTAAATAATAACAAATGGTAAAAGGAATAAAATAATACATTTTTTTTGATGGACAAAAGGAGAAAGATGGATAGCTCCTGTGCGTGCGTGAACCCAAAAAATTTGAAACTGGCTGTTGTGAACCCAGTGGCCGGTGTGGCTGTGGCTACCGTTATGGATGAGGTTTTTTAAGCTAGTAAGGGGAGGAATCTGAATACCCTTAAAGGGATTTCTTCTATGGGGGTTGAAGATACCATAGCCTTGCATCTGGCCAATGGTCCTAGTTCAAGGTATGGACCAGGGGGGAGAACCTTTGTGGATGTGGTGGCCTTCAAAGAAGATATACATGATGCTCTGCCTCATGCAACATTTGGACCAACCCACATTTCGCCTGTAAGTGCTTTAAAACCTATTAGGGTAAATCTAGACCCTGAATTCAGAAAATATCTTCTAATCGAAAAAATGGTTTTCCTCTTGTGCTACCATTTTTCATTTCCAGCCCTCTTTTGTAGATCTACAAAATTGGATTGCCAAAATAACAAATTAAAGACTCAAATCCAGCCAGGGGTTTTTTTATAGTAATATTTCAAAGCCTTAAAGATAGAAAGTCTATAATGTCACAATAAAGGCAGGGTAGATTTCCTCTTATGGCCAAACCTTGGCATAAGGATTTTAATCCTCTCTGGGAATCCTTTAACAAGCTCCCTATATGGGTGCGGCTCCCTTATCTTTTGATACACTTGTGGCAAGAGGCAGTTTTTAAAACCATTGGAAACCTATAGGGGATTTTTTATATGAAGAAGATAGTACGACTCATCCCCACTCGACTTGTGCATGATTTTTGGTTGAGATGTTTCTAAGGGCCTGCCTGACGATATGCATTGATTCCCCAAGGGGTACCTAGACACAAATCTTGGATTATGAGGGGATCCCTTTTCAGTGCAGGAAGTGTCACAGATGGGACATATTACTGCTCATTATGTTGCTGGTCCAATCCCAGAATTTACCTTCTTGGTGGCCTAAGGTTTTCTCTGAACATAGCATTGACAAAAACCTTTGGAAGCAACAACAGATTTCGAGACCGAGAATGAGGAAAGTTCACATCTGAATGATGAAGAGGAATCATTGGAGAATCATTCTAATGAAGCCCCTATGGAGGCTGTGGTTAGTGATACAGCTGAGCCAGAGGAGGAGGTGGTGGTCTCTTCCCATATTTTGGAGGATATTTCTAAGAACCAGCATGTTTGACTCTCAAGGATGTTATGCCCACTAGGTCCAAAGATCAAGGCATGGGTTGTGAGGCAGCTAAGGTAGAGGATGGTTGGAAGTAAGTCTAGGCCTTTGGTACCTCCTCTAGATATGAATCTTCGATCATGCACTCAATAATGCTGAAAAAGGGTATGAACTCAGGTGTCCATAACAACAGTTGTTTTTCATGGTCATAGTAATAGGTCCCTGTAAAACTTGGTTTAGGTACTATTCTGTAATCAGGTTCTTTTGTTAACCTGGTTGTGCTTTAAGGTTTATCTTTCAGTGTAGGGTTTCGGGGTCCCTTCAAAACCTGTTTTTACCTTAATCTAAAACAAATGGTAAAATGAATTTAAATTAAGTGTAAAAATGTAAAATCATGGTGTAAAGAAAGAAAGTAATCCATAGTTTCTTAAACATGTTTTTTCACTCTAAGGATAGATAAAACTAAAACAAAGTAGTGCTAGAATGTTTTTTTTTAAGAGGTGAAGAAGAAATAATTAAATAAGAAGGGAAAATAAATTAGGACTCAAAATTTGTCTATTAATGGGGGAAATGAAATGGGTGGAGGGGATAATGAAGGAAAAACCAAAGTAGAGGAACTCTTTATCAAAGTTAAGACACTCAAATTAGGTTTGTCAAAATAAAAAGACTTTTGACCTTAAGGACTCTGAAGAAATTTTCTTAGCTACACAAGTCTTAGATGATCAAATGGAGTATATAGATCATCCCATGAAGGCTATATTAATGAAAATTAAAATGGACCTACCTCCCCACAATGTGTTCCCCATTCCTCAAGACCTCTTACATAGCTATCAGTATACTATGAAGATTAGGTACTTGTGTGAGAAAGTAAGTAGCACCATACAGTTTTTTTAATTCCCCTATTCCAATATACTAACCTACCACACCCCAAAGGACCTCAACTCTATGTGAGGCCAACTATGGAGTTTGAGATTTGATTAGAGATAGGATATGTGCTTGTAATCATGTCTTTTGGTGTGAATTTGACTTTTGAGATTTGTATGTTTCCTTTTATATATCATTTCCGTTTGTTTCAAATTATTTGGATTTTAAATTTCTTGATGACATTTTCTATTCCTCCTCCACATAGATTTGGAAAACCAAACATAAGTGCTAAAGATTAATTTCATTTTAATACTTGGGACAAAGATGCTAAGAGAGAGAAACTTCAAAGAGTGAGTCTCATAAATCTAGATGAAATAAAAGTGCTATCTTGACTTTGACCTTGTTTTATCCAATGTGGAGAATAAATAAAGGGGAAATCAAGAGGAATGAAACATGGAACAATTTTAATTACTTCAAATCATAAAAAAAAATATGACAAAGGTAAAAAAGGGATACAATGATAGTAAACTGTGATTCATTATCATGAGAGTGAGGGAAATTTAGGAAAACATGCTAACATAGATTGTTTGCAAATTTCATCTAACAAAAGAAGTAAAAACAAAAGCTAAGAATAAAGATCAAGAATGTGAAAAAAGTGGTGATTTTATGAGGAGGGTCAAGTCCTAACCATGATATTACACTAAAAATATATAAAATAATAAAAATATAAATCAAATAGGTGCTAATTTGGTGAGGGATGCCAGGTCCTATCGTGGTCTTACAAAGCAACTCACAAAAGAAAAAACCAAAGGATGCCAAAACAACATTGGAAAGAAAAAAGTGTAAATGAGAAAAATAAGTAAAAGATGGTGGTTTTTTGAGGAATTTTGGGTCTTATCCATAGTCTTATACTGCAACTCACAAAATAAAAACTCAAGGGGTACAAAAAATAAGAAAAAATGCAAGAAGATAAAGAAGACTATGGTACATAAAAAAGACCAAGAGACCAAAAGTGAGGACTAAAGGTTTGTGAAAGGAAGGAACTTGCTATAGAGGGATAGATCTATGCTTAAGTAACCTTAAAAAAGTGTTAGATATATGTAGATAGAAAACATGACTAGAAGGAAATGTTTAGGCAAAGTACTTTTTAAGGAATTGTGTGTTGGTGGACTCTTTGAAAACAAGGCCTACATTTGTTTGAAGGTGGTAGGTGCCTAGACCAAGAATATCTTTAACTAAATATGGGCCCAACCATTTTTGGGCATATTTACCTTATTTATCATGTGTGTATTTTAATTTAATGACAAGATTACCAATATTAAAAGTGTATACTTTAACACATTTGTTATGTTGTCTAGCGATGTGAGCCTTGTATTGGTCATTATATTGTAAAAGAAAAAGATAGTGTTCATAAAGTAAATCAAAGGTATGAATATTATTTTCACATAATTTTTAATTATTAATAATACCATGAAGATATATACAAAGAGTGGGAATCTCAACTTCCAAAGGAAGAACTGACTCAAAACCATATATTAGAGAGAATGGAGTTGTCCCAATCGCAGTACGTATGCTAGTCTGATAGGCCCAAAGTGCAGGGTAAAGATGAAGATGCTAATCCATGTGGTTTTTGTAAATTTTCTTTTGGATAATTTTTCTAATAATTTTATTAGTGGCCTCACATTAACCATTGAATTATGGATGATAAAGTGTGGAAAATTTGTGATTGATCTTGAATTTATTGCAAAGTTATTTAACATGTTTATTTTTGAAATTAATACCATTGTATAAAATGATGGTATGGGGGATGCTAAAGTAGAAAATTATTTGGCTAAGAACAAATTTGGAAATGGTAGGACTAGTGATATTAACAAGGGGCATGGTTTCTACCCACTTGGTAAAATACTTGGTAGAAGTGATGATAAAGATATGTCCTTTATGGGAGCAAGGAAGCTTACCAATGAGATTGAATCCCCATGTGGAAAAGGTCCAAGGAGATTTGATATTTTTAATTTTTTCTAGAGGTGAATGTATTAGATCATCATGAAGCTAACAAGGATTACATTTTTTGATCATATGTGATTACATCATTTTTGAGACTAGGCCAAATGCAACCCATATGTAGGCATTTGTGTGCTATACCATGTCCACTGCAGTGACCACTACAAATTCCCCATGTGTTTATTAAATAAGAGGAATAAACTCATCTTGTATAACATAATAGATCAAGGTACCTTTAGTGTTATGATAGTAAAGGATGTTATTAAAATACATACTTGAAATCTTTTTTATGAATGCATGTCTTTTCATGAGAATATAAATTTGGAAGATAAGTTTGGTGTTTTAAGAATTGAATGATCTCATGGTACCATGGGATTTATCTAATGGTAATATCCTCAATATGATGGATGAGTGAATCTAGTGGTTGAGTTGAATATGGGGATTTTCTTCTTTGTATAAGAAAAGAAGGATCGAAAAGAACTTGATGAGGATGAAAGAGAGATGTTGAAGAGGAAAGAGAGTCAGCAATTGAGTTTTGATCTCTAAGAATAGGCTCAATAGTTAAAGAGATAAAATAATTATCAAGGGTGGTTAGAATTTTATGATAGGTAATAAGGTTTTCACTTTTACATTGATAATCACCACTAACTTGATGATAATCAAGTTAAAAATCACCTAAAGCATGAAGGTATTGAATGTCTAAATCAAGAGTAGCTCTCATGTCTAAGATAAGAGATTCATATTCGGCCATATTATTGGTGACATCAAAGTTGAAGGAAAAACTAAAGGAATAATCTTCCCTAGAGGACTCATGAGAATGCAACTTGCCCTAGATCCTTGAAGGCATTTAGTACTATCAAAGTGGAGGATCCAAGTATCCTCATGCAAGTTAACATTTTTTTTGAGGAATCTCCTCTATAACTAATTTTGGCTTACTAGTACTAGAGGGAGAGGAAGATTCATCAAGTTGATTGGCTTCAAGATTGGTGGTAAAGCTATGAAATTAATATTTGAGAGAAATATCTTTATTAAGGCCTTTAATATAAAGGATATTATCACCTAGAAGATCATCTTGAAGGGAATAAGTGGTTCGAATGGGAGCTATGGCAAGTTGATCAGATATGAATTTCCCTTTAATAGCTTTTTGAGTGATGATGTGGAGATCAAATTCTATAAGTAAGACCATCCATTTTATAATTATATCTCTAGGAATAAAGGCTTTAGACAATAAATGATGAACGGGGTTAGAATGAACAATGACATAATTAGTTTGGTAAATCATATAGTAATGAATATTTTTAGTTAAAAAAAAGATGGTGAGGAAATCATGCTCAATTTCAGTATAATGTGTCTCATAGTCAATGAGGCCTTGACTAATATAATAGATAGCATACTCTCTTCCCATATCATCTTGTTGGGTAAGAATTGGCCCAACTGAAATAAGTGTGGAAGAAGTATATAGAATCAAAGTTTTATCATTGGAAGAAGGATGAAGTGTGGGTGGGTGAAGGAAAGAATCTTTCATGTTATCAAAGACTTTTTGACATAGATATATTTATTCTAAATTAGTACCTTTCTTGAGAAGGGAATTGATGGAGTGAATTCGGTATGCCATTTTGGGGATAAATCATCTAATTGCCCCAAGTTTTCATAAACAAGTATGAATGTTGGGAATAGAATGAGGAATGGGAATGTTAATGATATCACTAATTTTGGTGGGTTCAACATCAATACCATGGAGAGAGACTAAGAATCCCAACAATTTTCTAGATGTCACTCCAAAGACACATTTATAAGGATTAAGTCTAAATTTATATTTAAGTAGATGATCAAAGATGATAGCAAGATCAGAAAGATGATTTTTATGATGTTTAGATTTAAAAATAAGATCATCCACATAGGTTTCAACAATTTTGTGAATGAGATCATAAAAGATGTGAGTCATCATTTGTTAGTAAGTGGCTCTAACATTTTTGAGGTTGAAGGGAATTTTGACATAGAAATAGGTGCCCCATTCTATGGTGAAAGTAGTATTATATTGGTCTTTAGGGGCAATATGAATCTAATTATATCCTAACAAACCATCCATAAGAGAGAAAATTTTGTAACTAGTCATGGAATCAACAATGACATATATTGAAGGTAAGGGGAAGTTATCCTTGGGACAAAGAAGATTAAGATTTTGAAAATCAATACAAATGTGAATGACCATAGTGACTTTATTATGAATGGGAACTATGTTGGAAACCCATTCAAAATAAACCATTGGTTTGATAAATTTAGCATCAAGTAATTTGATGATTTCCTTATGACATAAATTTAAAACTTTAGGTGGAAAAAATCTTTATTTTTGTCACACAGGCTTGGTATTAGGATATGTAATTATGTTATGCACCATAATGTTAGGGTCAATGCTAAGCATGTCCTCATAGGACCAGCAAAAGCTTCATGATATTTGTCGAGGAATAAGTTGAAATTATCATGTTTAGTAGGTGAGAGTTCTCAAGAAATTATGATAGGTCAAGGAAAAGATGGATTACCATACTTGATATGAGTGGTTTCTTCAATAAGCATGAAATTTTCATCTTGAAAGTTTATAGTGGATTGGGTAAGGCAAAAATTGGATTTGTTTTGGGATCAATGCTAGAAATGAATTTATTAAAGCAAGGAGTTTTAGTATTAAAATTTACAAGTTTATGATGTTGACAAGAAAGCTAAGGTTTTTGAGAATAAATTAACTCAAGGATAGATTCATCACTAGGCAAAGTAGGAAGAGGACCATAATACTTGACATCCACTTTAATATGTAAAATTTGATTACCATGGCGATCAGAATCAAAATGTATCTAATGAACATCAATGACCTTGGCATCAAGTGTAATTTTGGGAGTAAAAGAAGTAGATGGATATTAGTGTGTTGGTGGATTTGTTGGTAGAATACAGATCAAATGCAATGATTGGATCATGGTAAAGGAGGCATAGGAAATTTTGAAGATTTGGAAGGCATAATTTTCTCTACCACCCAAGGACTATTGATAAGAGGAATATTGGTAGGAGACACATCACCCTTAGGATCTAATGTATGATCCACAGAAATGGTATGAACATCTTGATTAAAATCATGAATTTGGGATAAGGTTTTTTTATAATGATGGAAATCCAAGTCTCTATATTGAGCTTGGGCCATGATGTAGTTATAATCATACGTTGGAGAAATATTACATGCTTGAGGATCAGGGGGAGTTTTAGAAGATGAAATCCCAACATTATTGAATGTATGAGGAGACATGATGAGAAGATCTTGAAATAATTTAGCCACTCCAAAATCATTGCAAGTGAAGGCATATTCTAGTAAAGAAGGCTCTTGAGCATTACATGGAGGGGGAAAATTGATAATTTCATCCATGAGGGGAATAATATGGTCTCTTGGTAAGAGAGAAGGAGGAATCCATTGTAAAATGTATGGAGGTAACTTGGTAGTATTACAAGTATGTTTCAATTCATTGGGCTCATCATCATCAAAATCCATATGAATAAATTTTAAATTAGGATTCATGTTAATGAACTTGGGTAAAGGATAATTATTGATTTTAGGAATCATAGGAACATGATATTGTGATTTAAGATTAGGTAGTTAGATACTCCATGGGTTAGGATAAACTTCATGCTTATATTATTTTCCATTATGCAAGAATTTAATACATTGAATACCATAAGAAGTAATGGTCCTCATTCAATGATTCCATGGATAAATAAGAAGTATATTATAAGATAAAGGAAAATTAAGGAATATAATCTTAGTTTGAATTATTTTACGTCCAATGGTTAATGGAAGACAATACAACCAAGTGGTTTTTTTATTAGTCTTATCAAAACCATGACAAGTAAGATGAGTTTGCTTGAGATGATCCTTATTATAACTAAGTTGTTGTATAAGACATAAATATGTCACATTAATACCATATCCTTCATCAACAAGAACTTTTTGGAAAGAGTGGCATCAATGGCTACTTTGATAAAAATTGATAGATCATCAACATGAAAAAGAATTTCAGCATTGATCATGTCCTCTTCAAGGAATTTAATAGAGGGATTGGAAGAAGGACATGTGGTTTCAATGTTATTGATGTTGGTAGGTTGAAAATTGATAAAATGTGGTTCTTCATCTATAGAAAATGGATCTTCAATGTCTTGAAGTGTTTGCATAAGGAATTTATGATGATAGGGTGAAGTGTGAACCAACTCCATAAGTGGAATCTTACAAGGCATAGAGTTGAGTTATTCAAGAAAATTCAAATAAGATTTAGAAGAACTAGCATGAGATTTAGGAGGTAGATTAGATTTTGGAGGAATAGATGTGGTTGGAGGATTGGAAGGAGGAATTTATTCTTAAGGTGCTTCTGAATCAGGATTTGTGGTGATAGTATATTTAAGAAGTTGTTCCTCTAAAGATGGCTTTTTAGGCTTGGTAACGGGATCTTTATGAGCTAGTTTATGATGATAATTGATCTTAGTAGTTTTGACATATTAATAATTGCTAAGTTATTGATCATAAAAATCATTAATGGCACAAACATCCTTAGAAGTTTATTGATTATTAGGATGAATTTTTTGGTTATTTGAAGTAGAGGATTTAAAATTTTGTCATTTTAGAAAGGCAATAGAGTTTTCTTGATGACAAAGATTGATCATAGGTTCATGGTTAAATGAATCACCAAGCACATAAGAGATAATAAATTTAGTGATACCTCTATAAGATTTATGAGAATGTCTAATTTTGGCATGGAACTAACAAAATAGTTTGGGGTCATACCACTTAGGAGGAGTATTAGGATAAATGAAAGGCTTTGAGGGTGGTAAAAATCTCTTCATTTGTTGAACTATAAGAGGTGTATGAGAAGGTGAAGGAACATCAGTTTTGGAAGCTCCTTATTTATTTTATGGAGTATTACTAGTGATAGCATTAAATTTTTTGAAATATCCTTTAAGAAGTTTAGGATTAGGTTCAAATTGCTTCATGATAAAGTCTTGACGTTTAGCTTGGTCAAGAGCTTCATTAAGTGTTTGGGGAACAAAGGTTCGAACCTTATATTGAAGAGTGAGAGTAAAATTTATGATAAAGAGTTTAAATAAGTTATCATCAGTCATGTTATGGTTAGCTTTATTGAGATAAATATTTCCATCTCTTGATAAATTCATGAGATGATTCAGTGGGAGATTGCTTAGCATTGATGAAGTGGATAAGACAATTTTTGGGAAGATTATTGTGTTGAAACTCTTTAACCAAAGGATTAACCAAATATTTAAGTTTTCAAATAGAATGTTGGGGTAGTTGATTATACCATTCTAATACATCATCGATAAAAGTTTTGACTAATATTTTATTTGTGGTAAAGGTATTAGTTTAGATCCACTCCTTGTAAAGGTTGCCAAAGGCTTTAATAAATGAAGTAAGGTCTTTATTCCCATCATATTTTATAGTTGGAGATATGTTACCAATATCTATGGATATAATGGAAAGAGATAAATGCTCATTTTTAATGGTCTAAAGCATATTTTTATTCATTATGGGTTGAGTAATAACATTACCTGAGGCATCTTGAAGAGGTGAAGGAATGAAATTGGGATTAGCTTGAGGATGAATAGTTAGAGGTTGATTAGCCACATTGATTAGATGTTATTGAAGTTACATCATTTGATGGATGTTATAATTTTCCATAATGTTCATTTGTTGGATAACTTGGGCTAAGATTTGGGTCATATCAGGAGGTGGGTTGGTGTTGGTGAGACCATTCCCCAAATTGGTGTTAGGGGGAGGATTATTAGAAGAAGGATTATTATTGGCATTAGTTTGAATATTTTTAAGATGAGAAGTATCTTGGTAAGTAAGAAAATGATTAGATCCATCAAATTCATCTTGAGGTGTTATTTTTACCATGGTGTAGGTCATGGATGAAGGAGGAGAAGAGGTTCCCTAAGAGTGATGGTGATCTTGGGAGGAAAAAAGAGGAAAAAATGAACATCCCATATAGTATCTAAATGGATTCAATCTATCTAAGAATATTATGATAGGAGACTTCATTCTGACTGAAGAGAGATGAATAGAATGCAAGATTGGAGAAATAGAGAACTAGATTATTGAATAGGGAAAGAATAAAATTGTATAAGGTCAACTAGATCAACCTAGTATAGAAAATAGGGCCTACAAATAGCACAAGGTTGACTGAGTTGATCTAGTATAGTAAATAAAGGTAGGAAAAAGAGAAAATAAGGACTAAAAACTATACATGGTAGATTAGGTTGATTCAATATAATGGATAGGAGTTGAAAAAGGTATAGGGTTGTCCTAGTATAGTAGATAGGGAAAATGAGAAGGTTGATAACAAGTTATGCACTAAAATAAGAAAAATTTTGTAGTTAATCTAAGAAAGTAAGAATTAAAGGGAAACAAATAGTCAATTGGATCAATCTTGTAAAATCTAATTAAAACACACAATATAAAACCTTGCACTAACATTGGCTAATGCAAATTTTTTTGCACACATAATTGAGCAAAGAGAAAACAATCAACATAGAAATTAAAGAGATAACTAATTGGTTAACCTGAATGTTTTATCAAATTATTAATAAATGATTTTAAATGTGATGGGAAGTTAGATGTAAAGCAAGGAACTAGATAACAATCTAAGGATGGTTTCAGGTATTTTAGGCTAAAAGTGATTATAGTGGTAATGATACAAGCTTGGTATTGGGGCTTACCCCATAACTTCACACACCAAAATGATAAGGGTGTTAGGTGATTAGCTAGAATATATCATTAACCATGCTTTATACTTGACTAGAGTATTGATTCAGCTTCCCCCCATGCGTTATACTTGACTAGAGTATCAAGTCAGCTGCCCCCTTGGTGATGAAATCCAAGTAGGTTGGCCTTGGGTAGATAAATATAAAAGTGCTTATTTAGATTATGTGATTTGGTTATGTGTGCATAAAATAATAATAGTGAAACTAAATAGTTAATTAAAAAGCCCCTAATTATACTATGCAAACTATTCTAAGCATGTAAGCAATAAGAAAAGGTGTGAGATAATTACTAGCATATAGAGATTAAGTCCAACTTGAAACAAGGTATAGTGTTGACACTATATGCATAAAATATTAAAAATAGGGTTGACAGGGTTAAACCTATACTATGGAAACAAGCTATGAAAATAAATATGGTCTACCAAGGTTGACCTAGTTATTATAGATAGCAAAAAAAACATAAAACTGGTCAACATGGTCGATCCAATTGACTGTATAGGGGTAGTTTTGAAGACTACAAATTGTGAAATGAAAGACAAAAAATAAAGAGAAAGAGAGAGAAAATAACCTTGGTGTATCAAAGATGCAAATAATGAAGATTATTGATCAATAACCTTTAATAATGTTGGTAAAACCTACTAATTATTTCAACTAGGTCGATCAAGCTATGCAAGGACCTGTTACAAAATCCTAAAATGTCTAGGGTCAACCTAATATGTTTTATAGATGCCTAAAAGTGTATAGGATCAACTAGGTTGACCTAGTAGTCTGAACTAGAAGTCTTGAAACCTATATTAGGTCATCTAAGTCAATCTAGCTGTCTATTCCTAAAAACCTAAGCACATATATTAGAACTAGGTTGACAGAGTCAATCCAATATGATAGATATATGATAAAAATAATGCTAAAAATAATGAAAGAAAGTGAAATAAATCTTGCAAAGGGTAGTTTCACGTTGGGTTCACCAGAATGTATGTAATCAAAAAAATAAATCACATGTCTATAAATCAATCTTGGCTTGAAGAAGATAAAGCATACCTACACTTCTGATTGGGAATACATTTGTTAAGGAAGAACATGACTTAATATGGGGATACACTAGACCCAATGAGGGGATAAATTATCATAATACACCATGTGAGGTAGGTTTCCAAATCATACAATCTAACAGAATCATGTAACAACCCTAAAAGAGTCCTAAGGTTTGATATTTCACCTATGCTAATAAATAAGAAAGTAAATCTAATCTAGTGCACACCAAAGCTTATGACATAATAAAAGGGGTTAATAAAGAATTCAAAACATGTATAAGAGAATCTTAATTAAGATAAGTATGAGTAAGACCTTAATACATGGAATATGAAGAGTAATATTGTTTGATCCAACACTTATGCTACTTCTATCTACTAAAGAGAGGAGAACAAAGTTAGAACATACTTACCTAAATGTGAACTCATTGAGACTCGATCTCTCCCTTAGCCAAAGGGGATTCACAAGAGGTTGTTGTGGTTTGTAAGGATAACTAAGAAATTCCAAAGCATCTAAGACTTATCCACAAGAGTAGATTATCTAAGTAGAGACCCTAAGATAAGACTCCTCAAGTAGAATGGTGGAAGAGTAGATTATGAATAAGTGTGAGTGAATAATAAATCTTTATTGTATATATGAAATAATGATGAAATGACCTTTTACTTATAGGAAGATATTTCCTTAAATCCTCCAAAAAATCTTGGATGTATAGGGTTGGCCATGGTTGAACTTGTATGTTTTTGGGAATAATTCACTAGGTCTGAGATAAGTTGATTGAAAGGATAACAAACACAAAAAGTGAAAAATACCCTAAAATATATAGGATCAGCCATGGTTGACCTAGTAAAATTGATAGTCCAAAAAGGAATTAAGGTAAGAAAAGGAGGATGGAAAGAGGAAAAATATTGGAGGAGTGTGCAAGGGAGGAGTAATAGCTTAGGAAATGGTTTTAAGAGTTGGTTGGATTGGTAATAATGTGTAAATAAGGGGAAGCAATATTATGAAGCACCAAAGGTCTACCCACCCCTTTCTTGGTGCACCACTTAGGGTGTGCACTTAGAGATATTGAGTCTCAATGGGTTCTTTCAATATGTAAAGCATCCATATTTGATAAAATTTGAAAATATTATGTGTATACAAAAACATTTGGTGAACTTGAATTACTTTGAATATTTCTCAAACCCTAACCCTAAATACTCTTAGGGTTTATATCCTTCTTTTTCCTATTTTCATTAGCTTTTTTTAATTATTTAGAATTCATATATTCTATTTTATCATATCTATTCCAATTTGTTTACTATATACCATGTCAAAAAGTTATCTCTTCCATTAATAATAAGTGCTAGACTAGGTGGTAATCCTATATAACATATTCAAATTTTTATAATTCAAGACTATAACATGGATAAATGACCTATAATAACTCAATTTTTTCATCCTTCACACCCTGATTATGTAGATTTCAATTATAATGAATCTGAAGATGAATAATACAACTAATAATGATATGATATACAAATTGAAAATCAAGATAGTCTCCCTCTACTTAATAATGATGACATAATTATCAACAAAGATGAGATATTACAGAGATTTAGAGATATAATTTAGGAACAACCCCTTGATTATTCACAAATCCTAAAAGCCATATTAGAAATTAAGAACAAAATAAATAATGGCCAATCTTCAACTCCCCCAGATAATAAAATTGTTACACCTACAGTGGGACCAACTATTACTAACACAAACTCAAATTGTTATTCAACAAACTTCACTCAAAACTACACCTCTTGTGGTTAGTTCCTCCACTCTAGATGTACAATCCCTTATGTACGAGATTTATACTCTACAGGATAATGTGTTACATATTGAGAAGGGAAACACTAAGCCATCACATGACTTGGATTCTAATATATTCTTATATATACCTTTGGCACATCATATAGAGGCAACTCCCTTTACATATAGATTCATGGTACCTAAGTTTATATTATATGATGGTAAGGGTAACCTATAACACCATATTAAATCTTTTCATGCAACATGTTTGGACTATGTATCCAACAATTTACTTCTCATTAAGTTGTTTCCACATAGATTAAAGGATTATGTCCTACAATGGTTTTATAACTTACCAAATCAATATATCACAACATTAAATCCTTTTGTATACATGTTTTTTATCACAATTATCTATTAATATTAGTGATAAGATAACATATGCCCAAGTTTCATGATTGAAACAAAATTAAAATAAACCTATCATAGAATATGTCTTATGATACAAGGCTATATTAGCCAAATTGACTAGCCCCATGGTGGACAAAAATCATCAGGACATTTTTAATTAAAGTATTTTACCAACATTACAGAAAGTTATCTTGTTTAATAACTTTCTTACATTCAAAGATTTATGCCACACAATAAAAGAAATAGAGGTCAAGTTTTTATTAGTGGGAAAACTAAAGTATGCCAATGGATCATAATCAATTATTAAGAGTTAAAATAAGCCTCCATACAAGGTAGGGGATATTGAGTGCAAGATTGATCAAAATGCCATAGTTAATACAACTTTTGAGCCATCTCTTAGATTGGTTTTATCCACTCCTCAGTGCCAAATATTGACCAAATTTCTAGAGTCACTAGTATGGATTTTATAGCATTTCTTGGAATTTAATGTCATATCTCTCCCTCCCATTAAAGAGGTTGATATGACATAGATTATTCAAAATAACTATGATTCTAATGTAGTCTATGAGTATCATAGGGTACCAGGCCATATAACAAACATAATCATAACCTTAAAATATAAGATACAAGATTTGATTGAGGATAATATTATTGATGTGGGCATACCCACAAAGACATCGAAATTACAAAAAACAAAATCTAAGGCATTAAAAATATTATTAGATCCATTTTCAAATCACATAGTGAATGAGATAGGGACCACATCAAGTGTTCATTACACATATCAAGAACATCCACTACCAGCTTCATATCATACTATTATAGAGGAAGCACACCCATTACATAACATCATTATCATGTACCATACTACAGTCCCACCTATAACACTCCTTACCTTATCAAAATAGTAGATTATTGATGATGATATATATTTGCATTCACTCTTTATATGAGCATACATAGATCATCATACTATCTAGAGTGTTATGATTGACAATGGGTCAAGCATTAACATGTGCACTATGACACTTTTATACCATTTAGGATATTTAGAGTAAGATGTATTACTTATAGACATAGTTATTAGTGGATTCACTGGTCATGTTAAGAGCTCCATTAGGGATATTGTGCTTCTATTACAAGTTGGACCAACACATATAACCACTTGATTTTTAGTTGTACCTAGTGTAGACATGTTTGAAATGTTATTGGGTAGGTAATGATTATATTGGATATGATCCATTTCATCTAGAATGCAAAAATGGATAAAATACATACATGTAAATTAGGTCATCAAAGTTAAGGGTCTCTGATATGAGTATCTTCTACTTATTCCACAAGCAGTTAATTCATAACCATTAGTTATAATTTAGGTACCATTACTAGATATAACATAGTTATCCATTAGAAATTAGAGTACAATTCCTATGGATACATCATAGAGTTTAGTAGATCCACCAGTGCCACTGAGGTTTACTCCTACTATATCAACATGTATGCATAATCTCCCATAGAGACCATTATTAGAGAGATCCTTACATTGAAGATATGTCACATATTCTAGAGGGACTTATTCCACTCATTTTATGCCAATATTAGTATTATTGGGTTCTTAGGGTTCTCATCATAGGGCACCTATGTTACATACAACTTCTTCTACCAGATGGGTTCTTAAGACCCCTAAATTTCATAAGAAATCACAGTCAGTTCCATAGATTCTTAGCACCACTACATAGGCAAATACAAATATAAATTACTCAATACAATATACTATGGGATCATAATTGCCCTTTCACACAACACACATGGTCAGAGTTCTTTTATTTAACATAGGTCATAGTAATAGTGATTGTCCCATGAGACTCATCATTTAGTATGGTTCTTACCTTCTTGTACATACTTTATTTTATCTTACTCCTTATACATGGTTCATTTTCATTTACTTGTACATATATTATATCTTGAAAATTCAAAAATAATATAACATGTCAAAAACATTCAAATATTACTTAAAAAATACAAATCTTATAGATTGTATGCATTGCTATGTTACATTTCTTATATTTTCTAGATATTGCATATGTTAAATATCTTATTATAGTTAGTTTTATCATACATACATGCTTCACTTATTCATAGGAATCAGGTCCAATACAATAATCTATACTTTCTATCATCTATCCACTAGGGGCATATACACTGAGCCATGGTTATTTATTTGACACATTCACCCACTTGAGGACATCATATACTCAGGTTATATTACCAAGTTCTATCCTTACATTCTAAACAGTCTAGTTTTAGCATTGTTATATATTGATATTGATATTGATCATTGATATTCATACTTAGTTTTTTGTTGAATATCACTACTTTAGACTCAAAATATCTACATCTTATCTCTTATACATATTTATACTACATTCATGCATGTTTTCATTTCTAGGTGTCATAGTTTAGACTTGATTATATTCTCTGTGCTTATTCTATTCAAAGGAATTTGAATATGCCATTGTTCTTTATCTCTAAGCCAATTTTATCCATAGTATATATGCCTTAGACATGTGCCCATGTCCATTGTGTGTGCTTTCTTGATTGTGTATGCGGACATTTAAACATGTTATTATACGTGGCTCTAAGACAACTTGCTTGTTGCTTGTGTATGTGGACATTTGAACATGTACTTGTATATATTATTTTCTTAGATTTAATGACATGTTCCCATGTCCCTTATTTTATGGTCCCTTGGCCTATTTTGTGTGCCTCATGTGTTTTGTATGTATTCTTTCTTGTATGTGTGATTTTCATGGAACTTATCTTTAGTTTTTACACACACCAATTTTCAGTGCCATGAGGGACATCATGCCTTATCCCCCTAGGTAACTACCCAATTTTAATCAAATTATCTATTACACACACACACACACACACACACACACACACACACACACACACACACACACACACACACACACACACATGAATGTTATACATGACATACATCTTACATTACATACTTATGCTTATATTATATAACATTCTAATGTTATGTATGCATAATATATAGGATTATTAAAAAGTTATCATATATACTCTAAATAACACACATTTTAAAGAGATTTTTATGTTGAGGACAATTCTTTCATAAGTTTAACAACTTACCTTAAAATAGGGGGAATTCATAGGGGTTTGTCATATTGATCAGGATCCTATATTACACTTACATTACATTTTTTAGCACATAGGCTCAAATACAGAAAATAAAACACATGTAAACACAATGGGAAAAATTTGACTAAGAAAGTAATACAGTTGCATAGAAATCAAACCAAAAAAACACTAGCATGTAAGTTAGGACACTAGTGCCACATGGTGATACTATTTAAGATATGGTTCTACTATCAAGTAGCCTTAGTTTTAAAAAAACCTAGATTGATACAAAATTACAATAAGTATAGTACAAGTTTACATAGATTCAATTATAGATTTATCAATTATATTCAGTTTTGATCAGATTCATACTAGTTCAAATTAGATTCATATTAATTTGCTTAGATTAGGGAAATTAAGTTCAGCATGACCAATCCCATATTTAGTTCAAATATCTAGATATAGTTTATTACAACTTAATCCAAAATCTATATGCTCAGACATCAAATTTGGGGGCATGTGTACAACACATTGTTTTTGTATGCTCACTTACACATTAGTTAATCATTTGAAATGATAAATTCCATGTCATTATCTATGTTATATACACCTAACATCATATTAAAGGTTTCACACCAATTTCATGCCTTACTCCATTTGTAGTGGTTGTCATTCTCGAGTGGCCTAGAGCTACCTAATGTACTTGAGTACCTGTAGAGATAAAATACATAGTTATATATACCTAGCTAGACATTTATAAAACTTCACATAGTTTAGTTTTAGATACATCTACTACACATGGGTGGGAAATTATGGAGTCATAACCTACTTGAGTTCTTAAGCCACCCATATTAGAGGGTTGGACACACTATCAATCCAATCCAAGTTATTCATAAGTCATGATCCACCAAGCAAGGGTGGGAAATGATGGAATCAAAATAAAATTGATTTCTTGAGCCACACACACATGAGGATTGAGAAATATATTATCTCATTCTAAGATATTCAATAATTTGATCACTATATATATTCACACACACAAGTTTCAATATTTTCATGCATAAGTTTATATAACCAATGAGATGTATATGTTCCTTTCCTCTTTCATATCTCTTTACTCAATTTTACTTATTTATTTAACATAGTCTTTTGATTTTAATATCTCTTAAGGACTGATTTATACATGTATTACATGTAGGTCATGATTTGGATCATTCTTTACATATTCAAACCCATCTTCACATACTCAGACTTAGCTTCACAGACTTGAATTCTAAGTTATGTCAAGATATGGTTCTTTTTCCTTTATACTATTCATTTCACTTTGCTGCATTTCTAGCATAAAGGGGGGGAATGTAATCACCTAAAAGTGGTAGTTAAGTGTTAAGAGTGATACTTGAGATAAATTATTCCTATCTTAGTCTTATACCTATCCTAGAGCCTATTATCAAACTTTTCTAGCCTTTGTGTAGACCAAAAGTGTCCCTAGTCAGCATAAACATAGTCTAAAATCCTCACCTCCCAATCTTATCCCTTTGTGTCTAGAAGTCTACCAACTAGACATTAGCACCAACTTAAGGAAACTAGAATTGTGTGGTGCTAGTGTTCCCAAAATGGTGCTAATGTCCTTTACCCTATCTTTCTTGAATAGATATATTTTCAAAAGTAAAACCCTCATAAGGTTAGACTAAACATCTTTTATTGTTATTACAATCTACATAACACTATAAATACATAAATTTTAGACCTCTATCCAATAGATAAAAATTAGAAATAAAATACTTATTCAATCATGAAATTTTTTGATACAAATTAAGGTTAATAATCCTTATTCTACCCTAATTATGCATACTACCATCTACAACTGACCTACGCTCCTATTTTCCAAATTTATAATCTTAAGCACACTCAAGGCATCTAGGAACACTATCATTATAACATTACTTGAATTTTAACCATCACTTAGGTGGGGATAACTACATCAAGCTTGATCCCTTTTCAATATTATTAGTATGTAGGCAACTTTATGCAAAATAGGTGTCGAGGATGTCTAGCCTATCATAATAATGAATACACTGTTTAGATCATGCCTTACAAGGAGGATTAGGATTTTTATCATAAATCAACTATTATAGGCACAATATAGAGTTTTAGACTTTGTGCATGTAGGAACATAACCTAGAAACATAGGTGGAGATACACCCAAAATTTTGGAGTAGTTATACACATAGGACACTAGTTACTTTTTTAGGACACTGGAGCCACAAGGGCACTACTATCTAAGTGTGGCACTACTATCTAGGAGGATTATGATACAAAGATCTAATTGATGACACTCATATCTTTTATATCATTTGTTTTCTAGAAAAATATTTATTTGCACATATTTATTACTATTTTTATAAAGCCAAAGCTAGTCTAAAGATGTTAAAAATTAGTGGTTATTTTATCCATATTATTTCATTGATTTAGATTACTCATCCCTTTAAGCAAACATAGAATTTACATTAGTAAAACCTTGAAAGGTTACAACACCCAAAAAGATGATACTGGTAGAGATTAAATTATTTATTAAATTAGTCAAAGACTTATTAACTATGAAAAATATTATACCAATATAGAACGTGATTACCTTGTTATATATTTCATAGCTAAAAAAATCTATCACTATATTCTCTATCAGACTACTTATGTCATTTTACACTCTGATCCACTTCATCAGTTATTATCCAAAGCATTCCTACTTGGATATAAAATTGGCAAATGGATGGACCTCTTTATGTAATTTTACCTTAGAATTATTAAAAAAAAATTCAAAGGACAAGCATTGCCAACCAACTTGAACGACACCTTTCCCAGCCATAAATCACCTTCAAGATAATCTCCCTAATGATAACATAATTTTATTGAAGGTCTTAACTAGGTTATCTCTCTCAAACATTATTTCCATAATTTCATTTCTGATTTATAGGAAAATAATTAATAATATACCAATATCACTTCTGATACTAATAAATATAAATTAGTCATAAAAAAACTCCTTGAATTTACCATTGATTTTCAAGAAGACATATGGACCCTCCACTTTGATGGTGTCAAATTCCTCTAAAGAGCTAGGGAATGATGTATTATAATAAGACCATAAGGTAATATCATACCTTTGTAATTTATATTAACCTTTGATGTCACTAATAACATGGTTGAATATGAAGCTCTAATATTAGGCATGAAATCAACACTTGACTTAGATATCCCATATCTACACGCTTTGGTTGAATCAAAACTTATCTATCACTAGGTTAATGGTGATGATAAATTTAAAATAAAAAATATAATCATAAATCATCAAATTAATACCACACTTGCCAAATAATTTGCTTCTTTTACTATGGATCCAATTTCAAGAGATCAAAATTCCATAGTTGATTATCTTACTTCATCAACATCTCTATTTCACCCTCATCAAATAGTTTATGATTCCCAATTTATTATCAAAATAATAAAATCACATTATTCTATCTAACCAAATTATTCACTCATTTGTCACATTGAGGCTATCACTATTCAAGAAAACCTTTGATATAAAAACAAAATCTAATTTATTGAACATTAAACCTACCCTCCAAACATGAATTCTCATAAAAATATTAGAATAAGTAAAAAAATGTCAAGTATGTCTTTAAATACAACACTTTTACTACCATATTGTAAAAGGTACCCTAATCCACTACATAATTCAATAAGAGTTTCATCCTCTCCTCGAATAAGCACATGGGGAAATTTGTGGTGGTCACTATAGTAAAAATGCTAAAACCCATAAATACTTATGTATGGGTTAATTTTGGCCTACTATATAAAAATAAATTATTAATCTATATAAAGAGTGTAATCCTTTCCAACTCTATGATGATCTAATCCACTTACCACCAAATAATCTCAAAATAGTGGAGTCTCCTTGGTTATTCTCTATGTGGGGATTAAATGTCATTGGTAAATTACCTTAGTCACAAGGTGGTAATGTCTTTATCATTACTAATACTTAATATTTTACCAAATGGGTATAATCCATGCCTCTTTTCAATGTCATAAGAACCACTACTTCTAAATTTATCCTTAACCAAATCATTTGTCACTTTGGATTTCCCCATACTATCATCTCTGATAATGGTGACAATTTCAAAAATAGAGACATGAAACTAATATGTGTTAAATTTAAAATTTACACAAATTTTCCACTCCTTACCATCCATAATGTAATGGCTAATAAAAGGATACTAAAAAAACCCTAAAATAAATCTTACAAAGGACCATTCGATAAACTCACATTGACTGACACCGTCATTTATATCCCACACATTAGGATTATTATACTAGTATATATACTACCAATGGGGCAATACTATTCTCACCAATATATGGTTCTAAATTATTATTACTTTAGAATTAAAATTAACATCTTTATGTTTATCTCTTCATTTTATCAATCTTGATGAAGAATTACGTGAAGCTCATCTGCATGCCTTAGACATTCTTGATGAGCATTGTTTGGCTGCTTACAACATAACTACTAATACAAGGATCACATTACTAAATAACATAATGAAATTTTAAAATTTAATATTGGTTATTTAGTCCTAAAATTAGACTATAAACATGAAAAATAAGGAAAATATACCTAAAATGGTGGGGCCCTTACTTAGTAAAAGGCATTCTTGGTCTTAGCACTTATCATCTACAAACTAATGAAGGCCATGTTTTCAAAGAACCCACCAATGTAAAATTTTTGAATAATTTTTTTTTAAAATATCTCCCTCATTTTCATAATTCTATGTATTGTAATACTAATACTTCTTATAGGACTTCTCCAATGATTTCTCCTTTTTAACAGTCTATTCTATACACAAACCTTAGTCTCCTCCTTTGGTCATTGGTTTTCATTTTCATTTTAATGAGTTGCATTATAATGCTATGGATAGGACTTGGTTTTAATCATGAATACCTTTTTATTTCATACATCCATTCTCATGATTTTTATCCTTGATTATAGGTTTAGAAACTCAATTTCGACCACTTTCATGCCTAGATTTAACTCAATTTCTAGCAAATGACATAATTTAAGCCTAAAAATCATCAAAATTATTTAATTTGTCTACATAAGGGATTTATTTGCTTATAAACATGGTGAATATTACTTATTTTGGGTATTACCCTATATGAACTCATAACCTAGTTTAGTTTTAACCCTAGTCAAATTATGACCTAGTAATTTAACACTCTTGGCCTGTCAAGCTTTAATTCAAAGTATTTAAAATAATTTCCAAAAACCAAAAAAATAATAAACAAGATTAATTACATTTCAAATATTAATTAGCTTGCCTAAGTAAAAATTCTAAATCAAATTAGTGAATTACATTTATCAAAACATATTTTTTAGCCAAATATGAAGTCAAAGGTCAAAGGAGTTAAGAAATTAATTTATTAATTCTTAAATATTCCAAAAAGGTGAATCACAACTTTACAAATATATAAAGTGAGTTGTCATGTATCATATATATTTGAGACTGAGGTGTCAAGACTTCATGAGTGTTTTATCTCAACCTAAGGTTAGCCTGACTCAACTTAGGTTATTATAGACTCAACCCAAGTTAGAATTTAACCTAACCTCCCTAGGGTTAGAGTTAGTTCATAGAGAGATAAATATAAGTGCCCAAACTATGTGCCAACATTTTTTTTGTGTAATATTATTCTATAGGAATTTATTCAAGAATCCATTGAGAGTAGTGTTATAATATCCATTTTATTTCAAGCTTCACAACAAGACAAGCCAATAGCAAAGTAAAGTCACAAGTGACTATTGGAGATGTGCTACCACCATAAAGAAGCATTGACAAGAGTCTCTAATGTTATATACCGAGCATGGACATCCTTATGCCAACAAGTATAAATCAAATTTAATAAATGAATTAAATTACTTGTGCTATTTTTATCTCTATTTTGTGATTTTGTTCATTATTTTATGCTCTCCCTAGTTGTTATGCAAGAGTGTTTAGTTATAATATATTGTTATGCATGGATTTTTATCATTTTGACTAAACTAATAAACATTTTATCTTCTCTTTAAAATCCTAAGATACATAATCACATTCCTGATGGGATCATGCACCCCACATGCATAATGAGAGCATATTTAGACCTCCTTGGAGATAATAAGAGTTCATTTTAGAAATTTTTTTCTTGCATTTTATTTAACTTTTTCATGTTTTACCTTTAACTATAGAATTGTGATTTTTTTCTTGCAAAACTATAAATTTAGAATAGTTAATAGTGAAATCATTAAGTTAAATAATGAATTCATTCAAAAGAATCACTAAAATGTATTTATTCAAGATCGAATATAATAAACTATGAATGTAGGGCTTGAAGTTGTAAAATTGTTAATGCAAACTATGAATTCATGCCATAGGAATCACATTTTCCCTCTATTTTATGGTTAATTATTTTTTATTAATGATAAAAGTGGGTTTTGGAGGGTTCCCTACCCAATAAAAGAATATAGAAACATGGTCTATAAACCATACAATCATGAATGCCTAAAAAAATCAACAAACATAAACCAACTTTACAACAACAATAGAAAATTAACCAACACACAACTATAATAGTTGTGCAAAATAATTATGAAAATAGGACCCTTAAAAACCATTTTTATTTGATGACCTAAGGGTCATGTTAGGATAATAAAAAACTTTTTCTCTACAATTTTTTTTGCTACCAACAATCATCCATTACCCTCCATCATCATGAAGGATAGGAATAGATATTTCTAATGAAGCTTCTAAATTATCTAATGGTAAATGTGCCAATGAATCATAATTTGAATACTCACCTCCAATTTGGAGATCTTTATTTTCCTTCCCCAAATGGTTAGGAATTTTTTGTGCTTGTCTAACTTTATTTTGGTCTAAACTTGAAACTTTATCTCTAATCTCTATCCCTAGGGGGTATGAAGCTTCTACAACTAGTTCAAATTTTGGTTAAGCCAAGATCATATCTTCTCTTGAATCTAAAGATATGATATTTCTTTATTTTGCCACAATATGATTCTCAAGGAGATTTTCCTTCCACCACAAGATTTTGGTTGAATGTTTAGAAATTTTGCAAGAAGTAAGATGACCTATTTGAAAATAGTTTTTACACTAGGAGGACAAGGTCTCAAAGTCAAGAGATTGATTCTGAGTTAGATCTTGAACTTTCAAATCAATGAACTTGGGAAGCTCTTTGGATATATATATATATATATATATATAGATTAACTAAAATTCTAGAAATCATAGTATGGATAATGGTCTTGGTATCCATATATAAAAACTTACCCAATGAATCACCTATAGCTTTGAAATAGAAAGTAGTCCAAAACTATGTGTGAAAAATCTAACCTTACCCAAATTGGTCTAGCATTGAAGGCCTTAGAGTGAGGGAAAAATGAAGGAAACAAAGGTTTTAATGTCAGTAAATTCATATTCCAAGACCAAAGAGGCCTCTAAAAATACTAAATTCATATCCTTTGCTAAATCAAAAAGAATAATAAAATAGACTTTTACATAGGGAAAAATACACAGGTTACCTTCTAAAAGAGGCATCCAATTATTCTTGATCTATTCATTCAGATCTAGGAGAGAAGCCCAAATATTAATGAATTTGTCAATCATCCCCAAATTAATTATATCTTGTTCTCTTTTCAATAGATTATAAAGTTTCGCTCCTTCAAAGGAAATGAAGGGGATTATCTTTGATAGTGACAATGACTTGGAAGCCACCTACCTTGCATTTAACACAATTGAAGTGTAAGAGGGATGTTTGTCCCCTATTTTAAAGTTTAAAGCCCCCCCTAGAGATTTATTTTTTTTCCTCTTTCCTCTCTATCACCATAGATTAGTCTACATCAAACTGAATCTCATTTTTCCCTACTTTGACCTTACTATCATCACCAACCATAATCACCTCATACACTTCCATGTTGCCATCCTTTTTTAAATATCTAGACATTCCATTTATCACCTCAACTATCTCTACAAACTCCAAAACATTTACCCTTGGAATGGATCTAAAATTGAATATTGAATCAACTAGATCCAAAGAAGTCACTACCTTAGTGTGAGTCTCCCTTAATGCAAGCAAGGTCTATAGGCTCATCCCTAGGGTGGCTATAAATTCTCCCAACCCACTTACTAACAAACCAACCACTAACACTATAGTAGCAACCAGATGTACTACCATCACTCCATTCTCATACCAAATCTAAGTTACCATCACCACATCCTTATTCTCCAAATATTAATTTCATCTCTTAGGGATTCAAGGCACCCCCAACCTTCCTCAAAGAACCCATCACTATACCTACATCCTTATCCAAAGATCTAGATGCTATATACCCCACTGCCACTAATTTTCCAAAGTGAATAGGGTTTATAACTTCCTATTTCTCATTAGCTTTTAGAGCTTACATGTTTAGGGTTTAGAAATTATGCATTGTTATAGAAACTACATGAAAAGGTCTATGATTAACTATTTAGAAGTCAAAATATCACTATTTATAATAGTGAACTTATGTTTTTGAGTTACGAAATAATTATTATAATTTATGAATTATCATTTTAACTAGGTAAATCATATTTTTCACTATGAAATCACTATTAAATACTAAAATTACACTTCTATATTTTCTAAATTTTACATGTTTTTATCATATTTGTGAAATTAGTGATTTGAAGTGCTAAATCATTGAAACAAGTTGTGAAATTATTTTGAAAAAATTAAATCATTATCTATATGTATTATGTTCTTATTTTTGTGTTTTTATATGCCTGAATATTTTTTCAGTTCAACATCACTATGTAATTGCAAAACCATTCTAGAGAGATAATTTTTTTGTCTTATTGAGATAACTTATAGGATTTTCACCTTGGATTAGGCACAAATTAATCCACTAGACTTGTTTGTAGAGAATTAAGACAATAAAAAGGAAGTTTAAGTGATTTTAAACCAATTTTTTCCCTTTACAAAATCATATTTCACAATAAAGGTTAAAATTCATCCACATTTAGTTAATTTTATTCATTAAAGTTTTAACAAGTGCAAAAAAAGCCAAGGGGTCAAAATTTCAATCACATTTGATTTGGTGATATCAAAAGGAACATACACTTTAGTTAGAGATCTTAAGATTTTTTTAAAATTTTGTTTGTTCTTTATGTATTAGCTAGTTTTAGATTCTATAGCTTATATTCTTTGTTTGTGTCAAACCAAAAACTATAGCATGTATGATCTCCCCTCATCCCCTATAGGGAACTCAGGTGATTAAAAGTGCTTAGTTTATTTCCTTGTTTGTTTATTATTTTTGGAAAGAACGTTGTGTATGCTCTCCTTAAGATTTGAGTGACTTGGGTGACCCAAAAATGACCTCTAAAGTATTTCCAATTATTTATTTTCTTACATTTATTTTATGGGTGGGAGTTTATTACCTCCTCACAAGTTATTTAAGGGGTGTGTTGAATTGGGGTTATATCTCCTAGCATCGTACCAACCTTGATCCATGTTAGGCTATATAAAGTAGGGCACATGATACTAGGATTGCCAAGGGGATAAGCAGCTAGCCTTTCCAATCCTAAAAAAAACCTAGGTTAGTTTGTGCTAAACATCAAACTTTACTAAGTAGTACATGGTTGAAGTTGTTGTGTAAAGTAATAGACCTTGTCATAGTAATTTAGTGAGTTTGAACCCAATTGACATTATTGTGCCCTTGTGTTAACGATACTTGGGACCATTTAGTGTGTTTCAAAACTTATAAATTTTACGCAAACCCATTTTCTATGAAATATATTTCTAAATGATGATTACTCCTTACTCTAAGTTCATGCCATGTACCAATGGTTGAGAGACAAAGGGGGACATAAAAACTCTACCTACACTTGTTCTTGAATTTTTAGACAAACACTTAATTCCTCATGAGCATTGGTATATTAGTGGAAACTTTGGTAGAATCTATGTACACCCATATCAATTTTAGGGATAAGACAAGCCATTATTTCTATTTATATTTTATTTAATTGACATGTGTGTTTTAGACTAAAATTATTTGTTTGTATTGTCAAGTTGAAATGAGTCATAACTATCACATTGTTTTCATACCACTTTAGCCTAAGAGGTGATACTTCTACCTATTTTGTGTAACACTTTTTCCTTAGAGTTTTTATTCGAAAACCATTTACATGTCACTTATTTAAATGAGGCATCATTACACTACCCATTTAATCTCAAACAAATTTATTGGATTTTATTCTAAAACTATTGTTTATCTTTTATTTGAAGGAGCATTCCAAAATACTTATCACTTTAAAAACCAAGTTCTAAGACTATTTTTATACCTATTGTTTCAAATGCATGGTTATGATACCCATTTTGGTCTAGCCTATTTGTCTTATAACATCTAAGTCTTTTTATATTAAATTTTAAACTCAATATTTTGAAGTACAAATCTTAAATTAATCAGGTTAATGCCAAAGCCTTATTTAATTTGGGCTTATGTTGTTTACCTTTTATGTTTTGATTGTGTTACTTGGGTTCATTTCCTATTTGATCTAAAAGACCCTTTATTTAGACTCAACAGTTGTTTGTTGTCTTGTGCCTTATTTAAGCATCCTTTGAGTCAAGTTATTTCCATGTGCCTTTTTTGAATTTTGTTGTGTTGATTTTAAAAATGTTCTAGTTCCATTGTTTAAATAGTCTCTTATGAACCAAATACTGAGTTTTAGAGAGCCAACTATCGAGTGTCTTCTGAGACAATTGCCTTAGCATTTAATTATTTTTGAGTTATTTTTATTGATTTTATCCAAGCCAATTAACTTAGTTTCATTTATTTTCAAGTTCTTGTTTAGTTTCTTTATTTTTGAGTCTAGCCTTGTTTTTGACGTCAAATGATTATAACCACCTTTGGGCAAATCATTATTATCCTTTTGACATAGTTCATGATTATTCTATCTTGTCTAGATACTTTTATCACTGATTATAAACATCTTTGGAAAAATAAATACCTTAGACATATATGAGTATTGATATTTTTGTACTACCTCTACCACTAATTATAACCACTTTTTGGAAAATTAGTATCATCTGTTAGTCCAGTTTTAAGTTTGTCTTGTTCTACCTTTCCTAGATTAGTTATTTTACCCTTTGGGCCTATTTTACAAAGATAAAGGTTGTTTATTTTTAAACCTTGGTTTTTTAATAACTTTTAGACATTTTTTTTTTCATAAGACCTATCCATAGATTTGAACATGCCTCACTACATGCGTAGTGGGACTATGTATAATCTAGACTATGGGAACTTTATAACAAGTGACCCAATTATTCAAAAGTTGTATGGTGATGACGTAGCTTATGATATCGAGATCCCTATCCATTTTATAATATTCCATATGTTGAAAAAAATTTAGACCCATTAGTGTTGTATTTATTTTATTTTATCTTATTATACAAGCCAATAACAAGAGCAAATAACATAGTACCTTGCTCAAGTGACACCTAGCATTGAACAAAACCAAAAACAAGATCTCTACTATTTTATAACACTAATGTAGAAAAGTTATGATCCATACTTGTTTTATCATAATTTGTTAAATAACAAAGATAAAATTATAATAATATCCATCAAAGAAGGATCCAAATTTTTGCCAAACTTCCCATATGAAAGTTTGAGTAGTTGTATTAGAACTCCTAGTAATGTGCCTCAAAACTAATAGTTTGAATAGGAATCAAATAGTTATAGTCAAGATTTAATCCAAATGCTTCAGTAAAACAAAAGTATGGTTGTAAAAGGAAAAGGTCCTATGGATGATCAAATGGAATAGGTATAAGTGTACCAAAATTATCTCAACCTAGCTCTTAATTTCAACACAATGATTTTTTTACCATGCCACTTATTGAGCTAGCTATATCAATAGGGAAAAAAATATATGCTTCAGGTTATGTAAAGCAAAATATAGATCCATTTAGCTAAAACACATTGGTTGGTGACATGTTTAATGTCCCTATTTGAATATAAGAAATTAATGCTCAAATAAAATACCTCACTCAAAACTTTATGGATAACATGCAAGTAAATTTGAATTTAAACCAAAGTGGGTCTAAATAAACAATAAGAAACACAACAAAAATTATTCTAAATAAATCCATGAGTGGATTGAAAAAATAAGGGATGGGTATTCCTATTTCCCAAAATCGATAAGTAATCACTACTCCTCAACTAGCTACTTCCTTGAGTGTGCAACAGGGGGTAATGAACCAACAACAAACCAACTTACTAGCTCAACATGCACAAAAAACTACACCACCTCAATAGGTGGTAACAAATGTTCCTCCACAATAAGCACATACTAATATACCTCAATAACCATAAATGCTACCTAATCCACAACATGTGTTTATTGGTTAGAAAGTTCTAGTCGGTTAACAACAACTAATTATAAACCCCTAATAAGTGTGTATCCAATAATAGGTACTCAAGTAACCATAAGTTTCCTATGTAAAATAGGTACCAAGTGCTAGGCAATAGTTTATTTTCACCTAATGAGTATCACACATATAATAAGAATCTAACTTTAAACACTTAAATAATAGGTTTCTATTTAATAACATGTTGTTTTTATATAATAGGGTTTGACAATTAAACAACAAGTTCCCTCCCAAACCCAATAATACCAACACATCCCATAGAGCCAAATACCATTATCATAGCCATAATTTTCAAGCCAAGGCTATATAGCCAATCCAAATTAGATTTTTTTTTTAACTGCAATATATTATGTATCCATAGTAAAATACCAATACATGGATATGTATACCTAGTCATCCAACTAATTTAACCAAAATTACACAATATAAATACATTGGTAAAGGTAACCCACCTTTGACCACATGATCTTAATAAAAATAGGCCACTCCATCTGACTTCCTTACCTAAGAGTTTAAATAAATGAAGGATGCAATTCAATATATATAGATCAAAAAGAAAATAAAGAAATTTAACTAGATGAAATATACTCTTATAAATTCAATAAGGATTATCCAAAAATACCATTTCCATTAGGTTATGAGCTACCTAAATTTGATAAATACAAGGGTAAAAGCAAACCTAAAGATCATCTAAAATATTTTTTATTAATTGCCAACCAGTGGCATAGATTGACATATATTTGCTTCTTCTCTTTCCAAGGAATCTAACTGGATAAGCCTTGGAATTGATTTTAAAATTACCAAAGAATTATGTACTTGACTTCAATGATCTTTATGAAAATATCATATAACATCAATCACAAGTTTATAGTTATGTACTTGGGCTAAGCTAAATAGAAGATTGGTGAAAACTTATATGCATACTTGTAACATTGGAGAGCAATAGCGAGCTGATTAACTCTTAATTTTCTCAATAAATAATTGGCTATAATATTTACTATGAACCTACACAATGAGATATCTTACCATGTCAAGCTTCAATATGATCATACACTTGAATAATTTATAGAGAAGGGAATACAAATTGAGAAATCACTTGTTAAAAAAGGGGTAATCAATCTATCTTCTTCCAACTAGAGCCAAAATTTACATCAAAGCCACTAGAACTAGAACCAAAACCATAATCAAAACCCAATTCAAATATTAGCTTCAATTCCACCTCATGCCAATATCAATGAGAGAACAAAACCTTACAAACACAATAAGAATGTTGTTAGAAATAACGTCATTAAATTGTGCCATGTTCAAATGATACAAACATTGGTTATCCATTTAGTTTTTCCCATTTAGCAATCACCACCTCCATACATTCAGTTAAGGCCTCCATAAAACTCACAAACATAAAATTAGAACCAATTGTAATCCCCTCCTCCAAAGAGAAGACCACCCATGGGCATAAAATTTAGTGACTTTGGTGAGCCTATTGAATATGTGTTCCAAAAATTAGTTTAGTCAAATAAGAACAGTTGGCCTATACTGAAGCAATTTCTTGAAGGCATTATTTTTCTTTATTGGTAATAAGAACATGAGTTTTTTTTAGTATTATCATTTCAAATAACATTCTATATGTTGGTGTATCCAACTCAATCAATTAATTGATAATATTATATAAAATAGATAAATACAAAGATATACTCATGATCTTGTGATCAATCATAACTTGAGCATCTACTAGAATTCATTTTCCCAATATAACAATAAAAATAATCAAAATCAATAACAATAACATAAACAATAATGATAGATAAACCCACTATAAAATTAGTAGTAATAACACAAACCATAACAATAACAATACAATGGTGAAAACCAAGGGAAAACTAACCAAACCAACAAAAGAGGCCATCATGCCATCACATATACCTATAACAATGTTATAGGACACATCTCAAATGGTCATGTTTCTACTATTAACATTAAACCCTAGAAAATAAATATCAGACCTAGACTTTCACCCAATAATGTCTATTAGCCAAATAATGCTTATCAACCTCCTTTTTCCAATGATTCTTCTTCAGATAGTGTTAGTATCTGGGCTCAATACCACCATATAATTACCATACTAGGACCGATTAACTCCCTAGACAATTACCAAATCCAAGTATCATATTGAGATTGTAAAATCATAACTCAATAAGCCAAGATCACTATCAAGGGACTAAAACAAAATATTTCTAATGAGCCCATTCAAAATTCCATGCTTATCAAGAAAAAACAAAGTACCAAAATTGATTGGAAGACCTATGATATTATGGAGTAGCTAAAGAATACACCTACATAAATATCCATCATGGATTTACAATGTATGTCTAACATCCACAAAGACATCTTGAATGAGTAATTGATCCAATCCCTCATGTCATATGACATCACTCTAGATAAATTTCAAGCCATAATAGGACTCTTGGCCCCTGTCCAACATCTTACCTTTGACCAAAGTTACATGTCATCTATGGGCCCTTTACCTAATAACCCATTGTACATAGAGGTCTATATAATAAATCATAGAGTAAAATGCATCCTTTTAGACAATGGTTCAAGCCTTAACATTGTGTCTCTAAAGTTAATCAAACATATTAGATATAAAATAGCTAACTTATAGCCATATACCATATCATTATCAAGGCATATGATAACGAAGAACAAGAATCTCAAGGTACTATTAACTTACCAGTAGTCATTAGGCCTTTGACCTATGACACTCTATGCCATGTCTTGGACCTGAAATTATCTTACAATCTATTATTGGGTCGACTTTGGATCCATGAAATTATGGCCATACCTTCCACATTGAATAAGTGTATAAATTTTCTCCATTTATGAATGGAAGTGACTATACCCACTAATCTGTATCCATATCAATATTATAAATGTCTCAAAGCTGAGTATAAGAGATATAACAATTAATTTGGCATGAGTCCTATGCCCAAATATGATAAAGGAAGAGAAAAAAAGGAAAAGCCATTGAATCAAGTCTAGAAGCCAATTATATTGACCCAAATATCCTAACTTCTACTTCATCTATGCCTCCACCAAACATTACCAATCACTTCTATATAACTATAAAAGGTCTTAGAGAATACAATACATATGAATCATTCCATATTTATAAGTTTCCAAAGAACCCTAATTCTTATGGGAGACCCAAGGCCAAAATTACTAATATGCAAGGTAAAACCAAAGGAAAATATCAACTGAACAAACCCATTATTTTAACATCAGCCTTTGGTATATAGCAGGACCATTTAGCTGAAGAAAATTCATGACTTTACACTGATGAGTTAGCTAATTGTTACCAAAGTGTAAAGTATCCTATTCTTAACTGGATAATGGATCACCTAGTTTATGAAGGTATAGGCTTGGAGTTAAATTAGCAAAGAATGATTGAGCCTGTATTAATGACCAAGTACAAGGGAACCTATGTTATTATATTTAAATTGATTGGTGGTGACCCTTCATACCTTATTCACATTCACAAACCATCGAGTACCAAAGATGATGCTAACAATGATGCAAGTTATAATTATAAAATCTATAATTACCTTACCAATACCAATTTTTTTAACCCCCATGAAATTTGTTCCATTAACATTATTTATCAACCTTCACCATTAACCCTTTATGATCCACATTTGATAGATTGGGAACAAAAAATGCCAATAATTCCATTACATGAGTTTGAAAATGATGAGGCCATATGCAACTTTTTAAGATTGAGGAATCACATTCCTATTGGAGATCACAAGTGAGGATTTACTATCAGATTGGATCTTAATACCTATTTCATAGTGTGGGTGAACTTCCTTAGTGATAAATAAAAATAAAATCAAACATCAAGGTCTAAAAGTGAAAACCTCTTTGAGGCACTTTCTAACCAAGGCAAAATTAAATAAAAAGGTAAGTCTCTTGGTGAAAACTAGTTTCCAATGACATTAGATGGGGATGTTCACCCCTCTTCTTATGAATCATAGGAGACCTATAATCCAAAGCCTATTTATGGATTAGAGATTGGTTTCAAGGAGAAACAAGCTTTTACATAGATTATTCAAGAGTGACACACATTATTTATTTCATGGCCTTTACCAGCATCATGAGATTTTGATTCATCCTACTTGGGATAATTAGATTAGCCAATCTGGCTAGAGGTTTTTGCCATTAAGAATAATTTTAATCTTGATAAATGTTTTCATTGATGTCAATTTTGATGTCATTGATGTCAATTTGCATCTGGTGAATATGCATGGTGAGCTATATTTAAGGTATGAACTTATATGATTGATGTAACAAGGAAGCCATGTGATAAGAGAGAATTTAAAGGCAACCTAATTTATCTTCTATTGAGAGAGAATTTTAAGGCAACATAATGTCTCTTATGATTTCAAAGTTGATGTCAAGGTTTAGGTCAAGTTGTTAGTACTGTTATAAAGAGGTATGATGGTCAAGTGAACATTGATGCATGATTATGAAGCTCTAGGTATACATGAGTTCATGTTGATAATAAAAATATTATTTTAGTGATGTGAGAGTGATTCCTAAAAAGTGTTATTTTTTGATATCATTGAGTTAAGCATGATTGAGTACTAGTTCTTGAGTATTTGTTGTCTTGAAAAGCCTAGTCTAGACCCTATGAGAAGGTGTGCATAGTCAAGTTTGGTGAAGTAAGTGAGAAAAATATTGTGAAAGGTTTTTTTGGAATTGTGTGATCATGTAAGGAAAGTATAGACAATTTTAGAAGTGTTTCAAAATTAGTTTTCAAGTTTCAAGTACTTGAGAAGCCTAGTCATAACACTAGTCATGGCATGTAAAGTGCTAGTGAGAAGGCTTAAGCATGGTGGCCTAGTGATATGGATGCACAAAGGAATGAGAGTTTTTATGAGGTTTATTGAACATGTATGTGAGTCATTAGAGCACTCATGAGAGTTTTAGGCTAATATTACATGGGTAGGACCTTCATATCAAGCATATACCTAGAACACTCATAAACCCTACTTGGCTTAATGAGAAATGAAGATCAAATTTTAAGTCAAGATTTAATATGTGAGAATGGATAGAGGTATGATATGTTTTTTTCAATCATGTTCACAAATTTTGAGGTCATGGTTTAAAATAATAGGCATGAAAATTGGTTTTGATGTCTCTCAAGTACATAAAATGAAAGCATGCAAACCTAAGGACTTTCAAGTGTTCATTGGCATGTGTAACCTCTACATGGGAACTTTATATGTTAAGGATATATAATAAAGGGTCATAGATAATAAATATATGCATTGGTTTTGTACTTAAGGTTAAATCCTTTATGAAAAATCATTAACACCAAAACCTATGTTAAACCTCTCTCAAACCCTAACAAAGACCCAATGTGAAATATCTTATTCAAAATAGCCCAAAATGGTCTCAAATGACTATAATAAATATTGGATCATGTATTAAACTATCCCAAGCACCTCTAGGTGGTGGTGATTACTCATATGAGAGAGAAAATGCATATATATAGTTTATTTATGAATAATTTATTGTAGCAATCAAAATTTGCATTAGTCAAGAAAAGAAAATGGATGGAAAATGAAGCTTGAGATTCATGTTTCATGTATATGAAGGTTTATGTAAAATTTAAATCCTTAAAGTATTATAAATGTCTATGAAGTTTTATAGACAATTTCAATCCTTCAAATATGCTAAATCGGTCATCCAAATTAGCCAATTGCTAACATGCCTAATGGTGGAAATAATGAAAACCCCAGACAACATTGAGAAGATGATTAGGATTGTGTTATCTTGATATAATGATGAAAAAAACTACATGTAAATTTTTTTGGGAACTATTTTTTCATATTCATGTTTGGTAAATGTTTTTGAGATTAGTGAATATAGTTTAAAAGTTACTCATAAGTTGACCTATCTGGGTCAAATGAGAAAGTGAGATATAAGGTCATGAGATTGGTCTACAAGACCAATATTTTTCATTTTAATATACTATATTTAAATATATTAATGGTATAATTATCTCATAGGATCATCTACATACATAATAAGTCATTAAATATGTCTACATAGGTGTTGAAGGTCTGAGTCATAATGATTATGCTTTAAGGTAAACTGGTAGTTCTAGGTAAGCAAGTTACAATGATGAGTATGAGGCTCTATGCCTAGAGTTGAATTATATAATACACATGTTTTTTTTTGTGAATTTTATGTTATATACATGATTTTTATAAGGTTTTATAGTCATTTAAAGTGTTTTAAATATTGAAGCCAAAATGGCTTGATTGGTTCTAGTTTGATTGTATGTAATGAGGTCAAAAGATTAGTTTACAAGAGCAATGTTTAATATTAAACATTATTATTTTTATATTTTATAGTGGTATATATATGTAAAATGATATTTTTAAAGTATTAGTGTTCATAGGAACTTTTCTTTTAGGTTTTGGATATTAATTTATTTATGATTGGGTTTTGGAGTGTTTTAGCGGTTTTGAGTGGGGTATTTGCAAAGATGTGTTTGAGTCCTTTTGCCCTAAGTTGTGAAGTCTAAATCACACGATGTTTTTTTTAAGGTCATATATTTTTTTATCATATTATTTATTTTCATCATTATATAACTAAATTATGTACATTTTAAAATTTTTTTGGTAGACTTTTTGTAGGATCATAGGCCTAATTGTGAATAGTGCTACAAGGCTTGCTTTAAGTGGTGATCAAAGCTAAAAACTATCATGGACATAAGGTGAGATTATTTGGGGACTATTTTAATAATATATTATATTTTACTTTCATATGTTAAGTTTTAAAGTGTTCCAATAACATCAAAACGTAATATGTACTAATGAAGGCCTAATTGAATTAGGCATCCTTAAGGCCTAAAAGAGGTTTTGGTATTTTATGTTGTGGATGACCTATTTTAATGATTTATTCATGTATTAAATATGTTATAATACCTATTATAATGTTAATCCAATTTTTCAAGTGTGTATGGCCAACCAAGAGGTGTATGAGCTAAAGAATTATATAAGAACAAGGAATAATAGCCCTAATTAATGAGTTAGAAAAGAAGTGAGTGCAAGCAAATGAGATAGTACATTATTGAGTAAAAGGAAGTATTCTAGACCATTATAAGAGTTTATAATATCTATAATAAATATATAAAAATGTGTATACATATAAATTTCAAGTTCATATGACCTAATCAGTCTTAAAGAGACCTAGTTGAACGAAGAGGCCTAAGAGATACTTTGAGAGGGGTAGAAGAAAGAGAAGAGCTGAAGAAGGTGATCATAATTTATTATATGAGAAAAAAATGTGTTCTAAAGGTTATCAAAGGTTTTAAGTGGCTTAGTTGGTGCTAAGTCATCTAGGGGGTTGGTGCATGCTAAAGCCTAACTTGGTTAGTGCTTAGGTAGTTGGGGTTGGTGATCCATGTGGAGTTGTTACTCCATGTGGAGTTGGTGATTCACTAAATTTTTATATTTTGAATTATAGGATTATAATCAATTTTTAGGGATCATTGTGTTTTCTTCCCCTTGAGGGTTTCCACATAAATGAAGTGTTGTATAATCTTGTTTCATGCTTGTATAGTTGATTACTTGTGCATTGATTGATCTATATGTTGATGTGATGGTTCATGTATGATAAGGAGTAATTGAAGGATATTTCACCCCCCCTCTCATTCATTTTGATTCCAACATTTGGTATTAGAGCAGGTCCTTTGAATTAGGCCTAATAGCCTCAAGGATATCCTAGAAGTGAGGATGGCTAAACAACAAGCTCAAGGTGGTTTTTATACCAATAAGGATATGTTATTTAATGGAACTAATTATGATTTTTGGATCATAATAATTAGGAAATATTTAATTTTAACTCTCCATGACATATGTCAATCATTTGTGGATGGATACACTCCACTTCTTACACCAACAACTAATGCAATAGGCAAGAAGGAAAGTGAGAGAAATTCCAAGGCAATGAATGCAATTTTGTGTGGCCTATCAGAGGTAGAGTTTGTGAAGTTTATACACTATGATTCAATCAAGGTGATATGGGATAAATTTAAGACTATTTATTAAGAAGACACCAAGGTAAAGATGACCAAGTTGTAGACCCACCAGAGACAATTTGAAAGTATGAAGATGAACCATTGCATCTTACTTTTTGAGGGTTAATGAAGTTGTCAATGTCATTAGATGATTAGGATAAAAAGTGAAAGAGTCTATAGTTTTTTAAAAGGTATTGAGATCATTAAATATTAAGTTTGATTCTAAGGTTTCTATAACAAAAAATATGCAATATTTGGACAAGTTCTAGATGTATGGACTTTATGGTATCTTGACTACCTATGAGATGAGAACAAATGAAGGAAGACCTTCCAAGAAGGAACTAGTTTTAATAGCTGAGAAGAATTCAAAATCCAAGAAGGTCAAGGATGAGGTATGTTTATATGTTGATGATGATGAATTGATAGCCATGTTTTCTAGGAAATTAAGGTTTGGATCTGGTAAGTACAAGGGTAAGTTTCCTTTCAAATGTTTTAAATGTGGTAAGATTGGTCACTTTGCATCTAAGTATCCTAAAAAAAAATACTGAGCATGATAAATAACATGATGAACATCATGGATATGATAAGAAGGTCTATAATCCTAATAAAAACAAGAAATATTTAAATATGAAGATAGGAAAGGGTCATTCAAGAAAAAGATAAGTTTATATACCAAGTAAGATAATAACTCATTTGATTTAAGTGACACAATTATATATGATAGTGATGATGACAATAATGAACATGGAAATGACAATAATGAAACCTTATTCATGGATATAGAAAAAAACAATTAGGTTTGCTCAAAAGGGAAATGTTTTATGGATGACGAAGAATCAGATGAAGAAGAGGCTGAGGTGAACCTTGAGGTAGAATTAGTTAGTGATTTATAGGAGTTAAAGCTCCAAAGAAGTAAAAATAACAAACTAAGATCATTAGTTAAGGACTATGGAGATTAGATTGGTTTGTTTGAAGAGAGACTAAGTAACACATCCAAGGAGTATGATGAGATCATCAATCAAATTAAAACACAAATGGAGGTAGTCATGGATAACTTAAAATTTAAAGGGGAAGAATTCACTAGGTATGAAACTAAAATATAATCCTTAAAAGTTGAGTTGGATCAATCATATATAAAATTGAAGACCTTTATGAAGTTTGAAAAGAGTACTAATTCTTTAGATAATATCTTGAGTAGTTAGAAGTATACAAGTGATAAGATAGGTCTTGGTTTCAAATAAGACCAAAAGGAGGTAGTTTAAGTCAAGGAGAAGGCTAATGAAGATAATAAGGTCAAAATTAAAACATAAATTAGATAGTATAATGATATGAGGTATGCTAATTCATTTAGTGGTTACTATTTTTCATGTAATCAGTTTGGTTATAAAGTAAAAGAATATAGGATACCCTCCAAAAATGAGCATGCATGGGATTATGAAAGGAATAATTAGTCAATAGGTATGTATAAGTTTATTTGATACAACTATCATACTATGAGACACATTAAAATATTGTCCTAATAGAGGTAAAATACCATCAATTCAAAAAAAGAGGTTTGAATCCCCTAGAGTGTAAGAGAGAATGAAATTGAATGTGTGGAAACAAAAGATAGTAAAGGTGAGTCATGATCAGTCTAAAAGCACAAGTGGATTGTTTGCTATGGTAGATCATACTTCAGATGAGAAATCAATTCAAGAATGTTCATTATCAGCTCAAATTTTTGACCACATGGATGATTAAGAGGTCAAGCCAAAAATGCTAATCAATCCTAAAATTATCTTAAAGGATACTCAATCTTGTGAGAGCATGGATATCTAGGAAGCTCTTGAGTTTTTGTTGTTTTAGTGCCCTATGGATAGGGGTGAATCCATTAGGATTTATAGAGACACTCTTCATTTAGAAAAAACATGATGGATGATTGGTTTGAGGGGGAAATATTTAGGTTGTTCATAAGATCCAAGTGTAGTTTTTGACAAGCATATAAGATTTTCTTAGTGTAGTTTCAAAAAAATGAGAATGAGTGGTTCCAAAAGATGAAATATGTATGACCCTTTGTCATTAATGTTAAAGGGGGAGAAAGTTCAAGAAAGAAGATTGAATAGATTGGGGGAGATGAGAGTGATCATATTGAAGAATTTTTTTCTATAAATTATAAAGAGGGAGTTTGTTGAGAAGTGTTGTCATTAATGTCAAGGTTGATGTCATTGATGTCAAGGTGCATCTGCTGAAGATGCATGTTGACTAATCTTTGAGGTATGAGCTTGTGTGCTTGATGTGACAAGGAAGCCATGTGATAAGAGAGAATTTTAAGGCAAATTAATGTCTCTTATATTGAGAGATAATTTTAAGGAAACCTAATGTCTATTTTCATGTAAAATTTGATATCAAGGTCCATGTCAAGTTGTCATTATCATTATAAAGAGGTATGATGGTCAAGTGAGCATTGAAACATGATTATGATTCTCTAGGTTTTTATGAGGTCATGTTGATTTGAAAGAGATTATTTTAGTGATGTGATAATGATATATAAAAAGTGTTATTATTTGGTATCATTAAGGTAAGCATGTTTGAGTATTAATTATTGAGTATAAGATGTCTTGAGAAGCCTAGTCTAGACCTTGTGAGAAGGTGTACATAGTGAATTTTGGTGAATTAAGTGAGAATGATATTGTGAAATATTTATTGGAATTTTTTGATCATGTAAGTAAATTATAGACACTTATATAAGTGTTTCAAGTCTAGTTTTCAAGTTTAAAGTGTTTGAGAAGCCTAGTCATGACACTAGTCATGGCATGTAAAGTCTTAGTGAGACGGTTTGAGCATGGTGTCTTGGTGAGATGGATGAATAAAGTAAGTATAGGTTTTATGAGGTTTATTTAACATGTATATGAGGAATTATATCACTCATGAGAGTCTCAAGGTGAGTTTATAGGGGTCAGACCTTTAGATCAATTCTACACCTAGACCACTCATAGACCCTACCTGGCCTAATGAAGCATGAAGATCAATTTTCAAGTAATTTTTGAATGTGTGACAATTTATATATGTATTATATGTTTTTTAAAGCACGTTCACAAATTTTTAGGTTATATTTTGTAATAAAAGGCATGAAACATGGTTTTAAGGTCTCTCAAATACATAAAATGAAGACATGCAAACCTAAGAAAGACTTTAAGGTGTCCATTAGCATGTGTAACCTCTACATGTAAATATGAGTTATTAAGGAGAGATGGTTAAGGGTCTCAGATGAGAACTATATGTATTGGTTTTGGATTTATGGGTCAATCTTTTATGAACAATCATTAATACCAAAACCTATATTAAACCTCTCTAAAACCCTAATAAGGACCCAATGTGAAATATCTTGTTCAAAACAACCAAAAATGATCTCAAATGACTATAAAAACTATTTTAAAATGTATTAAAATATCCTAGGTACCTCTAAGTGGTGGTGATTAGTTAGATGAGAGAGAAAATTCACAAATACAATCTTATTTGTGAAGAATTTATTATAGCAATCAAAATTTACATTGGTAAAGAAAATAAAATAGATGGAAGATTAATTTTGAGACTCATGTTTCATGTCCATGAAGGTTTTTATATAATTTTAATCCCTCAAGTGTGATAAACTAGTAACTAAGTTAGCTAGTTGCTAATAAGCCTAATGGTGGAAATAGTGAAAAACCTAGACAACAATGAGAAGATGATTAGGAATGTGTTATCATGATAGAATAATGAAAAAAAGTGCATGATTTTTTTTTTTGGGAATGATATTTCCTATTCATTTTTGTTATAAGTTTTTTATATTATTAAATATAGTGAAAAAGTTTCTCACAAGTTGACTTGTCTGGTTCAGATGAGACAGTGAGATATAAGGTCATGAGATTAGTTTGTAAGACCAATATTTTCAATTTGAATATATTATATTTAAATTAAATAATGGTATAATAATATCATATTATAATATACATGCATCATAAGTCATTATGTATTCTTACACAGGTGTTGGAGGTCAGAGTCATCATGACTGTGCTTTAATGTAAACTGGCAGTTCAGGTTAAGCAAGTTACAGTGATGAGTTTGAGGATCTATGCCCTGAGTTGAATTATATAATGCACATGGTGTTGTTATTTAAGAATTTTATGTCTTATGACATGATTATTATAATTTTATATATTCATTTAAATTGGTTGAAATATTAAATCTAAAATGGCTTGATTGGTTTTGATTTGATTATATGTACTGAGGTCAAAATATTAGTCTGGAAGACTGATATTTGATACTATGAATTGTTATTTTTGTGTTTTATAGTGGTATATAGATGTAAAATTATATTTATAAAGTATTATTTTGTCATGGGAAGTGTTATTTTAGGTGTTGAATATCAAGTTGTTTATGATTGGTTTTGGAAGTGTTCTGGCAATTCTGAGTGGGGTATTTGCAAAGAAGTGTTTGAGTCCTTTTGCCATAAGTTGTGAAGTATAAATAACATGGTGATGTTTTTAATATAATATATTTTCTGATAATATTATTTATTTTCATGGTTATGTGACTAAATTATGTACATGCTTCAGTTTTGTTTGGTATATTTTATATAGGATCATAGGCCTAATTATGAGCAATGCTTTAAGGCATGCTTCAAGTGGTGTTTGGAGTTAAAAACTATCATGGACATAAGATGATATTAGTGGGGGTATATTTTAATAATATATGATATTTTAATATCATATTTTAAGTTTTAAAGTGTTCTAAGGATATCAAATGGTAATGTGTACTAATGAAGGCCTAATTGAATTAGGCTTCCTTAAGGCCTAAAAGAGGTTTTGGTATTCTATGTTCAGGATGACCTATTGTAATTATTTATTAACATATTAAATGTGTTATAAGACCAATTTTAATTTTAATACAAGTGTGAAAGTGTGTATGGCCAACCAAGAGGTGTATGAGCTAAAGAATTATATAAGAATAAGGCATAATAGACCTAATTGATGAGTTAGAAAAGAAATGAGTGCAAGAAAATAAGATAGTACATTATTTAGTAGGAGTTATTTTATACCATCATAGGAGTGTATATGATCTATAATTAAGATATAAAAATGTGTTTACATATGATATTCAAGGTCATATAACCTAATTAGTCTTGAAGAGACCTAGTTGAGCGAAGAGGCCTAGAAGATAGTTTGAGAGGGGTACAAGCAAGAAGAGATGAAGAAGGTGATCATCATTTATTTTATGAGAAAAAAGGTGTTATAAAGGTTATAATTTTTTTTATTTGTCTAAGTTTTTTGTATTCATCTAGGGGGTTGGTGCCTCCTTGCAAGTTGGTGCTTGTTAAAGCTTACTTGGGTTAGTGCTTAGCTAGTTGGGGTTGGTGCTCCATGTGGAGTTAGTGATTCACTAAATTATGATTTTTTAACTTATATTAATATATTTATTTTATATGGAATAATGTTTTTTCTTCCCCTTAAGGGGTTTCCCACATATATGATGTGTTGTTTTGTGTAATCTTGTTTCATGCTTGTATAGTTGATTGCTTATGCATTTCTTGATCTATATGTTGATGTGATGGTTCATGTATGCTAAGGAGGAATTGAAAGATAGTTTTAAGAGACTGATTCACCCCCCCCCCCCCCCAAAATTTCATTCATTTTTATTCCATTATTTACCTCCTTTATGACTATTTTAGATGATGGTTATACACTTCTTATAGAGGATACTTTATAGGTTAATATTGGGACTCTAGAGGACCCAAAGTGGATCAAATTAGGCACATTGTTTTAACCTTTTAAGATTTAGATATGTAAATCCCATGTTTTATTAAAGGGTTGAGTAGTCTAAATTAGTGAAATAATATGTAATAAATAACCACTATTTGTTACAAATTTTGACTTGCTTAGACTTTATTAAAATAGTAATAAATATTTACAAATAGAGGCTTATCTATAAAACACCTAATAAAAAATATTTAAGTGCCAAAAATTGAGATACAAATAGGTCTAAGCATTGTCAACCAGATCCTTGTGTCATATTCTCTTTTAGACTATATCACCACACTTGGATAGTAGTACCATGTGGATTTAGTGTCCTAAAAATGGCACTAGTGTCCTTTATGCAAGATTGTTCCTAAATTTTGGGTGTACACGATCCTATGTTTTTATGTTCTATTCTTGAATGCAAAAAGTTTAAACTCTATATTATACCTTTAATAGGTGATTTATGGTGAAAAGCCTAATCCTTTTGAAAGTAAGGCATGAGTTGAAAAGTGTGTTCATTATTAGGATAGGCTAACATCCTCAACACCCCACTGTGAATAGAGTTTCCTACATACCAATACTCTGAGAAATGATCAATACTAATGCAGTTCTCCCCACCTAAGTGCTGGTGTAAGTGCAAGTGATGTTATAATGATAGTGTTATTAATTATTTGAGTGTAATTGAGATTGGAAATTTGGAAAATTTGAGCTTAGGGTAGTAGTAGATGTTAGTATGTATAAGTATGGTATAATATGGATTAATAACCTTGATTTTAATCAACTTGTTTTGTGTTTGAATAGGTATATTTCATCTAATTTCCATCTAGAGGATAGATGTCTAAAAGTCATGCATTTATAGAGTTTTGTAGCTTGTGTGGATAATAAAATATGCTTAGGCTGACCTTAGGAGGGTTTTAATTTTTAAAATATATCCATTTGGTAAATTTAGGGTAAAGGACATTAATACCATTTTGGGACACTAGCACCATATGGCTCTAGTGTCCTTAATGTGGTGCTAATGTCCATCTGGTAGCTTACTAGGCATGAAGGTTGAGATATAGAAATGAGGATCTGAGATTATGCTTTAGCTAACTAGGGATTCCTATGGTCCACATAAAGGCTATAAAAGTGTGATAATAGGATATAAGATAGGTTTATAGATAATCTAGGTATAGTTTGTCTCAAATAACACTCTTATCACTCAAATACCACTTTTAGGTGATAACTTTTCCACCCTTTATGATAGAAATGTAGCAAATTAAAATGAATAATATAAAGGAAAAAGAAACATATGTGGACTTACCTAGGAAGTGAAGCTCATGAAGTTGAGTCTGAGTATGTGAAGTTAGGTCTACATATGTGAATCATGATCCAATGCATGACCTATAATGAAAGATACATAAATAATCCCTTATTTAAGAGAAATCAAAAGCAAAAGACAATGTTAAATAAAGTAACTAAATAAAATTGAGTAAAGAAATGGGAAAGAAGAAAGGAATGAATACACCTCATTGGGTACATGAACCTAGTGACAACCTATATGTGTGCATGTATATAATGATCAAATAAATTAATATCTTGGATCAAACTAATAACTTGCTCAATCCTTGTATGTGTGTGGCTAAAAAACTCAATCTAATTTTTAATTTATCATTACCCACTCCTACTTGGTGGATCATGACCTATGAATAGCTTGGATTAGATTGAAAGTGTGTCTAACCCTTTCATGTGGTTGGATCAAGAACTCAAGTGGGCTATGACTCCATTATTTCCCACCCATGTGTAGTAGATGCATCTAAAATTGAACTAAGAAAAGTGTTGGAAATATATAATTTGGTATATCTAACTATGTATGTCAATTTCATGGCCACTTAGACACATTAGGCAACTCTAGGCCACTCAATAATGCCAACCACTATAGATGGAGTAAAGCATGAAATTGGTGATAATGTGGAATATGATGTCAAGTGTATAAAATATAGATAATTACATGGATTTTTCCATTCCATATGATCAATCTATATGTAACTAAGCATATGGAAATAATGTACCACATGCATGCCACCAATCTGGTATCTAAGTATACTAATTCTAGATTGAGTTGTAATAACTAAATTTGAGTATCTAAACTGAATAAAGGAATGATAAGGTCATGCATGATGCCTTCAATATAAACAAATAATATGAATATGAGATAAACTAATATGAATCTAAGAAAAATCTAAGCATAACTATCAAACTTGTAGTTATATCTGTGTAGACCTATACTATATCTAGTGTACTATTCTAGTTAATCTAAATTGCCCTAAATTTAGGGCTACTAGATAGTAGTGACAAATCTTGGATAGTAACATCATTTTATTATAGTATCCCTATTTAGTCACTAATGTTTGTTTGGATTTAATTTTATGTCATTGTACTAATTTCTAATTCCTTTTTTCCTTATGTTTTACCTATGTTTGATTTTCTAAAATTGAGCGTGTGTGCTGAAAAATGTTCTATGAATTAAATGGATCCTAATATCTATGAAAACCCCCTATGAATTCCCCTCTTTTTAGGATATTATTTGAACCTTTGCAATATTTTTCCTCAAAATAAATATCTCCACCAAATGTGTTAGCCAGAGCATATATGATACATGCATGATAATCTGATATAATGCGCAAACATAACATCAAAATATAGTAGAATCTAAGCATAAGTATTTAACAAACTATGTATGTTATGTCTAGAATTGAAAAAAGGTATAAAAATATATGTAATCAATGTATATAGTAATAAATATAAGTATATACCTAGGGGGATGGGTTATGCCATCCATCATGACACCCAAGTAGGAAGGGTGAGGTCCTTCATGGAATAAAAAATTAGTGTGTGTAACAAGAAGATACAAGTGTCATGGCCATGAATCATATAGGAAATCATACATACAAAACAAATTAGGCATGAAAATTATTCCAAGGGGAAAAATACAAGGGACATGGGCACATATCACTAATTTTGAGAGAAGAAGACATACAAAAACATGTTCAAATGTCCACATATGCAAACAACAAGCAAGTTGGCTTAGAGCCACATAAAAGGACATATTAAAATGTCTAAATAAAAAATAAATAAATCACACATAAGAGACATGGGGCATATTTCTAAGGCATACATGAATAGAAGTGGCATAGAGCCAAATAATAATGGCATATTCAATTGCCCTTGAATAGAAGGAGCATAAAGAATACAATCAAGTCTAAACTAGGAAAGCTATAAATTAAAACATATATGAATTTAGTATAAATATATGTAAGAGTAAGTATGTACATATTATGAGTGTAAAATAGTGATAGTCAAGAAAAAATCTAAGTATGTGTTATAATGATCAATATTAAGATATATCGATGCAAAAACTAGGATGCAAAGAATGTAAGGATATAACCTATTGATAAATATTGTGTATAAGATTCCCCCAAGTGGGTGAATGTGTTAAATGAATAACCATGAATTGGTGTATATGCCTCAATGGGTATATTATAACAAGTTTGGATCAGTGTAGTTGATTTGAGTCCTATAAACAGTATGCAAGCACTTAATAAGAATAAGTGAAATATGTATGTATGAAAAAATTGACTACACTAAGATAACTAGAATATTATATTAATGTCTAGAAAATACAATAAATTTAAACATAGTAATTCATAAAATCTATGAATTTTGTGTTTTGTGAGTAATATTTGCATGTTTTTATGTTTTTGACATGTTATATTATTTTTGTCTTTTTTGGATATAAGCTATGTGAAAGCAAATGAAAATAAACTATGTACAAGGAGAAGGAAAAAATAAAGTATGTAAACTAAAGTAGGTACCATACTAACTAATGAGTCTCATGGGAGACTCACTATCACTATGGCCTATGTCAAAAATAAGAATTGTAATCTCTTGTGTAGTGTGAATGCTATGCTATACTTGAATGTTATTGCAGTAGGAATCTGAGTATTGTTCATCATCTAGATCATATTATTGATCATCATTAGAATCATAATAACCTGGAATGCTATAGGTAATTTCCTCATATTATGGAGTTGACCATTTTGAATTGTGTTTTGTCATATTGATTGTGATTTTTCCCTTTGAAATTGTTCTTATTGTAGTCATATGGTGTTGTGGAGGTTCTTTTGCTAGAAAACTTGTTTTGAGAATACTTATTTGTGTTGCATGATTTTCACTTTGAAACTTAAGATCTTTCTCTTTTTGTAACATTTCTTATGTATATGGATGTTTTTCCTTGATAAACTATATCTATGACTGATGAGCCTTAGGATGTTCAATATTTTGCAAACCTTATTGACTAATATTATCAACTGTTAGAATAGAAGTGATGCCTTGGGCCTGCTTGCCCAAACCTTGACCATGATAATAAACATATTATATATATTTGTGACCAAAATTATACCATTTTAAAAGTTGAACCTCATTTTTAAGAGGTAATTTTGCTTAATTTACCTATGCTTGTTGTATTGTTTCTTGCTCTGATTATGTTTTATGAACCATTTGTTGTTTTGATTTATGCTTTTGTATCCATTTTTGTACTATTTTTGAATTTCTAGATGTGTCATTGTATGTTTTTTGGATGAAGTGTCACTATATGAGTCATATGTATCCATTACCTATTGTATTTTCCTTTTCAATACTAAACATGAATCAATGTGGTGTCCATGCATTCTATGATATGCACAATAATATTTAAATATCCTTACTAAGTGTAGAGGGGTAGGTTGATCAACTTAGCTTTACTAATTTCCCTTAGTTTCTCACTTAAATTATTATTTTAACTTTGAATGATTTTTGAATCACTATTTTAATATGTACTTTAATTTGATTTATGATTTGGATATGTAACATTATTCACCAAAAATTGACTAGGTGAAAATGCATATACATGATTTACACTATTGTGCCTTGGAGGCCTTTGTATTCCAATATTGTAATATTTTCATGTAATAGTTGATTTTAATTTTTTAAACCTAAAATTATCTTGGTCATACTAAAAATTTAATCACATAGAGTCTCATAAGTACAAACCCTTGTTATTTCTAATTGAACATGTAGGAACACACCCTATAGGGAAGAGGTGTGAATAGGTTGACTATGGTGAATAGTGACATTAGTAGAGGTTACTTCATCTCATGAAGGAATGATAGCATGAAACTAGTTATAAGGACAATAGCTATCACCCTCATGGAGATGAGGATGAGAATGATATTCTTTCATGTGCACAATATATGACATTGAAAATTGAAACATAGTTTTTAACATATGTACTAAATAATCTATGTGTGTCTAAGTTTTCTTGTTAATATAATTCCACATGGGAGAAAGATAACATGCTATGAGATATGACATGTGTTGTACCCAATGCCCCATTTTTTTAGAAGGAAATGGGGACCCACCTTTTTGAAATATGATCCTAGTGAGGAATCCTTTTCATATGTTTTATACAAAGGTTAGAAATATGGGACATTTTCTTTTCTAGTGGATAGTATCAACATTATGATTATTGTGTTTATGAGACTAACGTATATATCATCGATGAATTCTTCAGGCTAATTCCTTTGGATTTTGTACAAACTATCCTTTAGATGTATTATTTCAGGGAATTTTTGGTCCTACTTCCTTTTTGATTATTCTTTTGGAAGGCTCATCTTATCAGAGAAATTATTACAGGATCTTTTTCCAAAATAATTATTCTATTATAATTTAACCTATAGACCTTTGACTTTCTCAGGGATTTTAGACTACATAATTTTCCCCAAAACAAATTATCAAATCCCTTTTACCCTCTCAAACTTATCCTTTGGAACTCTTAGAATGACCCTCAGGTATATGGACGTACCCTTCAAGAATTTTGAAAGTACCCTTTGGCCTTTGTAAAGTGGACCCTTCGACCAAATTATGCCCTAAAGTAGACCCTTTGGCTTCTTTCCACCCACCCTTCTAGACCCTTCCAACTATCCCTTCAGCTTTTTTTGAACTAAACCATTTACCCCTTCTTGACCATTTCTTTAGGGCACATACCCTTTGATTTTGTGTGGCCTACCCTTCAGCATTTTGGAATTTTATTCAAAGCTTTTGTTTTGTGCCTTTACCAATTCCTTTAGACATTTTATTTGAAATAAATCCCCCTAAGTAAATCCTTCCAGGACATTTTAAAAGGATACTTTTCCCTAAACCATTCCTTTTATACTTATTATTTTGAACCTTTTGTTTTGATGAAAATCCTCAAAATAATTCCTCTGAAGGGCACTTACCCTTCAGATTTAGTTTAACCTACCTTGCTAGATCTTTGTATTAAGCTATGTGTCCTTTTCAAAGTGGCCACATAAATTTTGGATCATTTGAAAATAAATTTTTTTCCTTTATGTAATATCCACTTCTCATTTCCCATCATTTTCTATGGACCATTTATTTTAGGTATTTTATTTAATGAAAAATCCTTGAAAGAATTCCTCTAAAGGGCACTTGCCTTCCAAACTTCCTGAACTTACCTTCCAAATTAAGGGCATATAACCTTTGGGTTTTGTTGAATTTACCCTTATATACCTTTGAAGTGATACTTAGTAGTGCAAAACTACCCTTTAAAAATTAAAGGTTCCCTTCATCCCTCTAAACTACACTTTAGGAATTTCAGAAGTGCCCTTCAACATTTGTAAAGTAGACCTTTTAGGACTTTTGTCATAGAAAAAATGCCATACAAAGTGGACCCTTCAAACCTAAACTACCATTTAAAAAGTTTTGAAGTACCTTTTAACCCTAAATCAACCCTAAAAAATAATTCCTTTAGAAATTCTGCTCAAGCTCCTTTGGAACAATAGCCATGGACATTTTGTCCAAAATAATTCCTTTGAAGGAATTATCCATGAACATTAACATGAAATAACCTTTAAAATGTTATACTTTTAAAGTGATTTGTTATGAGGAAGATTATTAAAATTAATGCCATACTTAGTAAAGATAAAATATTTCCTATTTGATAATTACCAAGGATCCCCACCAACCCAAACTAACACATTTGAAAACTAAACATTGCATATTTAATATCACATGAATTGGTATTCAATATAGGATCTTATATATATGATACACAACCATTGAATTTATCATTTGAATTCAAGTTATCTTGTAAATGAAGTATCCTCATCTCTAAACAATGATCAAGAGCCCTAGATTCTAATTCAAAGAGTATATAAGGAACAACAATCAAGCTAGAGATAAGTTGATCACATTAATATATAGGTATACATAATGTGTAGCTCATTAAGAAAGATACATGCATTAATACGTAACTATGGCTTCCTCATCAAGGTCATCCTGAGGAACTAATCACCCTTCTATATTTTTAATCAAGGACTCCATAGAGATCAAAGACACCATATTCGATGTAAGGGTTTTAGAAGATAAGTATCATAATTATTCATAGTTTTGGGATGAAATTGATATGTTTTCACTAAATGAAAAAATTATACTATGAAAAAGGCTATTTTTTTAATAACTATTAGCCTACAAGTGCTAAATATTGTACTTCACCATAACAAAACTAGAGGTCATGCCATGTATTGAATTGCTTAAAGATTTATTCTTTGTTGGTAAGATATCATAGGATGCATACTTGTTGCATTTTTGAGGAGATAAAATGGTCTCATGCATCTTTGGAAGAGACTTTTAGAGGTATATCTCTCTCAACATACCATATGTCTACTATGACAAATGCACTTGGGTGAAATTCAAATCTAAAACCTCAATCAAAAAGGCACTTGATTTATGGTTGCTCTTAGGCCAGTCCATCACTTAGCAAGTAATGAAGCCAAAGGGAGCCATTCAAATAGACAAATTTAGGTTGGGAGTTTAAATAGGTATGGCTCTACTAAATACATTATATAGGATACCTAACATCCATTTCATAATTTTGGATTGGGTGCCTTTACTATATATGATGTTATCACATGATGTTTCTTATGCCTTGGGGGAGGTAATTATCTTGAGATTAAGAGAGAAAATTATACATAAGGATAAACACCCCACTCTCATGGGAGACTTTTTTATGATGTCATATTTGGTCAATGCAGTTATGGGGGCATGTTACAAAGACTTGGGCAATCTATGGGATTTAGATATATATTTCATAAAGAATATGATCTATGACCATTTTTAATTCATGCACATATATGCTTATCAGAAGCATATGGTCAAAATTTATGAAGACATCTATCCATAGGTGTGTCAAGCCATCCATGGCTCATCCACACCTTGTATTAGGGAGAATATTTTGAATAATTTGAGTGGAAAGGGAGATTAATTCTCATATCCAAAATTTATAGTCATTATGATCTAGGGGAATAAGGTAGATCCCTTATGTCTCCCCAAGTATTTACATGAGAAGCTGGTGGAACAAGAGATTTCTTTCTAGCTATGGAATAACATCAAGGAAGATTTAGCTAGGTAAAAGAAATCCTTATTTTTTGGGATCCTTATTATAATAGGTTGAATGACATATTTTATGAGAAAACATCTTGGTGATGTTGTGACAAAGTGGAACCAATATGGTTTCCCTATAATGACATGGAGAGATTGGGACCCCCATGGGTGTATCCAATAACATATTCATGGGTTCAATTTTCCTTACTGGCATCAAAATTATTACTATGACTTCCTTTTCTTGAATTCTATGTTAGATGAAGAAGTGATAAACTAAACACAAATTATTGGGTTTTAATAAGAGAATTTAAGAATGATCCAAATAGATCCTACTATCTCTACTAGAGAACTAGATAGCTGAAGAACCCTCTTCAAGAGATGACAACATTTAGACTTTTGGAGAGGGTAGTTTGGAGAGTAGGAAGCTTCCTCATCTCAAGGAATTCTATTTTGAGACTTCACAAAGATAAGAAGGCAATTAGGAAGGTGTAGACTACTTTGGCCACTCCCTAACTTCATGTCTAATCCACATAACTCTCCCTTCCACTCCCCACTTACACTTCTAAAGAAGAAACCACGATGGTGAACACTAGTAGGGGGAGGAAGGTAAAACTTCACATTGTTTTAGTCTACCCACTTCCTCAAGTTAGAGGATTGGACTGGTCAAAAATAATATAGCCTTTCTGGCTTGATGACTTGACCAAGGCCAATAATAAACAAAAGAGGGAAGAAGAAGAGACTGAGCAAGAAATTGTTATTGTAACTACTGAGGCACCCCTCAAATTTTGACCTTAGGATATATATCTAAGGAAAAAAATTATATGTTATAAGGTCATTGAGCTCTCATCTCATGTACACTTTTTTTGACCCCTCAACTGGCTCAATAAAAAGAGTTAAAAAGAGGAAATTTGAGGATGAACAAGGTACCAACATCATTCTTAAAGAGTGACAGATGGTGTTCTCCCTCACTAAGAGGTAGAATAGGAATCTAGGGGAGTTTGTATATGAATAAAACCTATCAAACCTATCTCAAGCACATAAGGATGTGGTGGGTACCTTGGACCTAAAAGAGGAAGTGCAGGAATTATGGGCATAAATTGAGCAACTCAAGGAGCAATCTTGTATAATGCATGTTCCTACAAGTATCAAAGCAGAGGTAAGGGAGGCTACTTCTAAATGTTATAATTCTCTAAAGTCTATGGTATTCATGAAGGTTGAGATGGTGCCCCACATGATCCAATAAAATCAACTCCTTAGATCTTTAGCTTAGGATAGTGCCAAGCTTAAAATGTTAGTTGCCTATATAGGTAACTCATTATACAACCATCTTTATCTAATGACTACATTAGACATGAGAAGTTCAAAGAGTGGTTAAATGTAGTTGCATCCTTAATACTATATATCCAAATTTTGAATGAGTTAAAATTATCTAGAACAAGGGATTTTATAGGTAAATTGATTAGTAGAATCAACTTTTACAAAATTATTTAGGAGGCCACTAAGAACTTCAAGCAAAGCATACAAGGCCTGGTAGTGGAAATAATAGAGGTAGAGTTAATCAAGGTTAAGAGGAAGGTAACTGAAGGGGAGATTTTCAAGGATAAGTTCTATATAATGAAGGATGAACATGCAAGACTCCTCAGATAAACTAAGAGACTCCACCGACCTTCATTGCTTAACTTGGGCATCATTAATTAGTAACATGTAATATCACACAAAGTCTATGAGGATAATGAAAAGAAGAAAATGCAAACTTCTGGCTGTGGAGCTACATCTTTAGTTTCTACTTCAATTTCTACTCCCACTAAAACCCATGTAGCACTCTGAACCACATAGCCTTAGACGTATGCATGTGTTTCTCTTGGTGGCATGTATATTTAGATTCACCTTGTAAAATAGACAAATAATTTTAAAATTGATTTTCTCATGCACACATTGCATATTTTTGTAAAGTCATTTTGTCTATTTATATATTTTTTAGCTTTTTCTTAAATGGTTATGGACCATAGTTAGAACTACACATTCTAACTGCCACATATAATAAACATACATAGACTTGGAGGATGAGGCAACCCCTCCCTAAGATATACATATACAATTGTACCACCTAAATTTTTTTTTTTTCAAATAATTTTGGAATATGAGTAGTGAGCCATTTTTGGTCATCAAGTGAAGTGTTTGAGTATTTTCTTTCCACTATTGTGTTATTAGTTGTTATTTCTATGGTTGTTTACTTTAATAAATCTTTAGTGTGCTAATAGTATAAATAAATTATTGGTTACATGTATTGATATGCTAATTATAGATGTGCAACAATGATTGAAAACTATTAAATGTGTTGACTGAAATAGTCAAGTTATATTGAAACATATTTCTAGATGTGTATTTGTGTTTTCTTGGTGTAGTTTTTTGAGTGTGTGCTATCACTACCTTATATAATCCATTAGCCTAAACCATAATCTCTTGATTAAAGGGTATGAAATAGTAACCCCAATAGGAACAAGCTTGTCTAAGGTTAGTGGACTTCCTACATCCCTTAGACTTCTGAGTCATTCCTATTTACATGCGTGTAATTACTGCTAATAATTGGTGTTAGTTTTAAGGAATTATAATTATATCCAAAAACCAACCAAGTAATTATTAAGACCTACAGAGATTTATATTTTTCCCTACCTTACCCTCTTTTTTATGTTTTGTTAATGAGATCTACCCACTCTAGAATATAATCCAACCACTCATCCAAATCACATAGGAATTCACTTTGTTAGGAAGCCATACATCTATCCAAACAACCTTGTTAACAACCTACATACCCTACCAATTATCCCATTAATAGGTTATCAAAGACTGTATACCTATAACTCATGCCTTGGAGTGGAGTTTAGCTCCATTGAGATCTTAAAATATTAGAGGCTACCTCATTACAGTTGTGGTGTTCATAAAAACTACATCAATAGTTTCACTAACACTAGAAAGAGGGCCCAAATTTCCTCCCAATAATAGAGGTTAGTCCTTGTATAGATTTACACTAGAGTCAGCCAAGTGAGTGACTAGATCTAATTCATAGGATGTTTTATTAGTATCACCCTTAGCAATCAATAGAAGGCCTAGAGTTATGCCAATAGCTCCATTTTAAAATAATCCACCTCCACAAGGGCACCCTTCACCTGTGAGGAACTCATTTCTTGTTAATCAACTAATGGCTTAGTAATAACCCTAATTAGTTGTATTTTCCATTTCCATCCTAAGGGATATGCATGATTTACCCTATAACCCCAAAAAATATCTACCATCCTTTTTTCCTTCAGGGCCAAAGACCACAAAAGAACATATTAAATCTATTAAAGCTGATTTGAGATTAATGAATGTAGTGTATGAAGACATTGCATACTAGTTATTCCACCTTACTTTAATGGATGCTACTTATGATTGGTATTTGAATCTAATGGAAAATTCCATCACTAATTGGGAGGACTATCAAATAGATTTTCTTACACATTTTGAATAGGTCACCAATCCTAGATTGATATAACAAAACTTCACTAGCATGAAGAGAGAACCTAATGAGTCCATCCATTCTTTCAATGAAATATGGAAAAAGATGTAAAATTGGTTGACCCTGAGGTACAAACCACAATTGGCATTGGCACTAGAGATGTAAAAAAATGCCTTATATCCCATCACCACTATGTTCTTAATAAGAACACCTATTACCAATACTTTGGTGTTAGCATTTGAAGAAGCCATTAACATTGATAGATAACTCAATCCATAGACACTTTGGGTACCTACTACTAGTAATGCAATCCCAATGCTTAATCTGATACCACATGTAAATAAAAATGTTCTAACATATAATTAGAATTAGATGTACACACTACCTCTATTAACATAGATGACACAACCAAATTTTAGATATTTGAACAATCACATGATAGGTAAGAATTAGCAACATAATTAGTAGGAAATTATGTTTCCCATGATTTTTCTAAAAGGCATAGATTCTACAAAAGCTAAATTGGATTCTATCTAGAAGATGGTTCAAAAATTAAGTAATGATTTTTTAAACATGTAATGAAAACTAGGAAATACCAATACTTAGGTGGAAAACTAGAATGCCAAGTTCTAAAGATATAACAAGACCTTTAATAGGCCCATGAATAATATGGAGCAATTTGGTAGACTCCCAAAAATCAACATTGCTAAAACACCTCTCCCTAATTTGTGAAAAATACATAATACACATTATCATGGTGAGTTTGATTATGTTGAGTTTTATACAGTATTTGAAATCTTTTAGAGGTAAGTAACTAGGCAATATTAGATGAATAATTTTCTAGAATCTCACTAGGACCCTAGATCAACTAGCACAACCATGTTCTTTGAGACTCACAAATTTCCCTTCCTAAGAGAGGATGACAATGAATCAAAAGATAATTTAGAAGAAGTTCATGTTTTCTAAAAATTTTAGAGAGATGCATATAATTTAAGGAACAAATAACCATTTACCACCTTGACTCCTCAAAACTCCACAACAATTTTGCCTAATCCAAAAGCAGAAAATAATCCACCCCCTCCAAAGGGGAATGATCTATTTCCAAGCAAGGAGGAATCAAACAAATCTATAGGACACAATATCATGGAAGATATGAATAAAATCAAATAAAATATCATGTTGCACAAGTTATCCCAAATCACTAAATAAAAAGAGCTTCTATGGAAGTCTATCACTAGAAAGATGCATGTGGAGAAGACTAGAATAGCTTCAGACAAAGCAAAATAATTAAAAGTGGTTGATACCAATGTCATCTATAAGAGTAAGCCCAAAGCACCTCTATTCCTATTAACCATTAGACCATATAGTAAGAATATTCATAATTATTTGGTTGATTATGCAACATCTACAATTGTTATGCCTACTTATATATGTAATAAGCTTGGTCATACTTCCAACCCTTCAAAAAGATTAGTCTCTTATCTAGATAAGATGGTAGTTCATGTAGTGGGAGAACTAAATGATGTACACATTAAAATAACATCAAATTCATGAGTTTAGATTACCATCAACATCTTGGTAGTGGACATACCAGTTGGCTAAAAATTATTACAAAGTATAGACTGGTCCAAAACACTTAAAAAATATCTTTCCACAAACTTCTCTCACATTTGTCTACCTTGGAAAGGAGTTACAAATCAAATAAGAATTGATAGAGAGCCTAGGATGAAATACCCCATCACTGAGTATAACATCAATAATGAAGAGGTAAAGTATGATTCTCCCTCGTTAGGCATTTATACTTTTACCACTCATAATTTAGTGTAAAATATGGAACCTAAAGGTTCAAACCAGCTATGGACAATGCATTTTGATGGATCCAAGTATAAATAAGGATCAAGTGTGGGAATTGAGCTAATTGATCCCCAAGGCAAGAATTTCTTATCCACTTATAGATTTTAGTTTCCCTATATAAATAACAAAGTTGATTATGATGCTCTAATCTTAGGATTACAATTTGCACTGAATAATGATGTAAAACAAGTAAAAGTGTTCAAGGACTTAGAGCTAGTAGTCCACCAGATAAGAAATAAATACTAGTGTAATATATCTTATTTGAAAAGGTAAAAACATAGAGAATGGAATTAATCAAAATATTTGAAGATTTTAATATAATAACACTCATGAGAGAGCAAAATTAGGCTCTTGATTCACTGGCCATTATTGTTTCCAATCTGAAACCACTATAGGAATCCAAGGTAAAAATAGTTTTTATTGAATTGGTTCTTTAAAAATGATTCAAGAATTAGGATGAACAAGGTCAGGAGGAAGGTAACTAAAGTGGAGATTTTCAGGGGTAAGTTACAGATAATGAAGGATGAACATGCAAGACTCCTTAGACAAACCAAGAGACTCTACTGACCTTCACTACTTAACTTGGAAATCATTCATTATTAATATATGGTAGCACATAAAGTATATGAGGAGAATGAGAAGAAGAAGAAGAAAGCTTATGGTAGTGGAGCTCCATCTTCAGCTTCTAATTTAACTTCTACTCCCACTAAATCATGTGCAACACTCTAGACCACATAGCCTTAAACATATGCATGTGCTACTCCTAGAGGCACGTATATTTAGATTCACCTTGTAAAATAGACAAATCATTGTAAACTTTATTTTCTCATGCTCACATTACATATTTTTATAAAGTCATTTTTTTTATTTAAGGATTTTTTTAGCTTTTTCTTAACTGCCACATATAAAAATCATGCATAGTATTTGGAGGATGAGGTGACTCCTCCCCAAGATCTACATATACAATAGTAACACCCAACTTTATTTTTTGTCAAATAATTTTTTAATACAAGCAATGAGCCATTTTTGGTCATCAAGAAAAGTGTTTGAGTATTTTCTTTTCACTATTGTGTTATTAATTTTTATTTCTATGGTTGTTTTCTTCAATAAATCTTTAGTGTGTTAATGCTATGAATAGATTTTTGGCTACTTTGATTGATATTTTAATCCTATATGTGTAATATCTATTGAAGATTGGTAAACGTGTTGATTGAAATAATCAAGTTACTTTTGAAACATATTTCTAGATGTGTATTTGTGTTTTCTTGGTATAGTTTTTAAGTGTGTGCTATCGCTACCTTAGATAATCCATTAGCCCAAGCCATAATCTTTTGATTGAAGGGTGTGTAATATAATCCCTAATACGAGCAACCTTTATTTAAGGCTAGTGGATTTCCTACATCACTTTTACCTTAGACTTATGAGTTGTACGTATTTGCATGTGTGTAATTATTGCTAACAACTAACATTGGTTTTAAAGAAATATAGGTCTATTAAAAAACCAACCAAGTAATTCTTGACACCCACCGAGGTTAATTTTTTTCCCTACCTTACCCTTTTTTGGTGTTTTTTTATTGAGATCTACCCACTCTAGAATAAAATCCAAACACTCATCCAACTCACATAGGAATTCACTCTATTAGGAAGTCACACATCTATCCAAAAAACCTTGTTAACAACCTACATACCCTACCAACTATCCCATCAATAGGTTGTCAAAGACCACATACCTAAAACTCATGCCATAGAGTGGAGTTTATCTCCATTGAGATTTTAAAATTTTAGAGGTTATAGCCATGATATGCATAAAAACCACATCAATAACATGTATTGAAATTGATATAAAGCATCATCTATACATGTGTTTATCTTTTTTGAGTTCATTTTGAATTAAAGGGAGCAAGGATGCAAATGAAAGTATTAAAATTTGTAAAAAAATGATTAATTCATTCTATTATTATGATCACAATAATATTACATATAAATTAGAAGATATATAGATCTGAAATTTGAATTCTATAAATGTAAACCCTAGGGTTATCTAGGGGTAGGATTTGTGCAAAAATTTAAATTACATTAAATAAATGAAACACTAATGTGGGAGTGATTAAATGAGCTAGGTTATGCCAAAAAATCATAAAAATAGAAGTTTATAACCCTAATTTAGTGCACAAAAATTGTAAGAAGGTAAACCCTATGTAAAACTAGAGGTTTTAAGTGATATTCAAAGTAAATCAGGTTCACCAAATGTTTTAACATTTTAGGGTTTAGCTATGTAAATCCTATGTTTGATTAAAGAGTTGAGTTATCTAAATCAATAAAATAATATGAAATAAATAACTACTAATTTATTACATATTTTGACTTGCTTTGAATTTCTATTATCTACAAAACACTTGATCTAGAAGATCTAAGTGTTGAAAATAGATATACGAATAGGTCTAAGTTTCATCAAATGGATCCCTATGTTAGATACTCTCTTAGATATTAGTTTCATGTGGCTCTAGTATCATGAAATAGAGCTAGTGTCCTCTATATAGGACCACTCCTATGTTTTTAGGTTCTGTTATTGTGCACATAAAGTCTAAAACTATGTATTATGACTATAATAGTTGATTTATGATGTAAAATCTAATCCTCCTTGTAATTAATGCATGAGATGAAAAGTGTGCTCGTTAGTAGGATAGGCTAGACATCTTCAACATCTTTTTGTGAAGAGAGTTTCCTACATACCAATATTCTGAGGAGGGATCAATCCCAATGTATTTCTCCCCACCTAAGTGTTGGTGCAAGTGTAAGTGATGCTATAATGATAGTGTTCTTGAATACCTTGAGGAAAATTTGAGCTTAGGGTAGTTGTATATGGTAGTATATATAAGTAGGGAAGAATAAGGATTAATAACCTTGATTTCTCTCAATGTGTTTCATGTTTATATAGTCATTTTGCATCTAATTTACATCTAGTGGATATAATTCTAAAATTCATGTATTTATAGTGTTTTGTAGCTTGTGTAGATAATAAAATATGCTTAGGCTGAATTTAGGAGGGTTTTCTTTTTGAAAATATATTTGTTTAGGAAAGTTAGGGTAAAAGACATTTACACCATTTTAGGGACACTAGTGACACGTGGATCTAATGTCCTTAATGTGGAGTTAATGTCTAATTATCAGGATACTGAGCACGAAGGTCCATGATCTAGAAATGAGGGTCTGAGACTGTGTTTTAGCTAACTAGGGCTGCTTGTGGTCCACACAAAGGGTATAAAATTATGATAAAAATATCTAGGATAGATTTAGGGCTAAGCTAGGAATAGGTTGTCTGAAGTAGCACTCTTAACACTCAAATACCAATTTTATGTGATTACACACATCCCTCACTGAGGAGTAACATGAAGTTTTTACATCCCTTCTAAGGGAGCTTGTTGACTATTTGCTTGGGCCTTTTTAAAACATATCAAGTTTGGACCTCACCTTGGTTGTACGCCATCTTATTATACATCTTGATGCTAAAAATATTAAGCAAAATATGTGCTAGATGCATCCTCATATTATTGTGGTAGTCAAGAAAGATTTGGAGAAAAACTTAGATGCAAGATGTATCGGGTTTATTGACTATTCATAGTGGATATCAAGCATTGTGCTAATAAAAAAGAAACTAGAAGCTATTAAAATATGCATTGATTTCAGATATATCAATAAATCCTACTTGAAATATGACTTTCCTTTTCCAAACATTGAAATGATAGTCAACTCAATGGCTCAATATGAAATGTTTTATCTTATGGATGGATTTTTAGGATATAATCAGATCAAATTTAAACTAGAAGACTAACATAAGACAACATTAACCACTCCATGGAGAACATTTTGCTATCAAGTAATGCCATTTGAACTTAAGAAAGTCATATCCACATACCAATGATCCATGACAGTAATTTTCCATGATATGATGCATGAAATTATTGAGGATTATGTTAATGACATCTTGGATAAATCAAAGACCCATGTTGATCATCCAATTTTACTATAAGGAATCTTTGAGAGATTTCATGGGTACAATTTTAGGCTTAATCCAAATAAGTGTGTATTTAGCATAACTTATATAATTTTTTTTTGCTTCATTATCTCTTGTAGGGATATTAAATTTTATTTATCCAAAGTTTGAGCCATTATAGAAATGTTATTGCCATTTACCTTGAAGTAACTCTATAATTTTTAGATAAAGATCTAGTCAATTCAATACTTCATATCATAGTTGGATGATAAATCACATCTATTCAAAAACTTATTGAAGAATGGAATTAATTTCTCTTATAATGAAGAATTTAAAAAATCATTTGAACATCTTAAGACATATCTAGCCAATCCACTTGTTTTATTAGCATCAGCACTAAAAAATCCATTTTTACTTTAACATCGGCAAATAAAAATGCCCTGGGGGCACTTTTGTCATAACATAATAAACATGATAAATAACATGTCATGTATTATTTGAGTTGAACATTGGTTGTGTATGTGCACAATTATATTCCAATTCAAAAATCCTTATTGATGTGGGTCTTTTACACATTCTAAAATTTAAGTGAGGTATCCTCTAATGTTTTAGGATCTCAATGGAGGTAAAATCCACTATAGGTCATGATTTATAGGCATGTGTTAAGTAAAATTGTGGTGGAGTAGCAATTAGAGCATGCAAGTTGTTAAGTAGGTTTGTTTGTGGTGAAATCAATCCTAATAAAGAAATCAAACCTAATTTAGTGGTATGGATGGGTGGTATCTAATATAGAGAGGGTAGGTTTCAATTAAATAAAATTCAAAAGGAGGTAAGGGTAAAGCAGAAAAGAAGGTTATGTGATCTCAAGAGGTTACTTCTTAGGCTAGAAACTAGGTGGATAAGTGTTTTACAAAATAATGATTGATACTTGTAGCTATCACACACTCATATGCAAAAATAATTAGGGAGTCTAGGGAAACAATATAGGAAACTTAATTATTACAACTAAAGGTTTCCCCCTTTAGATTTACTATTACACACCATTAATTGGGATATTATAACTTGGACTAGGAGGGAATCTAAGGTAACTATTTCACACACTTAGAAGACTATACCAAAGATAAAACACTCCTACATACTAAGTATATTAACATAGTTTTAAAAAATTTATGAATACTTAATGAAATCTACTAAATTCCAATATCTTTTGCACATCTAAGGATAGCATAAATCTATGAAAATAATCATAATTATCCATATATTTTGCATTTTTCAAATTAATATATTAACATAACTAAGAAAAAAACCTTGATAAAAAAAAAATGGAAGGAGAGAACACCAACATAATTACATGATAATAAAAACTAATTTCTTCCTATATTGATAAACCTCCAACCCTTAACAATGTGTGATTACATAAATATATAGACTTGGGGAGGGGATGCATGTTTTATTACATAAATATATGAGTTCTAATTTTATCCTCAAAATTGCATGTGTGCATGATCATAACTAACTATAACTATGTCAAGATTAGTTGGCCTATACAATGTAATGTAATGCATGCATGCTTGCAAACAACTTAGGAAAATTTATATTTATGCATTAAGTGTGAGTAAATTATAAATTCAAAAATAATTATTATCTATATGTGTGCATATAAAATTAGCCTTCAACTCAAGGCTGATTAGGTGTTCAAATGGTGTTAGAGGTTGTTGGAGGTGTTGAAGTGTATGCTTGTGTCAAACTAGGAGTTGAAGCATCAACATTATTATTTCCTTACAAAACTTGATAGTGCTTATGGCCAATTCATACTGGTACCTAATTATGTCTATATTAAGTAACGAAGGTCAATGCACCTAATTTAATTGTTTAATGAGACTTGCATGCTCAGTCTTTGTATTTCTAAAAATCTTAACCTTCATGACCTCATATTCTATTTCTTCTAATGTATTTCCTTTTATATTCTATTTGAAGCTTTATGTAGCTTGATGTAAGACCTAGTCAAAAATAGCCTTGTTGATAATCCTACCTATAGAATCCATGGCCTATAAGATCTTTAACTCATACAAAATTTTCCAAAATGAGAGTTTCATGTGTTGAGTATTTAGGCATTGCTACCTCATCTATGTTGATCCACTCTATGGCTTCCTATGTCCTGATGACTACCGAATTGAGGGCATTGGTAGACTCTAATGGTGTTATCAGATTTAGGTTTGTCATTTGTAAAAATAATAATAAATTTCAATTTATTCTTATTTATTTTCAATGAATTAAACAATTTAGTTCTTTTTACTATGTGAGGTGTGAATTATGACCTCATTAAACCAATAGCTTAAAGGATATTATACAACCTAGATGTAACATTATAGATATTTATCTCTATTTGTATTGGAACATGCATAGTTTGTTATCATTCCCTTATTTATTCTAGTTCTTGATCTAGCTCTCTCCTTTCCATTTTGGTTCTTTCATGTATTTCCACTAGATCATCTTTATGAGTTTCAATATAGGATTTAAAATTCTCTATTTATGGGGATTAACCCAATTTTTTGTCCTTGATCTTGGATAAGGTATATATTTCTTGTCTCTTGTATACTATAACTCCTCTCCTAATCTCATCTTCCAACTTCATCTTTCTAACCCTCTGCACACTACCATTATATTTTTAAAATACAAAACATATAGTGGGAATTTTTGTGATTAATATATTAGCCTTCTTGGAATCCTCTAACTGCATGTTTATTTCCCACTGTGGGAGGACTAGTTGGGCTAGATCTATGGGTTAAGTGTCTAAAACTATAGTCTCACCCAATATTTCTCCTAATGTCTACTTTAGAGTTTCCTCTAGTAAGGGATCAAGAAGTGAAGACTAGATGATTTTTGACTAGTCCACTCCACCATATTAAGGTAGTGGGTGAATTGTGTAAACTAACTTCTTCTTTTTATCCTTATTTTTTAATTATCACCATAGTATCCTAAGAACAACTTGGAGGAAGTGCTGGTAGACCTAGTTGAGCAGATGACATAGAATTGAAGAATTTTTAATACTCATGTAACATTATTTATTTCCTTTTTATTTGTTTTTATAGGGAATGGGATAGTAGTGGAAGGAATAATAGGAATGGATGAAAAAGATGCAATTAGAGGAAGAGTAACTAGGGAAGTAGGAACAAAATGGGTAAAGGAAGGATCCTCTATGTTAGAACTAGTAGCATTGGTTTAGTAATGGGTTGTGTAGGACCAGCCTCTACCTTGGGTATAAGGAGGGGAAGGTGACTAACAGGACTAAGTAAAATAGACTCAAAGTTACTAACAATAGAAAGATAAACATAAGATATAGTAGGGGTAATTAAAATTGAAGGGGTTGTTTACTCACCTGATGGATACTCATGTAGTGGTGTTTTTCCATTTGTATCATGGAGGCCCAATATCTTGGATATCTAAATTTATGCCTACTTATCAATGGACTCTCCTCCATCTACCTCTTGTATGGATTCCTCTATTAATTTTGCTTCAATGGATAAGCTCTATGGAAGAGGATGATCCCTCAACTTTCTCATATAGAAAATGGTTATATTTCAAGTTTTAGAAGGTGCCTCTTGTGTGTATGTGGTTGGTATAACCATAGACGAAAACTTTGGGATAGATGTAACATTTGGCTAGGTAGGGACCTTAGAATATGTAGAGTCAAGACAAATAGGTTCATCTTGTTTTCCTCCAAGTGAGGTATCAGGCACCCCTGGCTCTTTTTTTACTACTTTGAGTGTCATAGGGAATGTTTGTGAGGTTTTCCCTTAATCCTTTTCTAACTAAGAGGGTATATTAACAATAAAAATTGATGAATCCCATCCTCTAGCTGGTGAGATTATAGTTTGGGAATTTTCTATAGAAATAGAAGGCTTCCCTTGAATAATCTTCAAGAGGTATTATTTCAAGTTGATTGATTATGCCTTTTACCTAACTTATTCATCATTATTAGCATTGAAGAGTAATAAATCATGGTCATAGGGATAATGTTTATAGTCAATGCCAAGCACCTTGATATGTTTTTATACCTAACCATATGGATCCAAATCCATATGAGGTATTGTGGCCAATGAATAATATTATTTGTACTACCTACTTCATAGAAGTGATTTTAGTTTATGAAACACATCCTCCCAATCATATAGTTGGAGCTATAAAATTAATCTTTCTTTCTCTTATGTATATCTTCATTAATACCCCACAATAACTAGTAGGTTATTTATTTCCCTACCAAGTTTAAAGGGACATACATGAGGAGGTGTAAAGGTGCTACCTTGTGGCCTATAACCATGATAATAGTCTAATCTAGGAATAACTAGTAGTCTCCCAAAATCAATAATGTATTTTTAATGCTCTTTGATATCCTACGTATGGGGACTCATGGATATCCATCCATATTTTGGGGGTATATATCCTTAAAAATGTGCACAATATTATGAGTGTAGGTGTGTATGTACATGAAAGAATAAAAATCAAATACATAGTTTTTTATTCAATCTAGAGTGGGGTTCTAGAATGACCTATTATGAATGTATATTGTGTTGAGGATTACATCAAGAAGGTAGGACATCATGTAGAAATGCTTCCCAGAGGTTTCTTATCCTTGTGAAATATTTTCTCCCACTATTTGTCACTGATTACTTCACCTAGAATAAATGTCAACTTTGAGGTCATTATAAATTGAACAATGGATACCACTCAAGGTATATGAATTAAATGCTTAGATAGCCAAATAATATATTTAAATGGGTCATCCTAATTTTAATTCCCATCCTAAACTTGGTCACTAGTATTGACTAATTATCCTTCAAGTTTATGGTTTCCCCAAGGAGCATCCAACTATTGATTATCTTTTTAGTTAATTTTTATTTATTTATGCTACTACCTTATGAAATTCATAAGTGTAATATATAATAAGGATGGAGAGGTACCTTTGAAATCCATCACCTACGAGATGCATGAAATAATTATTTTATGATCTAAATGGTGCATGAATTCTTCTTTGATTATCTTCCTAGTAAAGAATAAGTCTCTTAGGAGGTGAATTCAAGGCATGACATATGACTTTATTTATATGAAGTGTATCCATTATCACTTGAATATAATGAGGTCTAAATCTAATTTTTATTGAGACGGATTCAAATTTTCTTCATGTGTATGCACGTCAACCTGGTGTATCACCTCATATAGTACTAATTAGTTATTATAATAATTATTGAATATTTCATGTTCAAAGAATGTATTCTTATATTCAATTGAATATTTAATTAAAAAAACCTTAAAGGGGATAGAGATACCTTAAATTTTCTAGATGAGGATACCATTATCATTCAACTACGTTGATACTGGTCTAGTTTTCAATTTAACCACTCAACTCTCCTAAGTATACTATTAAGTTAGAAACATGGTAGTTAGGGCTTGATCACAGGGGATCAATTACGATCACAAGTTAACTTGAGATCAACGAGCATGTCATCATTCAAATTAATTTGATATAACTTTGGAATTTATTTCTAGTTTGTGTGTCATTAATGTCTAACATCTATAACTTTGATTTATTTGTCTAATTAGTAATTTTACACTTAATTTGATGGGTATGCCAAATAGCCAATATTGATGCTTAGTAGGAGTGCCACATCATTTCCTTTTTCCAAGTGTCATTTGGTCAATTATTTGGCTTTATTTTACCATTGAATGGGGATTTTGGTATTTGACAGTTAGGATATAAAAGTACTTATGAGGTAAATGAGTATCCCAAGCAAAAGTTCTAAAAACTTTTACTAAAGACTAGAATGGGTCAGAAGAAAGCCCTAAATAATTTTTGTGAAGAATTCAATGAGATAAACACTTTTGATGAAGACCAAAATGTGGTGTGTTCCCACTAAACCATTTTACCAAACACTTTCATTAAAGAACCTTTTCATGTTAGGTAATTTTTCAAAAGGGTCTTGTCAAATAAATCTTTCAAGGACCCAAATAAGCCAAAGTGTAAACATTTGGAAACTTTGTTCCCAAAGAACAAGTGCCAAAGAGTGAATGGTGAAGTGCTTTGATATAGGGTGAATAAAGATTCAGAGGTCCTATAAATAGGAATCCCAAATAGATGTTCTAAATAATTCCACCCAAAGAAAAACTTTGAAGAGTAATTTCCTATGAAGGTCCATATAAATGTGAAGCATTAAAAGCTATTGAAGATGGGACTCTTAATAAAAGTTTTGAAGAATTTTTTTTGATAAGAATAGTTTGAAATGAGTTTTATGAAGACCCTTTTGTATTAAGTAGTTTCAATAAGGAGTTTTTTTTGAATAAGATGATATGTTACATACATATACAAAACTTTCAAAAATCATTAGTAGGTTAGTAAAAAATAAAGCATATTCATAGGTCTACCAAATAGTGAAGTTAGGGAAATACATAAACCATTTCCCTTTAGAGTATTTTCAAGATAGAACTATAGACCATTTTTTGAAAGATAGTAGGTCCCTATTCTAACAAAATAAATGGGTATATGTTGGTTAAAACAAATGATGACTCACAAGGGAAATACTCCTGAGTATTTGAGAACCCAAAAAATTAAATTAAAAACTCTTAGATCAATCATGAACCATTACAAATAAAATAATCAAATAATATATAAAAAATAGACTCCCAAAATCCACATACAACATACCTTTTCATTTACCCTAGATCTATGTGTGAGGAAGTGATTTCCTTTTATCATTATTATGAGGACTTGAGAAGAGACCTGAGACAACTATAGGTTTCATTCCAATTTTGAGAAAAATATTTGAAAACTTGGGAAGCTCTAACATTGCTCTACTACTATCCATACATCCATATCCTTGATAGAGGTACCATGGGTTCCTTCTCTTTCCTCCCCCTATATTCTTACATGATGCATGATACATTGACATTATTTCATCATTTTGATATTTTGATCACCTTTGGATTTTATTTTAGGCCTATTGGAAAACTCTTTTAAGGATGCTTTGATCCTTATTTTGATATATTTTTATTTTCTATAATATTTTTGGAGGACGGAGAGCAAAAACCAAAATGAGATGGTATCTATAAAAGTATAAGTTTATCATATTGTCCCTATCAGATATACCAATATCAATGGTTATTTTCTCAAATAATTATTAATATCATAAGTACATTTGATTTAGGTAAATCAAAAGAAACTTTCTAAAATTTGTATGTAGTAATGAGAACAACCTTTATCTGTCTGATTAAAGTATTCAAAGTTAACCTGGTCATGATTAATTTTCCTATTACATACCTAAATTTTGAAGATATGAAATGTCAGGGTGAAAAATAATACAAGTAAACAAATTAGTGTACCTCTTCTTGGTATGTTTTCCCACAAGTTGATCCTTCAGCTTTTGAACATGTAATAAAATGTCTCAATATAACCTAGAAATCATGAATCTAAATTATAAAATAGACTACTAAAATTTGGGAATGCTAACCTAGGAGCAAGGAAATTATTCTATGAAAGCAATATAACTATTATAATAAAATAGTAAAGCTACCCTAATATTGCTCTTACCATCACCTCTATTGTTACTCAAAGACATCTATAGATGATATAACCATGAATTAATGCTTCAAAAACTATCCATTGACTAGGTATGTCATCTCATTACTTTGGAGGTCCCTCGAATGGAAAACATTGTTACCTAGGATCTTTGAAATATGATAAGGTATAATTAATAATGGCATGAACTTGTCCTATCATACTTTATTTTCATGGTATTTATCCCATAGAAGTGTTGAGTATTGTCATTGATGTCAAAGGTGCATCTTGTGAGGGTTAATGTCAAAAGTGATTAAGGATAGTTAGAAGTATGTGATGTGTCAAGGTGTATGAGAGAGTGTTGTAATGAAAGAAAGAGATAATTTTAAGGTAACTAATATCTTATGTATACATGGAAGGTATAGGTCATTGATGTCAAGTGCATAAAAAGCCTACTCATGACATAAAGAGGTATACACATGGTTAAATGAATGAATACATGCATTTGAAGGTTGAATTTCATTGTTTGAGCATGTGACTAAGGTATATAATCATTAATTAGTGTTTCAAAGTGAGCCTATATGGGTAGGACCTTTAGTCTAAGTCTACATCCAAACCACTCCTAGACCTTAGTTGGTCTAATGAGGTATGAAGATCAGATTTAAAAGAAAGTATGCACATGAGAACATGGATAGAGGTGATATAAGTTTTTTTAGGTATTATCACAAATTTTGGATTCAATATTTGAAAAAAATATGCATGAATCACTAATTTAGGCCTTGTCAAGCTCATAAAATGAGGTCTCAAACCCAAAAATCACTTTTAGACATTCATTGGCACATGTAACCTCTACATGGGAGTATAAATTATTAAGGAGAGATGGGGAAGGTCTTATATAATATATCCAAACATTAGTTTTGGATTCAATTAACATTCCTTTATGAATAATCAATAACACTAAAACCTATGTTAAACCTCCCTAAAACCCTAGTAAGGACCTAATATGAAATATTTTGTTAAAATTAGCTTAATATGGATTCAAATTCCTAGATAAATTATTTTATCATGTATTCAACTCTCCCAGGTACCTCTAGGTGGTGGTCCTTAGTCAAATAAGAACAAAAATGTACAGATACATGCCTATTTGTTAAGAAGTTATTATAGCTCTCAGAATTTGAAGTGGTTAACAAAACAAAATAGATGGTATAAGAATATATAGAATCATTTTAGATCTCCATGATGATTTAAGGATAGTTTATATCATTTAAGTGTTATAATTTTGTCATCCAAGTAAGCCAATCACAAATAGACCTAATGCTGTGAATAGTGTAAAACCTAGGTAGAGATGAAGAGATAGATTTGAGGTTCTGTGCATGATAAATTTATGAAATAAAGTGCATGAATAATTTATTTATGACTTTTATTTCATGATAATTCTTTGGGTAAAATTTTTATGTTAGTGCATATGGTGAAAAAGTTTCTCACAAAATGGCTTCTCTGGTTCAGATAGAACTGTGAAACAAATAGTCAAGAAATTGGTCTACAAGATCAAGATTTTCCATTAAAACATATGAATTTTATATCTAAGGATGTTTTTTAAATCTCATAGGACCATTTTTACACATCAATATTCATTAGAAGTGTCTACATAGGTATTGGAGTTCTTATTTATTATGACTAGTTTTTGAGGTGAATTGGTAGTTCTAAGTAAGAGAGTTGTAGAAATGTTCTTGAGCCTTTATTTCTTGAGTGAAGGTGTTAAAATAATTTAGTGATGACCCTAATGTGATATATAATTATTATAAATCTTTATTTTTTAATATTTTATTATCTTAATTATGTTTAAGCTTCATTATTACAAGATAAACTTTTTGAGGTACACAAGCCTAATATGATAGTTTGTCCTAAAGGAGATTTCATGGTATGAATGAAAGATGCATGCCTATTAAATCATGGATGAGGTGATAATATTACATTTTATAAAAATTTTAATGGGTTTTTATTGTTTTATAAATACATATGGGCCCAAGAAGATAAATTTTTCATGTTAAGAGGACAGACCTAATGCAATTAGGTCTCCATGAGACCTAAAAGAGGAGTAAGGCCTAATTGAGTTGTTACAGACCAAAAGGAGTTAAAATTGTGATTTAAACATGTTAATAATATGTATTAATACATATTATGTGTATTACCTAATATTTTTAAGGTATGTGTCCAAATAAGTGGTGTGTGACCATGAGACTAGTATATATACAAGTTAGTTTAGGCCTATTTGAATATATGCAAAATAAGAAAATAAAAATATTGAATAGATAAGAATAAGGAGGTATTAAAATGAGTTATAAACCATAAAATAAGATAATATTTGTGAATTTTATCAAAATTCATGAGGTGGTTGAGTTGGTGCTGAGTCACTTAGGGAGTTGGTGTTTCCTTCCAAGTAGGTGCTTGCTAAAGCCTAGTCAAGTAGGTGCTTGACTTTATTGAGGTGGGTGCTCCAAGTTGAGTTCATGATTAACTAAATTTTATATTTTATTTCATATTATGTTATTCCATTTTCATATATCATAGTTGGTTTTCTTCCCCTTGAGGTTTTTCCACTCATATATGTTGTTTCTTATTTCATGCTCATGTGAGTAGTTCTTTATGCATTTGTATATCAATATCTTGATTTTATGGTTCAATAATGTCAAATTATAATTGAGATAATTTTTTTTGAACATTTATTCACCCACATATCATTTATTATGTTTCCAAAAATTGGTATCATGTCCTGATCCTTTAAAGTAGGCCTAATAGCTTAAAGGAGATCTTAGAAGCATAAGCATGTCTAGCCATTAAGTACAAAGAGGTTTCTCAACCAATAAGGATCCTCTCTTTAGTGGGAATAACTATGTTTTTTATAGTATCATAATTAATACCTATATAATTTCCTTTGTCTATGACATATGGAAATCTATTGTTGATGGATTCACACCACTACTTACACCACCAATTGATGCAGTAGGCAAGAAGGCAAGTGCAAATAACTCTAAGGTAATGAATGCCATCCTGTGTCGTATTTCAAAGGAAAATTTTTTAAAGGTCATGAATTGTGATACATCTAAAGGTATTTTATAAAATTATAAAATCATCTATTAAGGAGACACCAAATTCAATTTGGCAAAGTTTTAGACCCATTGAAGGTAGTTTGAAAGTTTGAGAATGAAGGAGGATGAAAACAGTGCATCTTATCTATTAAGAGTAGATGAAGTGGTAAATATCATCCAAGTCATAGGAGAGGATTTAGAATAATCATTTTAGTACAAAAGGTATTAATATTCTTGACATCTATATTTGATTCAAAAGGCTCTACTATAGAGGAGATCAAAGATCTCAACATACTATAAATGGATGAGCTTCGTGGCATCCTGAATGCTTGTGAAATGAGAACAAGTGATGGAAGACATTACAATAAGTAAGATGCATTAAAATACTATAAAATTTCATAAGGTAAAAAATTCAAGGTTTATATTGATACAAATATTGATGATGACAAGATAGAAGCCATGTTTGTCAAAAAACTAAGGAAAGGATCATGTAAGTATAAGGGCAAATTTATATTTAAGTGCTTTAACTATGGTAATATTGGTCACTTTGTATCTAAGTGACATAATAACGATAATAAAGAACATTATGTAGAGCATTATGAACATCATGGTGATGATAAGAAGTTATATAAGCTTTGTAAGAGAAAAAAGAGTTTCAGGAAGTATGAAGAAAAGAAAGGGTCATTAAAAAACAAGATAATTTTCTATACCAAAGAAGATATTAAATACTTTAATATAAGTGACACAAGTATATATAATGGTTATGGTGACAATAATGATCATAATATCAATGTAAATATATTCATGGTAATAAAAACAAATAATGAAGTTTGTTCAAAAACAAATAATGAAGTTTGTTCAAAAACAAAAATCTTATGGAAGATGAATAATTAGATGAAGAGGCTAAAGTGAACCTTGAGGTAGAATTGGTGAGTGTTCTAGAATATTTGAAGTTATAAGGAAGGAATAATCATAAACTAAGATCATTGGTTAAGATTTATGAGGAAAAAATCAATCTCCTTGAAGAGAGACTAAGTAACAACACCAATGAACATGATGAAATCATTAAATAACTAGAAACTCAGCTTGGGATTATTACTAAAAATATTAAGACCAAGGAGGAAGAATGAACTAATTTTAGAATAAAAATGGAGTCCTTAAAAGTATAATTGGATCAAGTGATAATCAAGTTGAAAACACACCAAAAATTTAAAAAGAGTATTGAAGTCCTTGGTGATATTTTGAATAGTCAGAGGTCTCCACATGATAAGATAGGTCTTGGGTTAAAAAAAGACCAAAAAGAAAATAAGGAGAGTCAGACCTCAAAGGATAATGGAACATCAAGAACTAATGGCATGATAGATTAAAGACCTATATGGAAACTCTCAAATTTAAGACTCAAATTGGTTATCAACAAGTCAAGAAGAATGTGACTCCTTTAAGAGACAACAAAGGTATATGTACATCATTCAACATAAAACATACAAGGTATTTAAATTATTTCAATGGTTACTATTTCTCATGTAATAAATATGGACATAGATATATGTATTATAAACATCATGGCAGTATCAATTCCTCATAGAGGAATATAATGAATATTTATCTCAATATTAGAATTAGAATTATATTCTATAAGTGTGATTAGAGAGGACACATTACAAGGGATTTTAAGATGAGGCATATGAAGAACATTAGTCAAGATAAAAGGGTATATAGTCATGCCACTAAGAAGTGGATCAAGAAGTCAGACCCTATGAATAAGGTGAAGGAGGAGTATAAAACTAAAGGAGAAGAGTCTATGCTAGCTCACGCTACCTTTCACATCCAAGATGAAGGTATGAAATGGTATATAGATATTGGTTTCTCAATCCATATGACAAGGGATGAGATCGAGTTAATTTCATTAAATAAAAATGCTATAGGGATAGTGATATTTGGAGATAACACAACTACTAATATTGTTGGTAAGGGTATCTTATGTTTGGACAATAGAAAGACCAAGATAAAAATGTGATGTATGTGGAAGGATTGAAACGTAACTTGATTAGTGTAATTCAAATGTGCAACCACAAACACACACTAACCTTTCATGATAGAGGGTGTGATATAAGGAAAGAGAAATCAGAAAGGCTAATTGCCAATGCTAAGAGGATTGAGAATAATATGTATGTATTAAATGATATCAAGAAGGAGAGATGACTTATGAGCAAGATGGATTGAATTTGGCTATGGCATAGAATGTTGGGACACCTAAAATTTGATAATATGGTCAAGATAAAATCTAATAAATATGTGAATAATATGCCTAAAATTATAAAACCTATAAACACACTTTGAAGGTATGTCAATAGGGTAAACAAACTAGGAGATTCAAGTCTAAGGAGTATTATAATATAATAACTTTAGAGTTAATACACACTAATCTATGTGGACCTACAAGAATCTAAATCATTCAAATAGATAGCCATTTCATGTGACTCATAGATGATTACACAATAATTAATTGGGTAGCATTCTTGAAAGAAAATTCATAAGCTCTTGATAAATTTAAGGCATTCAAGACTCTTATTGAGAATGAAAATAATGGAAATATAAAATTCTTAAGATATTATAGAGGATGATATTTTTGGTCAAATTAATTTGATGACTTTTGTGAGGTCCATGAGATAAGGAGATAGTTCTCAGTAGCTATGACACCTCAGTAGAATGGGGTAATGGAAAGAAAGAGTAGAACAATTCAAGAAATGGCAAGGACTATGATAAATGAATCAAGATTATCTGATGGATATTGGAGAGAGATAGTGAGTATTGAAATCTACATTTTAGATAGAGGATATATAAGGATTAATGGTAATAAAAATCTTTATGAATTGTGGAAAGGAAGGCATTCTAATGTGTAACACTTTAGAGTGTTTGGAAGCAAATTATTCATCAAAAGAGATGAAAAAGATGTAGGCAAGTTTGATTTTAGGTCTGATTAAATAATATTCTTGGGATATTCATTAGTAATCTCAACCTATAGATGCTATAATAAGATGTTGTAAAAGATAGTGGAAATCACCAATGTGAAGATTGATGAGACAAGTTATACAAAGTCACACTCTTAGTCAAAGGCTGCATAAGAGAATTTGGATTTCAATAACGAAGAAGAAATAATAGAGATAAATGATGAAGAAAAAGTCAAGGAAATACAATCTTCAAAAGGTACTTTAAGATAGATTTAGAGAGACCATCTTGAATCACAAATCACTGACAACAAGGATGGATGTATGTAAACAAGGAAAAGGATGGTAAGTAACCTAAATCAAGAGAATGTTTCTTTGTTATCTAAGATTGAACCTAATAACCTTGTATAATCAATAAAAGACAATTTTTGGATAGGTTTTATGAATGAGGAGTTAAACCAAATAGAAAAGAATGAGACTTTGGAACTAGTTCCTAGGCGTAAAAATAAGAATGTCATTGACACAAAATGGGTGCATTCGAACAAATTAAGTGAGGATGGAAAAGTCACTAATAACAAGGCTAGATTGGTGTGTAAGGGGTATACACAATTATAATAGGTATACTTTGAGGATATCTTTGATATATTACAAATATTGGAGGCTATCATATTATTTATATCATATGTAGGCTTCAAAGGATTCAAGGTGTATTAGATGGATGTCAAATTAGCTTTTATGAATGGGAACTTGGAAGATGTGTACATAGAGCAACCCAAGGTTTTCACATTATCAGGTAATAATGACTATGCATGTAAATTTCAAAAGGCTTTTTATGTCATAAATCAATATCATAAATATTGGTACACCACATTAGAAAAGTACCTATTGGATCAAAGATTCAAGAGAGGAGTTATAGACAATAATATATACATAAAGATAGAAAATGATCATCAATTGATAGTGGTTGTCTATGTGGATGGCATCATATTTGGTGCAAATAGTGAGAGTATGACTAAGGCCTTTGTAGATGTGATGAAGAGGGATTTTTAGATGTCCATGATGGGATAACTATCATTCTTCCTTGGGTTAAAAATAATTCAATCAAAAAAAGGTATATCCATTTCAAAAGCTAAGTACATAAGAGAGATGTTGAAGAAATTTGAGATGGAATAATGCAAGGAAATCAACACACCTATGATCATAGGGTGTAAGTTAATCAAGGAGGATTAATCTCTAAAGGTCAATCAAACATCATATAGGTTAATGATTAGAAGTTTGTTGTACACTAATAACTCTAGAATTGATATTTTGAGAGTAGTAGGTCTTATGAAAATATTTCAAGAAAACCCAAAATAAATTAATTTACAATTAGTCAAAAGGATACTTAGGTATCTCAAGGGGAATATGGAGTTTGGTTTTTGGTATCTAAGGAAAGGAGTTTAACTTGATATCCTATATAGATGCAGACTGGGTAGGAAGTTTAAATAACAATAAGAGCACAAGTAAAGGAGATTTCTTCTTAGGAGAGTGCCTTGTATCATGGATAACCAAGAAATAAATATTAGTGGCATTATATACTTGTGAAACTATTTAAATTATAGCAACTTCATGTTGCACTCAAGTATTATGGATGAATTAAACCTTAAAGGATTACAAAGTGGAGTATTGTAGTCTTTGTCCTATCTTTTATGACAATACAAATGTATCAAAGAACCTAACTATGTACTCAAGACTAAGATCATTCATATTATGTATTATTTATTAAGAGAATAGGTAAGTGAACAAAATGTAAATATTGAGTACATATCTACTAAGGATTATATTACAAACATTCTAACCAAACCACTTTTAAAGATAACATTTGAACATCTAAGACAGGAATTAGGTATAATTCTTACCCCTATCAATCATTAAGGAAGTCAAGTGTTTAGGGGGATCTAATTAGGTGGTTCATTATCAAAAATATTAGGTGATTAGTGACAAGAAGGTATGCATGAAGATAGGGGGAGTATGTTTGTATGATGCTTCATTAACTCATAATCTTATGTGTTGAGTTTTTTGGTTTCAAGAGGTGTGATCCAAGAAGTTATAATTATCTATTTATCATTAATTGAAAAGAGGTATAAAATTAATAATGGGGGATAAATATCCTATTGATATAATTTTCTAAGAGTGGTTGACATCAATGACAAAGGGGGAGATTGTTGAGTATTATCATTGATGTCAAAGGTGCATCTTGTGAAGGTTGATGTCAAACATGATTAAGGATCATTAGAAGTATGTGATGTGATAAGGTTCATGAGATAATGTTGTCATGAGATAATGAGAGAATTTTAATGAAACTAATATCTTATTTCTGCATATAAGGTGGAGGTCATTGATGTCAAGTGCATAAGAAGCATAGTCATAACATGAAGAGGTATGTGCATGGTGAAATGAATGAATATAGCCATGTGAAGGTTGTATGGAATTTTTTGAGCATGAGATTAAGGTATATAATTATTCATGAGTGTTTCAAATTGACCCTATAGGACTAGGAACTTTATTCTAAATTTTCATCTAGACCACTCCTAGACCCTACCTGGCCTAATGAAGTATAAAGATCAAATTTCAAGGAAAGTGTGCATATGAGAGCATGGATAGACATGATATAAGTTTTTTTAGGTATGATCACACATTTTGAGGTAAAGCTTTGAAATAAAAATGCATGAATCATTATTTTAGACCATCTCAAGCTCATAGAATGAGGTCTCAAACCCAAGAAGTACTTTTAGACATTATTTGAAACTTGTAACCTCTACAAGGGAATAATGAGATATTAAAGACAGATAGGAAAGGGTCTTAGAAAAGATATCTAGGAATTAGTTTTGGATTCAAGTGGTAGTCCTTTATGAACAATTTTTAACACCAAAACCTATGTTAAACCTCCCTAAAACCCTAATAAAGACCTGATATGAAATATTTTGTTCAAAATAGATTAATATGGATTAAAATTAATAGATAAGATATTGGATAATGTAATTAACTCTCTTAGGTATCTCCAAGTGATGGTGTTTAGTTAGATGAGAAATAAAATGTACACATACATGTCCATGATTCTTTATAGATAGGTTCTAGCTTTTAATTTTTCTAATTTGGTCATCCAAGTAAGCTAGTCATAGACAGACCTAATGGTGTGATTAGTGTAAAATACATGAAGAAATGAAGAGATAGATCTGAGGGTCTATGAATAATATATTGATTCAATAAATTACATGAATAATTTATTTATTAATTTTATTTCATTATCATTATTTGGATAAGTTTTGGAGGTTACTACATATGGTGAAAAAGTTGCTCACAAAATGGCCAGTTTGGTTCAGATAAGAGTATGAAAAATAAGGTTAAGATATTGGTCTACAATACCAATATTTTCCATTATAAAATATGAATTTTATATATAAGTATGTTATAGATATATGATAGGAACATTTTTATTCATTATGAGTCATGACAAGTGTCTACATAGGCCTTGGAAGTCTAATTCATCATGACTAGTTTTTGAGGTGAATTGGTAGTTCTAAGTAAACTAGTTACATAGATGTTATTGAGTCCTTTATTTATTGATTGAAGGTGTTCCAAGAATTTAATAATGACACTGGGGTGATATATAATATGTTTTCATTTTTCATTTTTCATTTTTCATTTTTCATTTTTCATAGTTGAGTATCTTAAGGGTGTTTAATCTTCATTATTGCAAGATATACTTTTTGAGGTACATAGGCCTAATGGGACAGTTTGTCCTAAAGGAGATTTCATGGTATGAATGAAGGATTCAAGTCTAATAAATCATGGAGGAGGTTATAAGAGTTTATTATCTAAGTTTTTTAATTGTTGGATAAAGATATATGGGCCCAAGAGGATAAAGTTTTTGTCTTAAGAGGACATACCTAATGCAATTAGGTCTTCATGAGACCTAAAGGATGAGTAAGGCATAATTTAATTATTTCAAACCAAAAGGGATTAAAATTGTGATTTAATCATGTTCATAATATTTATTAATACCTATTTTGTGTCTGAATAAAGAGGTTGAAGGTATGTGGCCAACCAAATGGTGTGTAACCATGAGACTAGTATATATACAAGGTAGTTTAGGCCTCTTTAAATATATGCAAAATAAGTGAATAAAAATATTTCATAGTTTATAAATAGGTATTAAAATGATTTATATACCATAACATAATATAATATGTTTGAATTTGATCAAAATTCATGAGGTGGATGAGTTAGTGCTGAGTCACTTAGGGAGTTGGTGCTTCTTTGCAAGTAGGTGCTTGACTTTATTGGGGTTGGTTATCCTAGTTGATTTGGTGATCAAATAAATTTTATCTTTTGTTTCATAGGAAAATAGTCCATTTTTAGAGATCACAGTGGGTTTTCTTCCACTTGAGGGTTTCCTACTCATATATCTATTTTCTTGTTTCATACTCATGTGAATGGTTCTTTATGAATTGATATATCAATATGTTGCTTTTATGGTTCAATAATGTTAAATTATTATTGAAATAATTTTTTTTAAACATTTATTCAGCCCCCTCTTAGTGATTATGTTTCCAAAAAAATCACCAAGTCATTTTAAATGCTTTGAATTTTACTCTTTTTTCTATTAGAAGTAGCTACTAAGAGGTGGGGTGAATCAGTATACAAAAATTCACATTCAATTCCAAAACCATTCCATCATACATCAACTTTATCCTAGAAAAAACATGAAATTACATTTATCCAAAGCCTGAACAAGATAATACAAAATATCAACATATCATCTACATGGGAAGCCCTCTTAGGGCATAAAACTCACTCTTAAGCCTACAAACACATGGACTACATGCCCTATAAGGTATTATAAACTAGAGACTGGCCAAATCCTCTTGACCAAGATTTATTGAAATGCCTGATTCCATAAGGATTGCCTTCTCCTAAGATTATCAACTCATTTAGACCACCTACCTTTAGTGAAACACTTATTTCATAAAGTGTAACTGCCCATAAGGAAGACCAAGTTATTTCTATCCTGCTTTTTAAATTAACACCTCTACCTTAGAAATGATGTCTTCAACACCTAATTATGGATCTCTATTTATATAAACCATGTCAAAACTCTTTCTATCTCAAATAGGCCTCTCACATAGGCATACTAAATCTCTCTCCTTCTTCAATCAAACTATCCTCGTATGCACACTCAAACCTCTTCATATATCCTCAAATTTCAAGAAAACTATTTGGATATCAAAAATATGATATATAGGTCATACACATAGTCTTTAATCTACTTTTCTTATCAACTCATCTAACTGGGCACTCTACCTCTCCTTTCCACAATTCTCACATCGACCTTGCATAATTCTTCTACACAAAAGTTTAGAAATCATCATCTTTAAATTCACTGTATATAGAGCTATCATGATTTATCAAAAAAAAATTTAACCATAAAAACATGCCTTCACAATTAAGGAATCTTACATAGGTCACACTTAAGAACAATCTACTTTTTAAATAGGCCTAAGTCACTTTTAGATCCTATGGAGACCCATTCATCTCTTTGACACATCACTGAGAAAACTAAAACATAGAAATACTTTTCCAAAAGAATTGAATATCTATAAATTATCTATATGTCCCCCTTAAGTGCTAAAAACCATCACAATACCCTTTTTATTAATCATAAATCACTTTAAACAATATTTTGTGCATACAGTCAATATGATTGAACACACAGTCACCTTCTAAGCCTTTGTTAATACTGTATATGATTTTTTAATCCTTTATAATTCACAAAAATCATCCTCATGTAGTACACAACACTCCCAAATAGCTAATTCATCATGAGATATTGAAATAACATCAAAATGAGCTCAATTACCCTTCTCAGGTTACTTTTAGAAATGCAAAAATACGTAGTCAACTTTGGATCTTAGTATATTTTAATATACACACTTTTGTATATTAAAATTAATACTTATAGATGTACCTTATAGTCCTCTACATATTTTATTTTTACTACACTATCAAATTCTACGTAGATCAAAATTTATGGACCAAAAACTAGACACTACTATTTTTTCATTAAATTTGAATATATAAATCCAAACAGTTATAGTTACATCAAACATTATGATCTCATCTCATGTCCTCACTTCTTAGATCAAATATTCAATGTCAATCTATTTTGAACTTTAATTCATAGGTGTCAATGCTCAAGTGTTAAACCTTGAACATGCTGACCTCATCTCGTGTAATATGGAAACTTTGACTCAATGCACTTTATCAATCTTTTATACATAGGTTAGTATTTAATAAATTTAAAAAAATATCATTTTTACCTCTTGACTTTAATATGCATTGTTGATCTCTATCTATATGATCACTTACTCACTATTGATCCTTGGAAGAAGCTCAATCTTTATCTCTGTTAAGCATTAAATTACAAACACTTGTCCTCATCTCACTAATTCCTAACTTCTTAGAATAAAAACACATCATCGACCTCTTTGAGAGTTTCTTTAACATTATCTTGTGAAAAAATGACTATGTATGAGGACCATTGCAATATTCTTGAGAAGCTAATGTTGAACCTTAATAACTTTTACTATGCTTAGATGCATGATATAAAATTTGTACCATATGATCTCCTCACGTACGATAATCCATCCATATAACAAACTGATAATAGAACATGTGTGTGTGAGATATAATTCCATTAATCTACTCACTCATATTTTTTGCCATAGAGCCAACTATGTCAAAACATGCCTAGAAGGTCAAATTTGCACATGCATAAATTTTGTTGTGCTACATTGCATGACCTAAAATTTGGAGAATAAGAAATAGAAAAAAATTAAACAAACCCATATGATCATATTCTCTTAATACATCCACATGTGTGACAAATTCCACCATCAAACACCTTACTTGGCTCTCTCTTGCCTCATGCAAATTTGGCAAAGTATGGGAAACAATGTTAAAATTCTTGAGAGTCTAACTTTGCACCCACATATATTTGAATGTACTTAGGTTAATGACCTAAGACTTAGTTCATAATAACTAGGGAATAATTTTATTACAACCATATGACCAACTCCCCCTGACTCATCCCCATGTGGCAATGGTGATGTCATCAAATTACGTACTCAATTTTTTTTCTATTGGACCCAAACTATTTAGATGACAACAATGATCAGATAGATGAAATACACTCATGCATACAAGAACTCAAAGATTATAAAACATAAAAAGAACATTTTTCACATGATAAATACTCCATACTCATCCCTAAACATCTCTAATCATGACAAAATTGAAGATTAACCAAGTCTCCTTTAAACACACTAGGACCAGGATATTGCACACTTTGTCATTTTTACTTAGGCTAAAAAAGCACTTCATCCACTCATTATGACACCTTCATGACATCACTAAAAACTCTCCAACAATCTCCCCCTTTGTCATTGATTTCAACAAACATCATTCAACTCACCTTCTCTCTCTTCAAGCACTCTCACAATAGGAACTTTCTCCCCTTTTGACACAATGAAAAAGTGGGAACCAAATAATCCTAAGGACTTAAAAATAATACCAATAGGAGAGGACCAACTTATAAATATTATACAAACTCCCCCTTAATTTGATCCTACCTCTTCTTGCCTTAACAACTTCCTCTTACTCCATACCAACACTCTTCTTCAACCAAGCACTATAACTAATGAAGAAAGAACACACAAAAGAAATAAAATATGATGGAACTCACAAATAAAAATCTAAGAGAAAATATCTCTAATATTTTTGATCCATTTCACCTTTTTATCATCTTCATATCTCCATACATCATGAGGAACCACCATATATACTTACTAGCCTTGTATCTCAAACCACCTCATGGACCACCAATAAAACTTCATGACACACAAAAATCAAGAAACATGCTCTAAGAAAATCTTGAGAACTCAAATTGAAATTCTCATACCTTTCCCTTTTGTAAACACTAAGCAAAAACATCAAATATTCATACTAGGCCTATCTAGACTCCTCGTAACCCTACCTAAAACTTGTAGAGCTCACATATTTCACTAGACACATCTTTAGGACTCAAAACTTCATATATAGATCACTCTCATATACCCCTTCAAGTACATAAAATTTAATCACCTATCTCATATTTTACAACATACTTCCTTCAAAACCCTACTATCTAATTAGGCCTCCAATTTGACAAAAAATTGTACAACTTGAGAACCACAAACATTTAAATATATATGAAGCTTGATTTGACAACCCATTTGGCCCATTCAACATATTAAGAATCCTCATACCATAATTCATAAGGAAAACCACTTTTATAGTAGATCCCAAAACCCTAAAATCTAAAAATAAAAGAGGTCAACACAACACCTTCCAGTCAATGCACACTCCTAAAACTTTTTACACACCTAGAGATAGCCATTACACACTTCTATACCAATATTTTATCTTCCACACCTTTTGTAACCCATACATCCTATAACCCATTTTTAGGCCTTGTAAGCTCTTAAGCATAAATTGGGAAACCTGAGAGCTAACAAAAAACCTCCAAATTGACTTCAACATACCTTTCAAACCACAAAACCACCTGGAGTATGCTATAATAATGTCAATATAACTTTATAAATAAAAATATTATCTTAACAAATCTCAAATCCTCCTTTACCATTTGGGAACCTTTAATCTGACCCTATAAACTACTCTAACTAAAAATAGTCATCTCTATCCTTATAGGACCTTTAGAAGAACACCACAGAAAAACTTTATTCTATAATGAAAGGGTAATCTCTTATAGGCCAAATAATCCAAACCATGATCAATAATATAACTCCTTCTCAAGATATAACCATTGAGATCGTCATAAGCTTCTTTTCTCTAACAAATAGATATATAAAAATGAATACACAAACATATCTTTTTTCATACCTTCAAATCAAATAATGTTTGATAGCTACCAAGATTCCTCTAATTGACAAGTGTCTCCTTTAAGCCTAGATAGAGACACCTTGATCCACAATCTCCTAGAATAATGTGAAATTAGGAGTTGCCCACAATTCCTCATATTCCTTCTCCTCCTTGGTCATCTGATATTGATAGTTATACTTCTTATTAGGATTAGAACTAGCCTCAATTATTACTTTATATGTATCCTTGATCTTGACTTGAAATAAATTTTTATTTTTATTTTCTATCTAGATAGTTGACATATTCTCTACTTTAGAACTATCAACAAATGCTAACAATAGAAACTCTTGACTTTCCTTCACTGCTAATCCTCTTTCCATATTAGGAAATAATCCTTCATGATTATTGGACACAATATGATTAGTCTCCTTAGTTTTTACTACCTCAAGTCTCCATACCATAGTTTGAATCTTCTCATGTTTTGTAGTCAACTTATCAATTTGACCTTTGAGTTTAGACTAATCTGCAACACACTCATCAAATGCAACTTTCTTATCAACCTTTGGACTAGTGTTATTAAAAATGATAATATTTGGTATCCATAACCAATAATAAACTTTCTTATGCACAATGGAAGCTTCATGTTCTTTGAGATATCTTGAGGACTTATTACCTTCACTTGGATAGAATTTAGCAAAGTGTCCAACTTTATGACAATTGAAACAAGTAATGTCTTTCATACCTTTTGACAGATTTGAACTATGATCAATATTTGTCCAAATACTCCTTCTATCATAGCTCCATGAATATCCATACTTTATTGAATTATTTATACAATCCTTAGCTATATGACCATACTTATTACATGTACAAAAAATACCTTGAAAAGAACTTGCATACCTTATTACATTAGGTTATCTAATTGGTCTTCTGGCATTGTTGTTTAAGATTTCATTCTCCTTTAATTTCTCAAGCTTCTCATGTTTCTTTTCAATCTTGTATAACTTATTTATGAGTTTCTTATGCTTACTCTTCAAGGACCCTATTTTAATATTTAGTTGAGTGTACTCATCTTATTTTGATTTTAGATTTGTATTTGTAGTCCTTAATTAATCCTCAAGAATATTAATCTTCTCTTCATCCTCTTTGGTCTATTCTAATTCATTTTTATCTTTTTTAGGCTTACCTATCATGATTATGACTTTTTCATACTCATATTTTAGGTAAACTAGACCAATATTCATTCGAACATATTCATCTCCTTTTACTCTCATGCTTGAACATGTAGCCTATAACTAAATTTTGAGAACTTGGATAGTCTCCTTATCCCTCTTAACCTATTTAACCAAGTAATTATTCATTATACATGTTTGATATTTAATATGAATAATTTTTTATTTAAAACTTTTGACCATTGATCTTAATTCAAGAATTTCTTTCTTCAACTACTTAGCCATCTTGTGTTACCTATGATTTCCTTCAAGCTATTAAGCTTCCTTTGAAGGACCTTGATTTGATACCAATAGTTGGTGGTAGCTAATGATAAGTGGGGTGAATTAGTATATAATAATACACATTCGATTCCAAAACCATTCCATCATACATCAACTTGATCTTATCAACAAACATGAAAGTACATTTATCCAAAGCATCAACAAGAGCATACAACACATCAACACATAATCTACGTGAGAAACACTATTGGGAAATAAAACCCACTTTAAATCTTATAAACACATGGACTACATGTCTTATAAGGTATCATAAACTAGAGACTGGTTAAATCCTCCTAATTAAGATCTAGTGAAATGCCTATTCCACAAGGAGCATTTGCCCCTAAGATGAGAAAATCCTGTAGACCACATACCTTTAGTGAAACACCTATTTCACAAGGAGAAACTACCCCCAATGAAGACCAAGTCCTTTCGACCCTCCTTTGAAATGAACACCTCCACCTTAGAAATGATGTCTTTAACACCTGATGATGGATCTTTGTTTATCTAACCCATTCATAAAATATCTATCTATTTATCAAACAAGACTCTCACATAGGCATGCCATAATCTCTCTCCTTCACACAAATTTTCCTCATATGCACACTCAGACCTCTTTGTATGTCCTCAAATTGAAATAACACTATTTATACATCATAAATATGACCTACAGGTTATACACATAATCTTTACTTTGTTTTTCTTATCAACTCATCCAATTGGGCACTCTACTTCTCCTTTTCTCCATATTTCTCACATCCACTTGCATAATTATTCTACAAAAAAGTCTAGCAATTATCATATTTGATTTCAATATATATATATATATATATATATATATATATATATATATATATATATATATATATCATGATTTATCAAAAACTTGGTCAACCCTAAAAACATGACTTCACCCTTAAGGCATCTTGCATAGGTCACAATTAAGCACAATCCATTTTCAAATAGGTCTAAGTCACTTTTAGATCCTATGGAGACCCATTCAACTCTTTAACACTTCTTTGAGAAAACTAAAAAATAGGAACACTTTTCCAAAAGCATGGAACCATTCTACATGATCTATAGGTCCCCATTAAACTCTAACAACCATCACATTACCCGTATACTTAAGCAAAAATCACTTTAAACAATATTATATGTACATAGTCATTATGAGTGAACACACAGTCACCTTCTAAGCGTATGTTCATATTGTATACAACTAGTTAATCCTTCATAATTCACATAGAGTATCCTCATGGAATCTAAAACAATCCCAAATAGCTAATTCATCATGAGATATCAAAAAAAGATTAGTTACCCTTCTCAAATTACTTGTAGAAGATGCATGAACACATATTCAACTTTGGAGATCAATATATTTGACTGTACACACTTCTAGATCTTAAAATCAATATTTATAAATTCACCTTGGAGTCCTTTACATATTTTCTTTTTACTACATTATCATATTATCCTTGGATCAAAAGTTATGGCCCAAAAACTAGACACTTATCTTTCCTTTGTTAAATTTGAGTATTTAAATCCAAACAATCATAGTTAAACATCAAATATTATTCTCTCATATCATGTCCTCACTACTTAGATAAAATATGCATTGTTGATCTATTCCTAACTTTACTCCATAGGCACTAATGCTCAAACATTAAACCTTGAACATGTTCACCTCATATCATTTAATTTGGAAACTTTGACTTAATGTGCTCTATCAATATTTTTTATGCAACTCAATATTTAACAAAGATAAACAAGTATCACTTTTACCTCTTGACTTTAATATGCACCATTGATCTCTATCTGTACGATCACCTACTCACCATTGATCCTTAGGAAAAGCTTGATTTTTATCTCTATTCAACATTAAAAAATTAACACTTATCCTCTTCTCACTGCTTCTTGACTTCTTGGAGCAAACCCACATCATCTATCTCTTCAAGAGTTTCTCAAAAATTACCTTGTGCAAAATTGACCAAGTATGAGGACCATTGCAATATGCCTAAGAAGCCAATTTTGAACCTCAATAACTTTTACTATGCTTAGATGCATGAGCTCAAATTTAGACCATATGACCTCACATAGGAGAATCCATCCATATAGAAAACTACTCTTTTAACCTTTGTGCATGTAATATATAATTCCATTAATCTGCTCACTCAGATTTTTCTACCATAGAGCCAACTATGTTAAAACTTGCCTGGAAGGTCAACTTTGCACATGCATAACTTTTATTGTGATATATCAAATGACCTAAAATTTGGCACATAAGAACTAGGTACAAAACTAAACAAAACCATATTATCGTCTTCTCCTAAAACATCCACATGGGTGAGAAATGACACCATCAAAATACTTACTTGGTTCTTTTTTACCTCATGTAAATTTGGCTAATTATGGGAAAACAGTGTTAAAATGCTTGAGAGCCCAACTTTGTACCCACATATCTTTAACTACACTTAGGATCATGAATTGAGACTTATCACATAGAAACTAAGGACTAATTTGATCACAACCATATGACCAACTCAACCTGAATCATCCAAATGTGGTAATGGTGACATCATCAAACTGTCTACTCAGATTTTATACCACTGGACTAAACTATTTAGATGACAACAATGATCAACTAGATGAAATCCACTGATGCATATAATCAATCAAAACTTATAAAACAGCTTAGGTAACTTTTATACATGCTAAATACTCCATACTCATCCTTGAACATACCACACTAGGACAAGCACATTACACACTTTGTCATTATTACTTAGGCTATCAAAGCACTTCATCCACTCAGCAGGACACCTTAATGATATCACCAAGACATCAATAACAAGTTTCCAATATTTTCAAACCATCTCTTTATTATATCTTGATGTTTACTAAGATTTTTAAAGGCCTCAATTATTGAGTCTTCCATTTATATTATGTCTAGTAATCGATACTCCACCTTCTCACTTGGTTCCATGTATTCATGTATAAACTGATATGTTGGACATATAATCATTATTGGTAAAATAGGTTGTCTCCCATAGACCAATAAATAAGGTAAGGCATTGAGTACCTACTTGTATCTTGTTTAATTATCCCACAATGCGTATTTCAATAGATTATGCCAATCTCTAGGTTTGTCTGCTATGGACTTTTTAACGACATTAATTAGGGTCTTTCTTGTTGATTTAGCCAAACCATTTCCTTATGGGTAATGTTTTGATCATGACCTAATGGTGATTAAATTATCATGGTACCATTGAATAAAATTAGATGATTACAATACTGGTATGTTGTCTCAAACTAGAGAGATGGGAGTACCAAACATAGTTGTGATATTTTCTTCTAGAAAGTTGATCACATCTTGTGATATTGAATGCTCTATAGATATAAATTTTGTCTATTGTGTGCAATAGTATATAGTATTGAGTATAAATTTATGGATAGATGAAGAATTGGTATTAATGACCCTAATGAAGTCCAATCCCCATTAAGCGAATGGTCTCCCTTCAATAACAAGTTATAGAGGCATTACTACATGTACATTTATTTTCACTAGTACTTGACATTTATGGCATATTCTAACATGAACATGTGTATCCTTGAATATGGTTAGACAATAATAACCCATTCTAAAGATTTTATGGGTTGCGGTGTTTCTAGTGGGATGACCATTGCCTATCTTATGGTGCAAATTTTCTAGAATTTCTTGAGCTTCTTCTCATGATATGCATCATAGGTAAATGCTTTCATAATTAATTCTATATAATATCCCTTTTATAATCATGTAATAAGCTAATTTAAGCTTCAAATCTCTCTCCTTTTCTCTTTTAAACTTCAAGGATAAGTACATATGAACAAGTATTGAATAATCTTAGTATACCAGTCTCCTTTAGATACTTATTTTATCTTCAATGGTGATATAATGGCAAGGATCAATCATGAGTTGAATAATTCCCTAACCTATAATGATCTTGGCAAGATTCATTTCTATGTCAATATCCTTCAATTTTTACATCCATTTTACTCTATGTTATTCCAATTCATTTTTTACTAAAGTGAGCTTAATATCAAGATCGACTATAATTACAATGTTATTGTTCCTCGGGATGTAATGTTGAAATTTATTTACCACTTTGACAAGGGCAAAGATTTGCTTATCTATCATAGAATACTTAATTTTTTCTTCTTTCAAGTTTGTGCTCATGAATGTAATATCATGCTTTCTTTCATCTTTCTTCCAGGTGAGCACAGTAGTGATAGTATGTTTTAAGGTGAATGAATACAAGAAGAAGTCTTTAGTTAAGTTTAGACTTATCAGTATAGGGGCCTGAGATATTACATCTTTGATGTCTTGAAAAGACTTTCAAGGCTATGCATTTCATTCCACTTTAACATATTTCTTGAGCATTTCATTTAGCGGTCTAATGATTTATACAAAGCCTAATATAAAATTTATCACAAATTTTATCTTACCAAAGAAATATTTGAGTTCCTTCTTGATATTTAGGAAGGCAAATTTTGATATCCCTTAAATTTTACTCAGGCCAATTGTAATTCTATCTTTGGTGATGATGTGACCCAAGAGCTTTCCTTTTGTGACACCAAATATGCTCTTCTTAGGGTTTAGTAAAATACCAAACCTTTTGCATATTTAAAATATTTATTTTAAGTGACCTATATGATCAGTCCTTGATTTTGAGGAAACAGTGAGGTCATCCATGTAAATAATTATACATTTACCTATCATGCCCTAGAAGGCATGGTCCATAGCTCATTTAAAGGTGGCATCTATGTTAATTAGGTTGAATTTCATCCTCTTATACACATAAATAACCCACTTTATGGTGAACATTGTCTTTATTTTGTATTTTATTTTTACCAACACCTAGTTATATCCTAAAAATTAGTCTAAGAAGGACATCATTCCTCAACCACTCACTATCTGGATGATCTCATCTAGGGAAGGTAATGGATAATTATCTTTCTCAAAATATTTATTTAAATTTATGAAATAAACGTGGAGCCTAATCCCCCCCCCCCCTCTTCTTCCTTATTGGAACTAAATTAGCCACCCAAGTATAATTTTTAATAGGAAAAACTATGTTTGCACTTAGAAACTTTTTCACTTCATTTTGAATAAGAGATTCTAAGATAGGATTTACCAACCTTTTTCTTTTCCTGAATGGTTTGTGGTCTAATTTTAGTGGGATTGTATGGGTGATGACCCTTAAGATATATTTTTTTAGGTATTTATATGTCCATGCAATCACATACTTGTATTGAGTGAGTAAATTCTTCAGTCTTTACCTTTATTATAGAGTGTATCTGAGACCAGTGTTAACATAGCATGGGTCATCTCATCTCCTACATTCTAACTTTTGAGTTTAGATTCATTTGATTTTAGTTGCCTTTGCTATTAATATTGAGGATCCAAATCAAATTTACTTTCCAAGGAAACCATTCCTAGAGGGAGGAAATTTTCCTTTAGTTGAATGAATTATTCTTTCCCCAACTCCTCTTGGCACATGTAACTAATTGTCATAAGTTTTTTTAGACTCAAATTTCCCTAAGTTAGTCAAGAACTAGATGATTTGGGGGTCATCATCAAAGACTTGGAAAATTTACACATTGTCTAGAATTGATGGACAAGGTACTATCTCAATGGATAATCTTTGTACCTTGGATTCTTATATGGGTGCCAAATTGATAGTTGATGCAGCTACAAAATTCTCTATTTTATTCTATTCTCTAGGCAAAACCACTATGTTGAAGGCCTCGAAAGACTTGATCAAATCCCTAGATCTATGTTTGTACTTTTTATTTATGATATCTTGCACTAGTATTTGTTTTTGACATAATTTAATACCATTTTTGAATCTCCATAAATTAATAATTATTTGCCATTACTCTTGAGAGAAAAATATAATCCCAAAAATTAGTGCCTCATATTTTTATTTATTATTGGTACAAGGGAAATGTAATATATATAATAACAAGTATTTATTTCCTAGTAATTCCACTAATTCAATGCTAATTTCTAATCCTTGCTTGAATCTTGCACCATCGAAGTGGAGAGTCCACAATTGGGAAGGTCTCTAGACTTCTAGTTCTTGCATTTCATGATTTTTAATAAAGGTATAGATCCCAAGTTTAGGATATTTATAAACTAATTATTCATTATTTGTATTATATTTATTACTTGAGTGATTCATTCTTAGCTCTTGATTAATTTCAATCTAGTTTGAGATATCTCTCCATGGTAATTATCATCACTCAAAAGTGCACCCTCACACTCATGTTGATATAATGGAAACTCTATAGGGTGTGTAAACTTATATTATAGAGAATATATAGATGACAGGATGGTTACCTTTGGTAAACTCACCTAATTTTCTCTAAACTCTCTAATTATGTGCTTTATTGAATAGGAAAAGGGTAGAGGGAGCAATGCTAAAGATTAAAAAAGGAAATGAAAACAAAAAATTAGGATGATACACCCATATTAAGGTAAATTAATCCTATAATTGACATGATTTTGAATCTAAATAACCTTCACACATTCAATTCATTTTCATACAATTATTCTTGCATAAATATTTCACAAATAGGTCTAAACAAACACTAACACTAGCTTGGAAGGAATGAACAATAATTGAATTAATTCCAAATTAGGTAGAAATCAAACTTAGATACTTTATATGACCTATAATATTTCTTATTTTCTACATAAAATTTATATATATACATAAACATATGAAAATCAATCATTCACTAATTTACATAAATGAACATTAAAAACACAATTCATGAACAACTTGAAAATGAAGGAAAAAATCAATTCTTTATTGATTCAAAGGTGAGATAGTACAAATTTTGGTATAATTTAAATAATAAAAAATAATAATATCATAATAATCATTCAAAATTTAATTTACATATATAAATTAAGAAGAGAGAGAGAAGACAAGAAGCTCCAAACTAGGAATGAGTCCATGTCTAGTCATAATTCACATTTTACTTCAACTCGACTACTAAAAACCAAATAAATCTTAAATTCCACCAAATTACAACATATAAATTGAGTTTAAACATATTTTAATTTAAATATGTCATAGAAATGAGAGAGATAAGTTATTTTTAATATTTTAAAAGTCAAAGGTTGTTGCATATGTTTGAATAGTCTTCAACTTGAAGAGATCTTTGACTATCTTTAGTTAAATCTTTGTGAAAAGTTTGAAATATTTTTGATATTTGATTAAATACTTTTTATATTTAATTAATCTTGAGTTTTTACTTCAATCATCTAATATTCATCTTGGATTTTGACTTCAACCATCTTGACTTTTAACTTGGAGTTTGACTTCAGTTAACTTTCTTGTATCTTGCATGCATGTTTGACTTATTGAATTTTATAAAATTAACCCAAGGGGAGAATATTAGGATATATATTGAATTTTTAATATTTAAGGAGTATATTTCATAAAAATATCTCATAAAATATTAACAAATACTTTAACTCAACTTATTCACGCTTGCATGTATCAAACTCACCTTTCTAGGGTTAACTAAAGAATCTTCTTGTTTGCCTTAACTTTACTAAATTTATCCCAAATGGGGTTTAGTATTTATAAATAGATAATAATTTTTATGTTTAATTATTCATGAAATATATTTTATAATTATTCATTTGATGATGATAATCAAAACTCTTCATATTAGTTCATCTTGGAAGTATGCATCTTATGTGGCTTGGCAAGCTTCTTGAATGCACTATGAGAGCCTAGGATTTGATGAATTTACATTATTTGATCATAAAATAAGTTTAAAATTATAACCATTGTTTCACATATTTACAAACAAAATCTTAGCTCCAAACTCCATGTACAACTTCAAAAAATGCCATTTTATGCTCTCTTGGATTCAAATGACCCTAATTTAAATTAGGGGTATAAAATGAGTTTTAATACTTAAAAAACATTAATATAATGATAATTTTATATTTATAAATGGTTTAAAACTATAAAATCTTTAAAATATCTAAAACTCTTCACCAAACTCCTAAACAAAAATTCACAAAAAGAGGTTGTTTGTTGCCCCGAGGGTGACCTGGAGATGTTTTTCAATGAGATGAACTTATTTTTAATTAGTTTTCATTTTATTATAATTTATTAAAAAATTTAAATTAATTATAAACACTCTATAATCATTTTTTCCATTGTAAGGACCTGAAACACTCATTTACAACTCTATTTGTGAGCAAAATAATGAAAAACCTTGGTTTCCTTCATGATCATACCTATGTTTTAGAAGTTTATCTCTCATAATGTACATTAAAAAAATTAAAATTTTTTATAATATTCAATAAAATAAATACATATATCCATGTATAATTTTAAGATATTTCATCTAATAAACTTAAAATATGTACTTTTTGGTGTTTCTTAGCTTGCACAATTTCTTTTCTAAATGCCTATAAGTCTGAGTTTTACCATTTTATTAAGTTTTATGAGCGTTAAATACATAATTATTTTTTAATTATGACCTATAATAACCCATATTATCATTAAAACTATTTTATGTGCTCAACCTATCTCTTAAACCACTCAAAATTTACTCTTTTGATTATCTCTATTGCTTGCTTAAAACCTTGATAGCCATAACTTTGAATTTATCCATTATTTATCTCAAAAAAAATTATTTATTAATGTTTTATAAGGTAATTTTTTACCCATAATATCTCAATTAAATTCTAATTTACAAAAAGTAACTAAAAATGCAATTATATCTCTTAAAACTGAGCCATTATAGTTTACGAAGGGTTTTAGAGCACCTGTTCTTCTTGACGATTTTTAATAAAATTAAGCCACTTTAACATAAAAAATATTATGTAATATATTAAAAAAAATCCCCATAATACCATTATAACCAACTCTTCTTCTCCTTCATATATGGAACATTTGAAAATTGCCTTCACTAGCTTGTAACTAGTTAGTTAGAGGAATAGAAGAAACCTCTACCAAAAATTAGACCTATGAGATGTTAAAAAAAATATTTTAGGATTTATTAAAGATTTATGATGTGTTATATATATATTTTATTATCAAATCCATGAATGGATTCTTATTTAAACCTTGTACATAAGCAACTTTGACCAGTGGTGGCAAAATTATCAACATTCTTGGTGACTTTACTAGGATGTTTGCATGATAAACACTCAAAACCAATAACTATATCCATTGGGTTATGGGGTTATAAAAAAATCACCAAATATTAAACTAAAAATTTCCTAAATAAAACACAACACTTTTTCAGAAGCACTTATGAAATTGAAAACTAAAATAACTACCAACTAAAAAATGTGCAAGATAGGACAAAAGAAAGTAAAAACTAAAACTATTAACTAAACATGTGCATAAAAACAATTGTAGGAAAAAATATATGATATTACTATTTAAAAAAATTCAAAATCCACCTAGATAAAATCAAAATCCTCTTAAGTCCTCTCCATGTGGTTTACAAAGATGAGGAACAAACTATTGTTTGAGTGCCATTATAGTTAGAGCAACTCTTTTCTTGCTTATCAATTTATTTGTCTTTTATCCAAGTGAATCAACTGAATCAAACATATGTAAAATAAAAAAAATCATCACATGGTTAAATACTCAACTCATTTTTATATTTCACACTAATAAATCTTTTTAATGTGATCACATTTTGATCCATAGGAATAACCACAATTTTAGCCTGTAAAGTCTCACTAGAATAATGTTCTTAGCTTTATATGACATCTTTAGATATGCCATTTTGATTTTTAACTACTAAAAAATTGTTCAAAATATTTAGGGATCTCTAAATAATGCTTCCAAACTTCATAAAAATGTTCTTTATTCTCATTTTTAGCTTCTTCTTCTATACTTAGTTCATGTATAGGGTTACGACCTTGTAAAACCACTATTACAATCCCACTATTTTCTGCCATGTCATCTTGAACATCTTCATGATAGACTTCTTTAAGATCACTTACAAATGAAATATAATTTTTCTCTTAAAGGGATATGACATTAGTTTTTTCTATGCCAAATTGAAACTCATTTAACCAACACAACTCTTGATCATCCTCTTTTTTAAAATTCTCCTCTTCACCTGCATGTTCTTATTTTTCCTTCGATATAGTAGGTTCTCCTTCAAAAAGGGAGATGGTGGGAGGGAAATAAGTTTCATTTAGAGGCATAAGAATATAGGGAATTATTGTCTACACTTAAATGGGTTTCAAGATTAAAGAGGCATTAATAAGGATTATAGATTTAGAAGTAATAGTTTCATTCAATATTTATCTGAAAGAAAAGAAAGAAACTTGTGTTATGGATTCATGCTTCAATGATTCATACTTCTCTTTCCAATCAAAAATCAACCTCTCACATTTTGATATTCTTTAATTTTCATGCACAAATTCAATTTGAGGGATTGGTAGAGGGATAAAAAAACTTGGAAACTTTCTTGGTTTGGCTTTCACAACTTTTTCCATTTCTTGATTTTGGAATGGTATAGGAGGAGGCTCTTTCTCAAAATTAGGCATGACATAATCAGGGTCTTGGTCCAAGAGGGTTTCCAAAATGGAATGGTCTTAGGCTTTTGGGGAAGAGTGATTAAATACTGCATAGGCATAGGCTCTTTCATAGGTTTAGGAGTATTAAAATTGAGATTTTTTAAGAAAGTATACTCTATTTAAGGTTCAAGGGGTTATAGTTATTATTTTTTCCAACATGAGGTTTTAGAATCAATTCTGTATACTGTCATGGGCAATTTCTATATTGGTTCTCTTGTAGCTTCATTATTTCTTTTCAATTATTATATCTCTTACTCATGTATATAGTCTTGATATGCAATCTCTTCTTTATTTCTATGATATTACTCTTCCCTATCACTCTCCATACATTGTCTCTCAAATTCAAATATGATTTATTGCATACTTTTTCAAGATGATTGAAAAGAAAATAAATTTGCTAAGGTTGATTGGAAACATGATTAGTGGTGGGAAGGAAGTAAATGTCATGAGAATAATAATATCCTATTAATTCAGTGCTACTTGAGGTGAATCCAAAAATATTATCACATTGATATGAAGAATATGAAGGTACAAAAGCTACATTTTCATAAAATGGAGGATTGAAATACATACTAATTGATTTTAATTACATTTTTGGACTATTTAAACTAGTTGTATATAACTTGGAGTCACTAGATGCTTATTACTTGGGTAATGTATTTATTGTAAATTTTTAAAACTAGCACCAATATTTAGTAGTATTTTGAGATATTGTCCCATTGAGTATGCCATAAAATGATATCACTTAAAAGTGTATACTACTAAGAATGTATATTTGTTCTCACACCTATTGATACAATGGAAACTCTCCAAGGTTTGGGACCTTATTTTGGAGATAATATCCATAAGAAGGGATATTTTTCTTTGTTACACTCACCTAATTTTCTATAAACTCTCTAAATTTGTGCTTTCTCGACTAAGAAAAGGGTAAGAGCAATGCTAAAGTTGAAAATGGAAATAAAAACTAAAAATTGGGGTACTGCACAAATATTAAGGTTAATTATGCCTATACTTGACACACTTGGAAACTAAATAACTTGAAAACATTCAATTCATCTTCATACAATGACTCTTTCATCAATATTTCACATAGAGTTCTAGACAGACACTAACACTAGCTTGGAAGAAATCAATAATAATTGAATGCACTTCTAGATTAGGTAAAAATCAGACTTATACACTTTATATGACTTGTAAAAGTGTTATTTTTTTATACATAAATGTGATAAATTTAGATATAAACATAGGAAAATTAGTCATTAACTAAGTTACATCAATGAACATTAAGAACACACTTCATGAATAGTTTAAAAATGGAAAGAAAAAGTTAGTTCTTTATTGCTTCAAAGGTGAGGTAGTACAACTTTTGGAAAATTTTCAAGAATCCAAAAGTACAATCTCATCATAATCATTCAAAAATGAATATACATATAGAAAATAAGAAGAGAGAGAAGAAAAGAAGCTTCAATCTAGGAATGAGTCCCTGCCTAGTCATAGTTCACTTTTTACTTCAACTTTACTAATTGAAAACTAACACAAGCTTTAATTCCACCAAATTCCAATGTATCATTTGAGTTTAAAAATATTTTCCTTGGAATATAGTGTGGAAATTAGAGAGAGAAGGTATTTTTAATGTTTGAAAATTTAAATGTTGTTGTATGTGTTTGAATAGACTTCAACTTGAAGAGGTCTTTGACTATCTTTAGTTAATTCCTTGTAAATAGTTTGAACTCTTTCTGATTTTCACTAAAATCCTTTTAATTTTGCATTCATATTGAATTTTTGTGTTAGTTATCTAACATGCATATTGGAGTTTTAATTCAACCATCTTGACTTGTAACTTGGAGTTTGACTTCAATTAACTGTTTGTATCTTGCATGCATATTTGACTTCTTGACTTTTCTAAAATTAGCCTAAGGGTGAATAGTAGGATGTTATGTTGTGGAGCCTATTTCCAAATTACAATGTATTTCAAACACAGTATAGTTATTTTTATGGACCCCCTTAATGGGGAACCATTTTGGATTGACTTGGCTCATGGTTTTGGTACCTATTATTTTGTAAAACCTCTATATGGTTACCTATTGATGTATTATAGATGTAGTAGGAATACATCAAAAGTTAGAACTGAGTTTGAGAAGGAAAAATATAGAGTGTGAATTCAAGTGCAAATTTAGGAGAGTTTGTAGAGCATAGCTCCAAATAATATTTGTGCATTGTAATTATGAGAAGACTGATCTTAAAGTAGATTTTAGTATTATGACTTGTAATAAAATATGGAAAAGTGTTTCTTGGTGGATGGATCCTACATTGGGTGAACCATGTTAAATCTGGTCTTCTTGTTGTGCATTTTTTTAATTTCTATTCTTTATGCATCTCTGTTCATATCTATTATTATTACAATTCTGTAAAATCATTTTGTATCAATTTTTTATTTATTCCTAACATAGGAGAGAAATTTCATTTTTTTTATTGAACTATTCTCTTGCATGAAAATATAACATCAAATATTAGCCAAGACTTCAACTCAACTTATTCACTTTTGCATGTTTCAAACTCCACCTTTCTATGGCTAACTGAAGACTCTCCCTATTTGCCTTGACTTTGATAAATTTAGACCAAATGGGGAACAAAATTTAGAGATATAAAAATATTTATTTTTAATTATTCATTAAATACTTTTAAAATTATTCATTTTATGATGACAATCAAAACTCTTCATACTAATTCTTCTTAGAAGTGTGCATCTTTTGTGGCTTGACAAGCTTCTTGAATGCACTGTGAGAACCTGAAACTTGATGAATTTTAAATATTTGATCAGATAAGAAGTGTAAATATTTTTTTAACATAATCACCATGTTGTCACATACCTTAAAATAAAATTCCATCTCCAAAATTTATGTACAACTTTTAAAATTTCATTTTATGTTCTCTTGTGCTCTCTTGGACTCAAGAAACCCTAGTTTAAATTAGGGGGTCTAAAATGAGTTTTAAGAATAAAAATAAATCCTCCTATTCTAATTTAATAATTATCAATGGGTAAGACCTAATATTTTTAAAAAATCTCTAAAAATCTTCACCAAACTCCCAAACAAAAATTCACAAAAAAGTGCCTACTTGTTGCAGGGTGACTTGGAGATGTTTTTCAATGAGATGAGCCTATTTTTAATTTATTTTAATTTAATAATTATTTATTTTATATATATATATATATATATATATATATATATATATAAATTATACACACTATGAAATAATTTTTTCCATTGGAAGAAACTGAACACTCATTTCTAACTCCATTTATGAGTAAAATAGTGAAAACCCTTAGTTTCCTTCATGTTCAGAACTGTGATTTGGAATTTTATATCTTCTCAAGTATATTAAAGACATAAAAACACTTTTAAACATTAAATTAAATAAAAAATACCTTCATTTAAAATTTTAAGATATTTTATTCAATAAAACTCAAAATATGCCTTTTTAGTGTTTCCTAGCTTGCCTAATTTCATTTCTGAATGTCTATAGGTCTGAGTTTTGCTATTTTATTTATTTTCATGAGGGATAAATACCTAATTATTTTTTAATTTAGACCTTTAATAACCCATATGAACATTAAAACCATTTTATGTGCTCAACCAATCTCTTAAACTACTCAAAAGTTACCTTTTCTAACTCTCTCTTGCTTGCTTAAAACCTTGATACTTGTACCTTTACATTTATCCATTATTTACCTCAAAATTTTGATTTATGAAAATGTATTAATGTAATTTATTACCCTATATTATATCACATAACTTTTAATTTTAAACAAGAAACTCAAAAAATGCAATTATATCTCTTAAAATTGAGCCATTGGGGTTTTAAAAAGGTAAAGGTAAAGTAACTTTTCATTTTAGAGCACCTATTCTTCTTAAAAATTGTTCATAAAGTTAAGAAACTATAACATGAAAATAATGAATGTAATATTTAGGTAATAAGGGTATAAAAACATCCATAATAACATTTTAACCAACTCATAATCTCCTTCATGTATTGAGCATTTGAAAATTATCTTCACTAACTTACAACTAGCTAGTTAGAGGAATAAAAGAATCCTCTACCAAAACTTAGACTTGTGAGATGTTATAAAACATGGTTTAGTCATTATTAAGGATTTATTATATTTTATATACCTTTTGTAATCTTTACTCCATGAATTTAGTCTTCTTGAAAACCTACACATAAGCAACTTTGACCAATGGTGGTAAAATTATCAATAATAAACAAATATGAGAGAAGTCTATTGCTACATACCCATTCAATATTTTGGACATATAAATGTTGAGGAGGAATATGTATCCTTATATAATATCCACTAATATTATGTCAATCATTATTTATACTCATGGTTTATATGCTACTTGAATGTGCACATCGTTAAACTCTTCTATTATAAGGATCATGGTCTTATCCAACTATGAAACCATTATTTTTGATGGACTTGGAGTCAAACACAGATTTTGTAAAATTGATTTAGTCATCACCATGGATGAAGATATAGAATTGACTAAATAATTATGAATGTTATTTCCAAATGCTTAGATAGTCAATAATAAAGGTGGAACTTCTAGTTTAATTTTGTGTATAACATTGGTGTGAGTAGCCTTTGTCTTCTAAGTAGTTGTCTTCCCTATAATAGACCTCCATATGATCTCCTTTTATTAAGTAATCTGATATAGTTTATGAATATTAATTTTGTATTTGAACTTCTTCACATATTTAATAATGGTATACCCTCCTTTGCCTTGTTCCTCTTTATTCTAGAGCTATTCATTTCCTTTTTGGGGAGATGGATTGCTGTCAACTCTTGGATTTAGTAGAATTTTAGTGTTTTTTAGAGTAGACATTGTAAAGGGATATTTATTTTTTACTTGATGAGGTAAACAATTTTGAAACTAGAGATATGAATTGGATAAGTGAAGATTTTGATAATTGGACCCACGTCTAAGTATAATAAAGAGGGTTAAAAGGATCCCTCTAACAACCAAGTACAAGAAAGAAGGTTTGAAGGCTCACCCAAACTTTAACAAACACAACAAGTCAAATAAAGGTACCCACAACCTTGTCAAAATAAGATAGTTTTAAAGTTCTCATAACCTAGTAAAATACAATAAGAAATAACCAAAGGGTTTGGAGGATCTCACAACCTTGTGAAACATGAGGGTTTTAAGGTTTACACAACTGGAGGTTTTATGGGTCCCATAACATGTAGTACATAAAGATGTTATGAAATAGTGAATCTCAAAGGGATGCCACCCTTCATCATGTTTTCCTTGAGGACACTTTAGAACAGAAGTTCGACTGGAGAAGGAGGTCTTCCAGTACTTGGGTCTTCCACATAGCCTCCACACAACTAAATCATAACAAGTGGGATTATCTTCCCACTAAGATATACAGCCTTTATAAAACATGACAAAGGGTTTTTAAGGCTCCCATAACCATTAGATGAGGGTTTTGAAGGATCTCACAACCTTAGTACAATTAAGGATACTATATAATAATGAAATAATTAAAGATCCTTCTATATGACTTCTTAGAGGATTGTTATATAGAATAAATAAACCACTAGGAGTAAAGGATCTTCTATCACCTGGGTCTTCTGCACAACTTCCATGTAACTAAAATATAGCAAGTATGCATTTCCTCCTACTAAAACCAGGAAGGTGGATTCCTCTATCATCCACTCTAGAAGGATATGCTTTATTTGGAATCCTATATCCATCCCAAACCAAATTGACCTAAAATATGTAGGGTCCCCTCTAGTTTTGAACTTCCAATTATTTTCTCCCTTCTTCCACATTCCCTACATAATTTATGAGTGAAAACATGTCTAAGTAAAACCATATCCCCCAAGGAGGCTTCATCCATATTAGATAAATTATATAAAGTATCATAATGATTACTTGAAATCTCATAGCTTGAAATAACCAAGGGTAAACTCTTCTATCATCCACTCTTAAATAAAAAAATAAGACTGCATTAAAGCAAGGTCCTTCTAAAACTAGAAATTAGCTTTCCAAAAAAATTAACACTTTTTAAATAGACCAAAATACTTATAGTTCTAAGATGAGATAAATGGATTATTCCATTATCTAAGTGATCAGATGAGGTTGAATCATAGACTTCTTTAATATCCATGCCACTTAACAAACTAAGGTAGTGGATTCCTCTAACACCCATCTTACCCCAAAAAATAATCTTAGGGTGGGATCCTCCATCATCCACCACATAGAAGGACCACAGAAGGGTAGTCATGCCATATATGATAAACACACAAGGGGAAGTCCTATGACATCCCTTATATTATTTTTTCCCATGCCCATACAAATATCTAAATCTATTTCAACTAAAAATCTTGACACCATGCCACACCACCAGTAAAAAACTAGGTCAACATACTGGGTCAGGTCCTTAGTAAGTTTGGAAAACCATGAATTGTGTAGGTATAAACCATCATTTCTCCATGACACCTAGTTCACACCATAAATGATGTATACCCTCAAAGGCATACTATCTATACATATCTCTATGACATTTCCACCATTATTATTTCTAATCCATCAACTAATCTCATCCAACTCCTAGTATTATACCATCTTGGGGAGGGTAAAAAAAAGTCAAAGTCCATGCCCAAGCCCTAATCACCACCTTTAACATAGGGAACTAAATTTATCTTCCATCCATTCCACCTCCTACTATGTATTATCATCATTGTCTACATCCTTCCCCTAGATCTATTCTAAGATCTCTTATGTCATTTCCAAATGCTTCTTTACACTCTCTTGTCCCATTATCAATCCTCTATGACCTTGGTCATCATCCTCCCCACCTCTTCCATCCTCTCTTATGTATTTTTCCCACTCCCTAATTCAAAACTTCATCCTTCTACATTCATCATCCTATTACTAATCTTCATTATAGTTATCCTTTAGTTCATTTTTGTCTTCTCTAAGAATAAATACTCATGTGTTTTAAATACCATTGTAAGTGTTTGAACAACTAGATTCTAGATGGAACTATGGTGGATTATTTATAAATTCTTTCCTTACCATATCCCTCTAAAATATCTCAAATGCTACATATAATTACACACATTCAAGTTCAGCATGTTATGATGTATTATGGACTCTACACCAATTGAGTAGAGCCATTTCTACTATGTTGATCTCTCATAACTTTTTGGGTTGCTTATCTATATTATTCATAAGCTTATTGAATGTCTTGTTGTATCTTTAAAACTTAAAATTTTGGTTATTATTTTATCTAATGGTGTTTCCCATCTTCCTTTACATGATCAAAAAATCATTGCTCATTTTATGGACCATTATTTGGATGGAATCCAACTCTACTTTGGTAGAATCGGTTCCTTGTGCAACTGCAACATTAAAGGGCACTGAATTTTTATGCTATTAATGAATATTCATTATACCTAGTTGTTCATATAACCATAATTTTGATTGGGATTTTTTTTCATTAGAGGAGGTAGTGCATATATTTGATTCTGTTTAAAACCATAGACATTTTGATTAACATAAGGGACTAGATTTAGGGATAGAAAACCAACATTGATGTTAGGAATGATATGTATTTAAGGTTTCAACTATCTATAGATTTTGATAGTCTCTTTATATGTTAAAGCTAGAGTGGTGGCATTAGTAGTTCTTTGAAATAACATTGTGGTTATTATGTATAGAGTGTTTCTATACATTTCCAATTCCAATCATCCATATAGTCTATACCTTAGATTAATCCAAGCACACATCTTATATAACCTAGTGTTCAAATTCAAAATTAACTCATTAGGCTCCCTCTTTATTCTTGTGAAATGTTGATACACCAATATAGGGCTAGTAACTTATCAAAATTGGGCAAGGAACATGATCTAACATGTATTATAGGAAGTGATTGAGTTCTCTTGAAGGTTTAAGTACCAATCATAGACAACATCATGCAAGGTAAATAGGAAAATCTTGATACAACATCTTCATTAGTAACATTCATTAATCTTAAAGAAGCCTTGAAAGAATTAATGTGTTCTTCTATAGTTATTCCTCCTGAAGGGGAGAATAAGGTAGATATTTCTATGGGTTCTTAAGTAAAATTTTCACATCTCTCAGGACAATAATGGTGGATCTAGCTAACCAATGTGGTTATTGGGCCATATTATGATTGATGGGATGGATATTTCTTATTGGAGATGGTGTTCTAGACATAGGTATACTAGGAAATATTGGTATATATCTTGGTTTTTGATGTTATGATAAGGTTGAAACAAAATACTGGTTTGGGACCTAACCTTGGTGAGACTCTTGGGTGTCTCCAGTGTAATTTAATGTAGGGGATAACCTTTCACTAGGGAAGGCACACAAGATTCCCTCTTAGTGCCAACTTTTTTTCTCTTGATGTGGGTCTTGGGCACATTCCAAAATTTAAATGAGGTATCCTATAACATTTTAAGATCTCAATGGAGTTAAAATCCACTTTAGGGCATGAGTTAAAGGTATGGGTTAAACACCCTTATGGTGGAATAACAAGCATAACATGTAGGTTGTTAAAATTCATGTGGTGAAATGAATCTTATGAACGATATCAAACCTAAGTAAGTGAGATAGATGGGTGGTATCTAATCTAGAGTGGGTAGGTCTTAATAAATTCAAAAGGAGGGAAGTGTAGATTAGAAAAGAAGGTTATGTGATCTTAGTAGGTTACTTCCTAGGCTAGTAATTGGGTGGACAAGTTTTTTTTAAACTAATGCTTTTTGCTTGTAGATATTCCACTCATAAAATAACATAGTTAGGGAGTCTAAATAAATGGTATAGGAAACTCAATGGTCTCAATTGAATGTTAATCCCTTTAGAGTTACTATTGCACAACCTTAATTAGGAAATAATAACTCAGACCAAGAAGGCATTTAAGGTAGCTATTAGACATGATTAGAAGACTATACCAGAGAGAAAATTCTACTACACACTAAGAATATTAACATAGTTTTAACTAATTACTCAATAATCAATGAAATATACTAACTTTCAATATATTTTTCATATTTAAGGTTATCATACATCAACAAAAACAATCAAAATTATCCATAAATTTTGCACACTTCAAATTAATGTATTAACACAACTAAGCAAGCAAAACCTTAATAACACAAAAATGGAAGGAGAACACTAATTCAATTGCATGGAAATCAAAATTGATTTATTCTTATAATGATACACTTCCAACCCTTTGGAATGTGTAATTACATAAATATATTGACTTATGGAGGGGATGCCTCATCCTTCAAGTGCATGCAAAATCATGGTTACATTACAAACGTATAACCTTAGTTCTAATTTTAGCCTCAAAATTGCATGTGTGAATGCTCATATACAACTATAACTATGTTAAGATTAGTTGGCATATACAATATAATGCAATCCATGCATGCTTACAAATAATTCAAGAAACTTTACATTTATACTCGTAGTGTAAGTAAATTATAAGTCAAAAAATAAGTATTATCTTCATGTGTATATATAACATTATCTTTAACTCAAGGATGATAGGGTGTTTTCATGGCACTAGATGTTATTGGAGTCTTTGAAGTGGATACTTATGTTGAATTAGGAGTTGAAGCATCAATATTTTTCTTTGCTTTAAAAACTTGGTAGTGCTTATGGCCAATGTCATACTAGTCCCTGATTATGTATATATTAACATAAGTCTATGAACCTTATTTACCTATTCAAGGAGCCTTGCATGCTTAGTATTTTTATTTCTAAAGTTAGTTATGAATGTCTCAACCTTTGTGACCTTTTTCCTAGAAAAATTGAGTTTGGATTTTATTTATCTAATGTCTTTCCTTATATATTCTATTTGAAGATTTATAAAGCTTGTTGTAAGATCTAGTCAAAAATGACCGTGTTGATAAGCCTACCTATAGAATCCATATCCTATGAGAGCTTTAGCTCATCCAAAATCTGCCAAATGAGAGTTTCATGCTCTGAGTATTTAGGCATTACTGCCTCAGCTACATCAACTCACTCTTTGGCCTCATGTGTCCTAATGACTACCAAATTGAGGGTATTGGTAGCCTCTAATGGTGCCATAAGATGTGTGTATATGTTTTTCTAGTTGTAAAAAGAATAATAAATTTTAATTTATTCTCATTTACTTTCAAATAATTAAATAATTTATTAGTTTCTACTATGTGAGGTACCAATTCTTCCCTCATTACACCAATAGATTCAAGGACATTATACAACCTGGATTCAACATTTTAGACATCCATCTTTATTTATAATAGAACATGCAAAGTTTTATATTGTTCCCTTATTTTTTATTTATTACTCTATCTATCTCCTTACCATTTTAATTCCTTCATGTATTTCCACTAGAGCATCTTTGTGAGTTTAAATATAGGATTTAAAATACTCTATGTGTGGGGATTTCCCAAATTTTATGTCCCTCCTCTTGGATAAGGTATACATTTCTTATATCTCCTCCACTATGACTCTTTTCCCAATATCATCTTGAAAATTCCTCTTTTTAACCCTATTCACACTCCCAGTAGATTTTTCAAATATATAAATTATAGTGGGAAATTCTATGATTACTATATTAGGCCTCTTTTAAGCCTTTGATTACTTGTTTATTATTGACTATGGGAGGACTAGTTGGGTTAGATCCATGGGTTTAGTGTAGTCTAGGTATGATTAGTAGTCTCACCTAATCAAAAATGTATATTTAATGTTCTTTGATATTTTAGGTATGGTGAATCTTGGATATCCATCCATACCTAGGGTAGATGTCCTAAAAAATGCACACAATGTTATGAGTATAGGCATATATGTGAATTAAAGAATAAGAACCACATATACAATTTTATATATAGACTAGAGTGGGGTTCCATACTAACCTATTATGAGTGTAGCCATTGTTGATGAATACATCAAGGAGGTAGGACATCAAGTAGAAATTAACTCCTAGAGGTCTCTTATCTTTGTGCAATTTTTGTTCCCATAGTTTGGCACTGATTACGTCACCTAGGGTAAATGTCAACTACAAGGTCATCAGTAAATCAAGTAATGGAACCCAATCAAGGTAGATGATTTTGATACTTAGAAAAATAATATATTCAATAGGTCCATCCCAATTTAGACTCCCATCCCAAACTTGGTCACTCATACTAGCTGCTTATCCTTCAAGTTTATGGTTTCCTAGGGAGCATCCAACTACTAAGTGTATTCTCAATTGATTTTTATTTCTTCCATGCTACTACCCTATGAAAATCATAAGTAGCATATGAAATTGGGGGGGAGAGGTACCTTTAAATTCATCACTTGATATTCATTCAATGATTGGTTTTTTCTCTAAATGGTGTAGGAACACTCTAGTTATGATTGGCTTCATAGGAGGTTAATGAAAGGCATGACCTCTAACTTTGTTTCTAAAAAGTGTAGTTTGTGATAATTAAATGGGAGGATGTATATAGCCAATTAAAATTGAGATGGAATCAAATTTTCATTGTGTATATGCATGTCAACCTAGTGTATCACCTCCCATAGTGTTGAGTAGTTGCTACAATCATTGTTTCATATTGTAGGTTCAAATAATGCATCCTTGTATTTAATTGAATCTTTAATAGAAAAAATTGAAGGGGTAAGAGTTCCCTAAAATTATGTAGATGAAGATACCAATTTTATTTGACTATGTTGATACTGGTATGGTTTGTAAATTAACCACTCATCTCTCCTAAATGTACTAGCAGGTTGGAAACACTGGTATCTCGAGCTTGATTATAGGTGAGTAATCAAATTTACAAGTTAAATTGAGATTAATGGGCACATCATCATTAGAACTACTTTGATATATATTCATCATTCATTTATATTTCATGTGCCATTAATGTCTAACATATATAAGTTTGATTTGTTTGTTTAATTCTAACTTTACCACTTCATTTGGTGGGTATGCCACATAGGCATTATAGATACTTAGTAGGAGTGCCATATCATTGAATTTTTCCAAGTGTCATTTAATCACTTCTTTATCTTTCATTTAAAGTTCCATAGGGATTTTTAAGGTTTAGACTAAGTATATAATAGTGTTTATGGGGAAGATGAGTATCCTAAACAAATTTTATGAACACTTTTGTCAAAGATCAAAATGAGTTAGAGGAAAGCCTCAAATAATTTCACTAAAGACCTTGAAGAGCCAAACACTTTCATCGAAGACTAAAATGTGGTGAATTCCCACCAAAACATTTTTCATAATAATTTATTTGAAGACCCTTTTCATGTTAAGTAGTTTTTCTAAAGGGTCTTATTGAAAAAATATTTTGTAGACCTAGATAATCTGAAGTGTAAAACTTTGAAACCCTGATTCTTGAAGAATAAGTGATAAAGAGTAAATGGAAAAGTAATTTGATATAGGGTGAAAAAATATTTATAGGTCCTATAAATAAGAATATAGAATAGATGTTATGAATAATTCCTCTAAATAAAAAACTCCAAAAATTAGTTTCCTATGGAGATCCATATAAATTTGAAGCACTGAAAACAACTGAAGATAGGCCTTTGAATAAATTCTATTAAGCATAGTTCCAAATGAGTTTTCTGAAGACCTTTCCATATTAAGTAGTTTTTCCAAGGGTTTTTATTAAAAATATGAGATGATACATGCATATACACAAATTTTGAAAATAATTAGTTAGTCCAAAAATAAAGTATGTCTATAAGTCTATCAAATAACAAAGTTAGTGCAATACGTAGAGCCTTTCCCTTTAGAAGATTTTAAAGATAAAGCTATAGAAAATTTATAAAAGATAGTGGGTCCCTACTATAAAAAAAATAATAAGACTATTTACCAATGGTGTTTACAATGTAAAAGTTATGTCATTACATGTTGAACAATAAGATCATTGTTATTACCAAAGTGGATCTACTCAAGTATATACTTTCCAAAATAGCTTTATAGGGCTACATGGTAAAGTGGATCATGCTATTGAGAGAGTTTGAAATAGAATATGATAATAATAAGGCCATTAAGGTCAAGTAATCATAGATTAGATTGCATAATATCCTCTTTAAGATACTCAACCTCTTACATTTTGATTTATAGATGAGGCCATTATGACCACCATAGAAGCATAATCACCTCTTGAGGTAGACTAGTGGAAGATGTACTTTTATGGTTATTTCATAGCTTATGGATTAAGTGTTGAAATATTGTTTGTTATGCCATAAGGGGTTCTTATCTCAAGTCCTTATGCATTGGATTTCCCTATACCAATAAAATGGCCAATTATGAAGCACTCATTTAAAGGCTTCATCAAGAATTATAGTGTAACATCCAACATTTACTAGTGTATAATTATTCTTAGCTAGTTATCAATCAGGTCATGGACTAGTACTAGACCAAGGATGAGAAGTTAGTACCATATAAAGATACATTTGATACACTCAAGCATCAAATTGATAACATTAAATTTAAAATATTACCTCAAGCTATTAACTAATGCCATGGCCAACATCATCTTCATGATTTAGATCACAGATAGAGAAAGGGTTATCATTTTATTATTGAACATATCTTAGCACCAACACACAAATAATCAACCATTGAGGTGGTTTGTGATATTGTTGGTCCCATGTATCCCTAGTATTCTAACATATATGCCTATCTCCATGACCAAATTATTCCACCTAACCTATATTATAAAAAACAAAAAGCCTTCATTCACAAATCCTCTCATTATACCTTAATCAGACCTACCTTGTATTACAAAAGCTATGATGGAAATCTTATTCATTTGGTATAATCTCGATTAGCATTGAGATAAGTTGATGAAGGATTTTGTGGATCCCACACTAATGGGTCAATCTTAGACAAAAAACTATTATGTACTAGTTATTACTAGTTGACTATGGAGATATATGCAGCTACATATGTGAAGATGTGTGTAAAATGTCAAAGGCATGCTAATCTAATTCATGTTCCAGCCAATACACTCAAACTATTGATAACACCATGGTCTTTCTTAATGTGGGTACTCTACCTCATAGGGAAGATCAATCCTACATCCTTAGATGGACATAAACATGTCCTAACTACTACCAAATACTTAATTAAGTGGGTAGAATCCATTCCACACACTTACATAATTGGTAAGCAAATATCCAATTTCATATTCAACCTATCATCTACCATTATGGTATCCACTCTGATGTTATATTTGATAATGATAGATCATTTAAAAATAAATATGTGAAAGCACTTTTTACCCGATACCACATCAAACAACATTTTTCTATCGCCTATTACCCACAAGGCAATGGCTAGGTTGAGGCTTCTAATAAAACCATTATCAATATTATGAAAAATATTGTCAATGATGTTGGTCATAATTGGAACTTGTATCTATTTAATGCCCTCTAGGTATACTGTACCACATTTCATACTCCAATAGGTGCTACCCCCTATTCAGTTGTTTATAAAAATGAGGCCATTCTTCCTATCAAAGGTTGAGTTGCCTTCACTTTGGATTTCACTGCAACACATCATCAATAATGAGTACTACAAAGTATTTCACTTGTAGGAGATATAATTACTTGATGGAAATCACATGCCCACCTTGAATAATCTTTAGGATTATCAAAACAAATTAAGAGGAAAATATAATATGTGCATTAAGCATTGTGAATTTGAGCTTGGTGACATTATGTTAAAATAGAATCAGAATAATGTCAATGCTGAGACAAAAAAAAATGAAAGTTCTAACCAAACTAGTTAGGTGCTTATGTAGTTATTGCTAACTATATCTCTAAATCATATAGGCTCACCATACCAAAAAATGTGAACTTGATTAATTGATGAACATAATGCACATCAAACATTTTTACACTTGAAGAACTCAAATTATTGTCTACAAGGATCATTTAAATTATGCCACACTATACCTATTCTTTGTACTCTACCCTTTTGGCATTCTACTATGCCATTAACCCCTTGTTAAATGGTTATTTTTACTAAACCCACCTATCAATTTGGCCTTGGTTACAATTAATTTGTACTTCAATCAAGTTAAGTGGTTGATGACATTTAGATCCAGTAGTTATTTTAGAATCAAATGTTTAAATTGTAGTATAGGAAAGTAGTATGGCATTGGTCCTTGTAATTACATCCTTCATTTATTGTTATGTTTATTACTCATGTTAATAATTATAACTACATATGAATAAATTATTAACACTAACCCTTTTCCATTATTTTATAATTATAAATACTTATAGCCAAATTAGGAATGAACCTTTACCATGCATTACCACATCAACTTATCATTGTCGTTACCTTTTACCTTGCCATTTTCCTATACCTAAACTTGTTGGTACTTAGAGCCTTTTTTGTAGGTAGAACTACATTGGCATTAGTTCTTGTAGGAATATGTAGGCAATACTTTGATTCACATTGAGGTCATCTCAAACACCCCTTTTCCACACTCTCACAATTTTGTGATCATTTTTAAGTCATACACTCTCACCATTTTATGAGTTATGCCATGTTGTATCTCATAATTATCCATTGAGTTAAGATACCAAAAACATTGGCAACCATTTCCAATCATTCACCACTATAGGTGGAAATATAGTGACTTGAGGTCCTTTGGGACTATGTAGGTTGCACTCGATTTACATTGAGGTCAGCTCAATCACCCCTTTGCATGCTCTCATCATTTTATGAGCATTTGTAATCTATGTTCTTTCCATTTTATGAGTTTGACCATTTTGTATCTCATGATTCTAAATTGAGTTGAGATGCTTAGAAAATTTTCAAAACATTTGAAATAGTTGAAAAAACCCTAAACATTTATAAAAAACCTAAGAAAATCATAAAATCATGAAAATTGGCTTGGAATTTTCACATTAAATATAAATCCATCAAAATTTTCTGGGATGGACCATCTTATCTATATATGTTACAACCCCTCAAGTTCTACTTAAGAAAAAGCAACAAATTTTTATATTTATAAATAATTAAACAATTAAGTTAACATTCGAATTATAGAGTTTAATAATACAACATATCTAAATCAAGAGTAGACATAAAAGTACTTCTAATCAAAATATTACTCATAATAATAATCTTATACAATTTCAAGGTAAGAATTTACAATAGGACACAACAATGGTTGGTCTCACAATACAATATTTTTTGTTCAAATATATAAGTACATAATATAATTATATTCTTTCAAGCATACAACCTAATACAATAATGGATACCAAACTCTTTGGAGCTCAAGTAATGTCAATTCATGTTTATCTAATAATAACAAATGTCATCTCCAATTAGTACTATAGTGGGGAGGGAGAGCATCATCTGAGCATTTTTTCACTCCAACCATAGACCAACAATCCCCCACACATTTTATTATCAGGAAATGGCCCTCATTTTATAGATAGGTAGATAAAATGGTATGATAATCTAGTGAGATTTGCTAGAACCCTGTGTGGTTGTAAGATTTACTACTACTACTACATGATATGTATAATAAATAAGTAATATAATTCAAATATGATATCACACAATATGAAAATCAAATATATGAAATGACAATGTACATCTAACATTACTTTGGCCAAAGTTTTTTTATAATATTTGATCACTAGTGAAGTTGATTTTATCATACAACATTTGATCAGACTATCTATTGATGGTACTATCTAGGCTAGTGGGACTTGTCACACTCCCTATTAGCATCATCAATATGTATTCTAAAGTAAACATATATAACATAGAATATATTTTCAAGATTCATACATATTTTCTCGTATACAAGGAATAGAACATTCTTGAATAATCATTTTTATTTCACCTAATATGTCATGATCCTATAATCAAGTATATATAATAAAACATAATTTTAAAGAATTTAAACCAACCAAATAAGCTTTATTCGTGGATCAAATTTCTCTTTTAATACATGTAATATTTTGGGTTTTCATAGATAAACATTTTGGGCCTATCCTTAGCTATTTATTTATTTTTGATATCCACCGATAAGAAAACAAATGCTGTAAATCAATAGTTTGTTTTTTTCTTAGTCATCAACTATAATAAGCACTTAAATTAAATTCTTGGTTTATGATACTTTAATATAATTCTTTTGTATTTCCATTAAATATTTTCATCATCATTTGGAAAGAATCCATATTTATAACATAAAAATAATATAGTAATCCTAATCTCCTTGTTAGGAGATATTTATTCTTTCATTTTCTCTTCTTTTTTCAAAAACATAAAGGACTTATCATATTTCTATATATAATTATATATAGATAATTCATTCATAACTTATTAAATACATAGATTTATGTATAAATATTATTACTAGCTTATATAAATACTACTCAACATGTTTTAAAGCAACTTCTAAAATATTAAGCCAATATATTCAACATGAACATATTTAAGAGGATGCTAAGGATTAAGTAATATTTCAATGCAACTAACATACTTATACCATATAGACTATAATTGGTATGCTATCAATTAAATACAAAACACCCTTCTAACAGTTTATGACACATTGTCCAAATTATTTGGGTGTAGAATAAAAAGAAAACACAACCCTCTAACTCAAATGCAGGGCTCAAAAATACTCAACCTAATTAAAATTTAGATTCAATATAAAATAAAATGTTGGAAATAAAATAATAAAATATATGAAACAAACAAAAAAGGAGCATTGGTTGTGAATAAGGAAATGCACTTTAAAATGAGATGTAGATTATCTAGCTAGATGTTGATTATTACCAATATAAAATACAACATTAAAAAAACTACCATGATACTTTATAGAAATGAAATGTGACCACATACAGCTCTCACAGTGGGTAAAATAAAAAAAGACATGATTGAGTAAAATAATACACACTTATATGCACTGAAAAATTGACACTCGAGTCATCTACTTGGTAAAAGAAGGGATGCAACCCCTTAAAAATAAAGATGTAAGTTATAAAACACAATGTAATTAATAATAATCTCAACATAGATTTACTAAATACAACCCAGGCCAATAAATTTATTAAATAAAAGAGAATAAGTGTAGGTCTCTCTCTCAATTAAATATAGGCTATATGCACAAGAAAATATATGAAAGAACACATAAAAGCTATTGGAATCTAAAACATAACCACCAAATTATGGTGCAGGCCTAATAATTGAAAACACTGCACTATTATAAAATAGATTAAGCTCGACCCACAAGATATATTGACTATTGGTTAAAGAAAATACAAAGACTAAAATAACTCCAATGTTACTAAAAATCCAAATTAGAGGCAAAAATAAATAGGACATAGCTCTGTTAGCATGGGATGCAAGGTTTATTAAGCCAAACTCTTTCTTAAAAAATAAGATACTTCCATATGGTTCAATGCAGCATGCTAAAAATACAACTTTGCTTTCATAGGAATGGAACGTAACCTTTATACAATTAAAAATCTTCCTTAAAATCAATGCAACCTTATATATTTAATCAAATGTAAGGCTTAATAAAAGACTCAGCTAAATAAGGATGCTAGATGATTATAAACATAGCCTCTAGTGATTTAAAACACATATTTACATAATGAAAATGTCGATCTAAAGATTTATAATACATACTTTAAAATTCATTTACACACAAAGTATTATAAAATGTACTTGATGAAAGACTTTTTCCTTGATTTTGTTTTCTCTCTCCCCAACCTTAATTTATTCTCCTTTCTTCCTCTTTTTGACTCTTCTCTCTCTTTATAACCATCTATATTTAATTCACCCCCACACCCCTTTATAACACAAACTTTCTAAATTTTGTGCTACTAATTTTTTATGCAAACTCTCTAATTTTCCAAGTTTATCTTTATTTTCTAATTTTAAGTAAATTCTTGCATGATAATCAAGATTGCATTCAAATCAAGTTCTAAATTTATTAACCTTGTTTAATTTATTTTATTTCACTAAAATCAAACTAACATGCTAAGTTTAACAAAAATAATAATAAAATCTATTTTCTAAATTTTTAAATAAACTTAATGCATAATTATAATTTTAAGAAAATAAATCTCACCAAGATAATTATACCATTAATTTATTTTTATTTTCTAGATAATCGTATTTAAAAATACTGACACTTTTATTGTAACTAATTATTATTTTCTAGATTTAAATTCAAAAACCAAGTCAATTAGACTCAATAAATCAAATGCATACCAGAACTAATACTACACACACAATTAATCACAAATAATACACAACAACATTTTCATGCAAATATCATTTAAAATCTACTATGTGTGTAGGGTCATTAGCATTTTCCATTAGTATTCCCTCGATCGCTCCATCTAGCCTATCCTCTTTGATGATGCTCTCCTTCATCTAGCTTTGAGGGTAGGACCTATCCTACATCCACCTCATAACAAGTAGTTAGTTAGTATGATTCATAAAAAATATCACTAATTACACAACTAACCAATACATATCCATATTTGTACAAAATATAACCAACAATTATCACATCATGTACTCAAATCAATAATGTTACTTTCCCATTATAATAATTTCATAAAGCTAAAAATCAAAGCAATAGTAATCAGATACCATACTAATCAATATATAAAAGGTTTAATTGTCTTAGGGTGAAATCAGGATGTAAAATCCTCATCCCCTAAAACTGGTCATCTTAATGACAATTATTTAAATAATTGTCTTGAATATAAAAAGAGTCAAACATAATTTAAAAACATAGTATCAAATCTATCATGTAAATAACTATGGAAATGGCCTATGAAACTCATCAAAGTCTTCCCAAGTATCACTATCTTCAAAGTATTAGTCTAATACGACCTTACACTGAGACACCTCTTTTTTTCACAAATGAAGTTTATGAAGGTCAATTACTCTAATTCATGACCACCCTAGGATCCAAAACTTACAAAGCATTCCATTTCAAAAACATGTGGAGGATCAACTATATTATTTTTAAGATAATATATATGAAAAAATTATGTAATAAAGATAGGGATGATGGAAATGCAGGCTTATACATAATAGGATTGACCGCTTCTAAAACTTTGAAGGGTCCCACATATCTTGGTGATAATTTTTCTAACATATCAAACTTAATCGAGCTCTTCTATGACTTAACACACAAGAACACTTTTTCACCAATAAAAAACCTCCTATCTATCCTCTTCATTTTATCATAACTCTTATGACAATCATTGGCTTTAGCCAATCTCTACCTGATTAACTTAACTTGATCTTCCATTCTAGATAGCATCTCAAGCCTGAAGACTACCCTATCCTCTAACCTATACTAACTAGTTGGTTTCCTACACCTTTTTATGTATAATACCTCAAAAGGATCCATCTTCAATGCTAACTATAATGAGTTGTATGAAAACTCAACCAATGAAAGATAATATTTCCATTTGTAATGTTGATCCATGCAATACATACGTAAAATATCCTTTAAAACCTGATTCACTCACTCATTCTGACCATCAGTCTCTGGATGAAATGTGGTACTAAAATTTAAAAATGTACACAAATATGAGTTTAGAATCACCCAAAACCTCAAATTTATCTTTGGATCTCAATATAAAATTATCTTCTCTAGGAATCCATGCAACCCATACACTTCCTTTACGAACCTCTTAGCAAGGGTAGGTACATCATTTGTCAAGTTTTTGAGTATGAAGTGAGCCACCTTGGTTGATTTGTCCATAACTACCAAGATCATATCATGCCTACTTTGTGACATTGTTAAACCTTGGATAAAGTCCATACTTATCACCTACCACTTCCACTCTGGTATATCATGCAAATATAGCAATCCAACTAGGTGCACATGTTCATCTTTAACTCACTGACATTCTAGACAATGTGACATAAAATATATCATATCTTTATTGATTACCTTCTAAAAATACAAAGGTCTAAGATCTATCATGAGCTTTATTACTCTTGGATGCCCTGAATAAGGGGCATTATGCAACTCTTTCAACACTGTGCTTTGTATATTCTCTCGATCTGGAACATACATTCTCCCATTGAAACATATAAGATCATCACTCTCAAAATTAAATCCTTTATAATGAGGATCTTTAGCATTAATACATAATTCTTTCCTAACCTATTTATAGTATTTATCCCCTAGTGAGAACTTCATGACTTGTTCTCTAAAAATACTCTTGATAGTAGCTATAGTTGTTATGTACCTTCCATGACCCAAAGCATCAGCTACTCTATTATCCTTACCTTTGATGTAATTGATATCAAATTCATAGTTAGAAAGAAAATATTACAATCACCTTTAATGATCATTTAGATTTGGTTGGGTGAAGATATATTTGAGTCCCAAGTTATCAGTCTTGAGATCAAATGGTTTTCCCACTAAATAATGTCACCAAACTTGAAAAGCATGAATTATTAATGCAAGTTAAATATCATCAGGGGCATAATTCATGTCATGATTTTTTAACTTTCTCAATTCAAAATAAATTACTACACCATCCTTCACAAGGACTCCACCTAAACCCTCTCTAGATGCATCTGTGATCACTAAAAACTGACCATTGGGATTAGTAACTCTCAACACAGGTGCTGACGTAAACCTTTTTTTTAACTCTTGAAAAGCTACTTCACATTTTTTTGACTAGACAAACTTTTGGTTCTTCCTTTGCAAGGAGGTGATTATATTAGCTATCTTTGAAAAGTACATATTGAAATTCCTATAATAGCCTACTAATCTGATAAAAATACTTACCTCAAGCACCTTTCTAGGTGTTGGCCACTCCATAATGGCCTTTATCTTAGATGGATCTATATAAATACCATCTAGAAAAATAATATGCCCTAGATATTACACTCTTTCTTGGAATAATGCATACTTAGACAACTTGTATAACTTGTGCTTCTAAAACCATTATAGAACCAATTCCAAATGATGTAGGTATTCCTCTTTATTATTAGAATATATAAAAATGTCATCCAAAAAGACCAAATAAAAGTGATATAAATAGTCCCTAAATATGTTTTTCATGAGATTCATGATTGTTGTCGGTGCATTGGTCAAACCAAAAGGTAATCATAATGCCCATAGTGAGTTTAAAAAGTTATTTTTAGAATATCTTCATCCTAAATAATCAATTAATGATATCTTGATCTAATATCTATCTTATAAAATACCATTGCTCCATGAATTTAATCAAAAAGATAATCTATAGTAGGTAGCATATACCTATTATTTATAGTTTCATTATTCAACATTTTGTAATCAATGTAGAGTCAAAGGGTACCATCCTTCTTCACAAAAAAAATTGGTACACCCCATGGTGACATGCTAGGACTAATCAACCCTTTTGATAATAGTTCATAGAGTTGTACCTTTAATTCAACTAACTCAGTGGTTTTCAACCTATACAGAGCCTTAGATTATGGTTTTGATCTAAGTACGATATCGATAGAGAAATAAAATTCACATTTAGGAAGTAATTTTGGTAAATTATCAAGAAAAACATCATGGAAATTTCTAAGAAATGGATAATATTTGAGATATTATTCCATAGGTTTCTCCATTTCATTTATCTTGATGATAAATGCTTGACACCCTTTTACTTGAGCCTTCCTGAGTTGCATTGCAAAAACTTACCTGAGTTACAACTCTCTCTTTTTTCCCTAAATCAATGTCTAATTTCTAATATCATCCAGACACTAAACCTTCTTTAAATAGTATTCACTCTTAGACTTGTGTGTATAAAGTTAGTTGGCTCCTAGGATAAGGTCATATGACCCTAGTGGTATTACATATAAATCCACTACTATTGAAAATTCAAGTAACTCAACTACTACCTCAACTAAATGCTAATTAACCATGAATTTAGAGTCATTCCCATATTATATCGACCATGCATTTGCCATATATCTAGATTTTATAGGAAATTTACTAAGTAATATAGGAGTTATAAAACATTCAGTAGCCCCTATATCTATCAAAACATAAACTAGATGTTCAAATAAAATACATGATAGCTATATGGGTGATGTTTAAAACTTAGCTTGTCAGTTATCAATTACTACATGAATACATTGATGGAAAATACCCTATTGAGTATCAAGGCCCTTATTTTTTGATTTGTCTTAAGGAAATTCATGAGTATAATGATTACCAATATAATTGAAACAACCATCTAGTGGTCTTTTCCTGTTAGTTTGAGTATTTCCCTAAAAACTATCTGTGGAGCCATTACCTAGTTTCTTATCACCTATTTTATTGTTGGATATAGTATTTTGATTATTGAACTATCCCTTGGAGTGTCCTCTCTTTTGCTTCCAGTTCCTCTTGAAAGGTGGTTTAGAATTCCCAAACCTCTTCTTGAAAATTTCCATAGCCTAAACAATAGAGTTCAGCTTTTGTTCCTACTTTACTACCTTCTCAAAAACCTGGTCCATGGTGGGAGTTCCATGAACATCTACATTTCCACTGATTTGGGGTTTTAGTCCCATGATAAAAAAATTTATTCTGAACCTCTCATCACTTTGTTATTAAGGTACATTCTTCTAAAGTTTGGTTAACTACTCCCAGTACTCATTCATTGATAATTATCCTTATTTTAGATTCTAAAAATATATAATCTTCTAATTAAATTAAAGTTATGGTAACTACCATGACCTAAACAATGTCATGAATTGCTCCCATGTTATATGTTTGAGTTGAGGTTCATCTCCATCTTCTTGGTGGCACACCAAGTAGCTAACTCACCAACCAACAGGTAATCTCCCCATATTGATTTGGTTATTTTAGAGTAGGTCTAAATCTCAAAATACTTCTCCATCTCAGTCAATCATGCCTCAGATCCATCACCCAAAATGGTTCCATTGAAATTTGGTAGATTCACCTTTTTCATGTCCCTTGATAATTTTATAGCTACCAAATCTCTCACTTCCTACTAGTTTTTTGGTCAGTGAGGTGATCAATAGGTACTTCATGATGTTCTTCTTCACCTTGGCCATGAACTTATTTTTCTAGGGTTATAATCTGATCCATAGTATCATTCATAACTATGAGAATATGACTCAACTTTGTCAAATTCTTGATGGCAATCAAGTTATGATCAATGGGAGGGTTGTTGTCATTGACATATGAAGGACCCTCACTTGATGTTCTTATTTTCACCATTCTTCCTTCTCACTGAAAATAAGATTATGATAATGTTAGTGGACTCATTCATTCCTATAGTTCAAGCCTAAGCTATGATACCACATGTTATAACCCTTCAAGTTGTACTCAAGAAAACATAATGATTCTTTTGTAAACAATTAAGTAATTAAATTAACATTCAAATTAAAAAATTTAATAATACAACATAACTAAAGGAAGACTAGACATAAAAGTACTTCTAAATAAAATACAACTCATAATAATAATTTTATACAATTTCAAGGAAAGAATTTACAATAAGACACAACTACAGCTGGTCTCACAATAAAACATATATTGTTTAAATATACAATTACACAATATAGTTACATTCTTTCAAGTATACAACTTAATACAATAATAGATACCAAACACTCTAGAGCTTGAGTCATGCCAACTCGTATATTATTGATAATCAAAAATGTCATCTCCAAATAGTAATGCAATGGGGAGATGGAGCATCATCCAAGCATTTTTATACTAAAACTATAGACCAACAATCCCTTGCATAATTCACTATCAAGAAAGGGCCCTCCCTTCATGGATAGGTAGATAAAATGGTGAGAGAATCTAGTAAGATGTGCTAGTACCCCGTGTGGTTGTAATATTTAATACTACTACATGATGTGTATCATAAAGAAATAATATGATTCAAACATGATATTGCACAACATGTAAATCAAACATATGAAATGATAATGTACATCTAACATTACTTTGGTCAAATTTTTTAGATAATATTTTATCACTAGATTGATCAATTTCATCACACACCATTTGATCAGACTATCTATTGATGGTACTACCTAGGCTAGTGGAACCCATCACACTCCCTATTAGAATCATCTATACATATTCTAAAGTAAACATATATAACATAGAATACATTTCCAAGATTCATACAGACTTTATCCTATACAAGGAATAAAACAATCTTGAAAAATCATTTTTATTTCATCTAATGTGTCATGATCCTATAATCGAGTATATATAACAAAACATAGTTTTCAAGCATTCAAAAAAACTAGATAAGCTTTATTCATGGATAAAATTTTGTTTTAATATAGGTAATGTGTTGGGTTTTCATAGATAAACATTTTGGACCTATCCTTAACTATATATTTATTTTTGATATCCACCGATAAGAAAACAAATGTTTTAAATCAATAGATTGTTTTTTATTAGTTATCAACTATAATAAGCACTTAAATTAAATTCCTTTTTTAAAAACCTTTCATATTATTATCATGTATTTCCATTAAATATTTTCATCATCATTTGGAAAGAATCCATATTTCTAACATAGAAATAATCTAGTAATCCTAATCTCCTTGTTAGGTGATATTTATTTTTTCATTTTCTTTTCTTTTTTTAAAAACTTAAAGGCCTTTAAAATTTCTATATATAATTATATATAGACATTTCATTCACAACTTCTTAAATACCTAGATTTATGTATAAATATTATTGCTAGATTATATGAATGCTACTTAAAGGGTTTTAAAATGACTTCTAAAATATTAAGCCAATGTATTCAACATGAACATATTTAAGAGGATGCTAAGGTTTAAGTAATATTTCAACACAACTAACATACTTATACCATAAAGTCTATAATTGATACATTGTCAATTAAATACAAAACAACCTACTAACAGTTTATGATACATTTTCCAAATTATTTGGGTGTAGAATAAAAAGAAAGCATAGCCCTCCAAATAAAATGTAGGGCTTCAAAAATACTTAGTCTAATTAAAATTTAGCTTTAATATTAAATAAGATGGTGGAAATAAAATAATAAAATACAAGAAACAAATAAAATAGGAGCAATGGTTGTGAAGAAGGGAATGCACTTTAAAATGGGATGTAGAGTATCTAGATGGATGTTGCCTCTTACCAATATAAAATGTAACATAAAAAAAACTACCATGCTACTTTAAGGAAATGAAACACAGCCACATACAACTATCACATTGTGTAAAAGAAAAAAAGGCATGATCAAGTAAAATAATACACATGCATATGCACTAAAATGATGGCAATAGAGTCATTTGCTTGCTAAAAGAAGGGACTCAGACACTTAAAAATAAAGATACAAGTTATAAAAAAAGATGCAATCAATAATAATCTCGATACAGATTTACTAAATATAACCCAAGCCAATCAATTGCTGAAATAAAAGAGAATAAACACAAGTATCTCTCTCTCAATTAAAGACAGGCTATATGCAAGAGTATATATATGAAAGAACACATAAAATCCATTGGAATCTAAAATGCAGCCACCATATTATGGTGTAGGCCTAAAAATTTAAAATTCTGCACTATTATAAAATATATTGAGCTCAACCTACAAGATATATTGAGCATTAGTTAAAGAAAATACACAGACTAAAAGAAATCCAATGTTACCCAAAAGTCAAAACAGAGGCAAAAATAAATAGGATATAGCTCTATTAGCATAGGATGCAATATTTAATACGCCAAATTATTTATAAAAAAATAATATACTTACATATGGTTTAATGTAGCATGCTAAAAATACAATGTTGCTTACATAGGAATGGAACACAACCTTTGTACAATTAAAACTCTTCCTTGAAATCAATGCAGCCTTATATATTTAATCAAAATGTAAGGCTTAATAAAATACTCAGATAAATAAGGATGATAGATGATTATAAATGAAACCTATAGTGATTTAATACATGGATTTACATAATGAAAAGGTAGATCTAAAGATTTATAAGACATACTTTAAAACTCATTTACACAGAGATATTATTACAAAACCTACCCGATGAAACACTTTTTCCTTGATTTGATTTTCTCTTTCCCCAACCTTAATTTATTCTTCTCTATTCATATTAATGACTCTTCTCTCTCTTTATCTATCTATAACCTTCTATATTTAATTCACCCCAACACCTCTTTATTTATAACACAAACTTTCTAAATTATGTGCTATATATTTTTCATGCAAACTCTCTAATTTTTTGAGTTTATTTTTATTTTCTAATTTTAAGCAAATTATTGTATGTTAATAATTATTGAATCAAAATTAAGTTATAAATTTAATAACCTCATTTAATTTATTTTCTTTCACTAAATCTTATAAAACTAACATGCTAAGTTTAACAAAAATAATAATAAAATCCATTTTCTAGATTTTCAAATAAATTTTATGCATAATTCTAATTTTAAGAAAATAAATTTCACCAGAATAATTATGCCATTAATTTATTTTTATTTTATATATAATCATATTTAAAAATAATAATAATTTTATTATAATTAATAATTATTTTCTAGAGTAGCTAGTAGAGGTAGAGGGGTCCCCGCTTCCAATGACAAGGTGGAGCTCATGAATTCCCTTCATAAATTGTACATGAAAATATCTATCTAGAAGCTTTTGTGTAGTGAAATTAAGGATGAGTTTGACAATTTAAAAGGTATCCTAAGTCAAAATATGGCTTCCTTTAATTTGGGCAAGGATTATTCAGTTCACACTCCACAGGCTAACAAGTCTACTCACAACGGTAGAGAGGAGAAGGTTGATCAGGTTCTTGAGGAGGAGAAAGTGGAGATCCAGTCTACCAGCCTCAAGCATAAAAGATAGGATGAATACAAGGATCAATTCATTATAATCCATACTAGAGGAAGGAATAACAAAGGTGATGGTAAATAGACCAAGTAGTTGGTCTTTTATTCTGAATTGAAATAGTCTATTTTCTTTTATCTCTTTTTTTTAGGTCTCTAGTTTTTTGGTTGAATCTTGGCATAAGTTTGGTAGCAGGGGGTTTTAACTACTTGGTTCATGTTTTTTCCCTTTTTTTCCTATTACTATGTTCTTTCTTTCTTTTGATTCTCTCTTGTAAAGGGAATGAGCCCCTTCAACCTGATCTTTAATTGATCAAATAAAAAATAACTAGTTTATGGATTTAAATTCAAAAACCAAGTTAACTAGACTCAATAAAATCAAATTCATACCAAAACTAATTCCACACACATAATTAATCATTAAAAATATGCATTAAATTTTTTATGCAAATATCATTTAAAATCTACTATGTGTGTATACACATAATGTTTTCAAACTTGTATTAATTATTAACACTTTGTATCTTGCAGGAACTTATCGAGGCTCAATCTCTCTAAGTGCATGCATTGGAAAAGGGGTGGGTAGACCATTAGTGCTTCATAATATTGTTGTTCTTTTTATCACTTACCATCTACACACTTGTTTCCTAAAACCATTCACCTTGATCTTGTTCTTCTCAATCCTACCTATTCTAGTCTTTTCCTCCTTTCATTCCTCCTTTTCTTGCCTTAACATCCTTTTTGATTCTCTATTGTACTGGATCAACCCATTACAATTTTGGGGTATTATTTACTTTCTTGGTTTGTTAGCCTTTCAGTCAACCTAGCACAAACCTAGTAAATTATCCTTGAAAACACATTGGGTCAACTGGGTCGAACCCATATAATTGACATTCTTAGGAGGATTTAGGGAAAGATCTACTTATAATATAAGGTAATTTACCACCATTTCATAAGAAAATAATTATTAGCAAAGAAGTATGAGTGAACATCTACTTATTGACCATTATACTTGAAGAATAAAGCTTAGGGTTCCATACTTTCTTAGGAGATATGGATATTGTCTTATAGAAAAGTCTTTTGGATGCTTAGATAGGTTGTGTAGCCTAGAGTTGGTTTATCTTGGTTATCCTTACATACCACAACAATATCTTACAAATCACATTGGCCAAGGAAGAGATTGAGGCTTGGTGGGTTTGTCTTCAAAGGTAATTATTCCTAACTTTATTTCTCCTTTGTATGAGTAGATAGATAATGCATTTGTATTCTTCTCTCCATTTATTTAGGATTTTGTATACATTGACATGAGTACATGTCTTTTAATACATGCTTAGTTTAGTTGTTTATTTTATTAATTCTAACCCCCACTTTGTGATATAAGCTTTGGTGTGCACTAGATTATATTTTGCTTTCTTGTTATTAGAATAGAGTGAACATTTAAAGCCTTAGGACTCTATTAGGGTTGTTGTGTGATTGTGTTAGACTATAGGCTTTGAAAACCTTCCTAGCATGATGTGTTGTGATAAGTGATACAAATGATCCCTTAATCAGGTCTAGTGGATCCCCATGTTACTCATTCTCCCACTTAACAAGTGTATCCCAATTGGAAGTGTAGGTGTGATCTATCTTATTCAATCTAGGATTAATTCATAAACATGATGCGTTTTCAATTGCATACATTCTAGTGAACCTAACATAAACTAAACATTTTAGGTTTTTTTATCAATTTTACCTTCATTTATTTTGATAATCATTTTTATCATATATTTTTAACATTCTCTATTGATTCTATTGACCCATATTTTTATCTCTATGCACAAGTTGTAGGAAAAGACAACTAGATCAACCCAGTTGACCTAGTATAGGTTTAAAACTTTTTAGACACCCAGTTTAGCCTACTAGGTCAGCCTAGTTTACCGCTTATAGTTTCAACACTTTTTAGTAGGTTCCTATATAGCTTGATCAATACTGTCAACCTAGTTTGTAGGTTTCTTAAGCATACTTCCATTTTCTATACCACTAATCTTCTTCATTACATCTCTGATCCACCAAGGTTATTTTTTAATTTTGTATTTATCTTTTTTATATATTTCCTTTCATTGTTTGTAGTCTTCAAAATTGTCCTTGCATAGTCAACTAGATTAACACTACCAACCCAGTTCTATGTTCTGTGTGTTGTCTAAAATAACTGGATTGACACTAATAACCTAGTTCATTTTTAGACCTTGCTTTTGTATTACAGGTTCAACCCTATCGACCCTATTCTATATTTTTTGCATATAGTCTTCACACTATACCTTGTTTCAAAGTTGTAATCAACCTCATATTTGTTAGTAATTAGCTCACACATTTTATTTTCTTGTTGTTTGCATGCTTATAATAGTTCACATAGTTTAATAATGGGATTTTCAATTTATCACTTAGTTTCACTATTTGTATTTTCTTCACACACAACCAAATCACATAACATAGATAATCACTTTAAACATTTGTCTACCCTCGGCCAACCTACTTAGATTTCATCACTAAGGGGGAAGCTGACTTGATGCTCTGGTCAAGTATAAAACATGGTTAATGGTATATTATGGATAATCACTCAACACCCTTATCATTATGGTATGTGAAGTGAGGGTGTGGCCCTAATGCCAAGCTTGTATCATTTCCACTAGAGTCCCTTTTAGCCCAAACTACTTGAAACCATACCTAGATTACTATTTAGTACCTTGATTATAGCCAACTTCCCATTACATTAAAAATCACATCTTAATAATCTAATAAACAATCAAGTTGAACAATTATTTAGCTTTACTTTTCAAGTTGATTTCTTTATCTTTACTCAATTTTGTGCACAAAACCTTGCATTAGCCAATGTCTGTGTAAGATTTTGTTTTGTATGCTCTAATTGGATTGTCTAGCATTAATCCAATTAGCTATTTATTTCCTTTCAGTACTTACTAATTTTCATTACTTTCAAAATTACTTTATTTCATTTTGTAATCTATTTTTAGGCTTCTTATGTTCCCTATTTTTTGTACTAGATCGACCCAGGTGATTCAATTCTTTTTTTGCTTTTATAAATTATACTGGATTGACCCAGTCAACCATGTATAGTTTTACAGTCCCTATTTCTATATTGGGTTGACCCAATTAACCTTACAATGTTTCAATCACCTCTTTTGACCCTTACTTTCTCATCTTTCTTCTTTTTCTTTCATCATGTACTTTCTATTTGGTGATGATATTGAGTCATAGTCAATAGACATGATGAACTTTACCAATCCTCATAGGGTCTCCTATAGATAGAGTAGGGATCCTCTTTTAGATGATATTAATGTTCATATTTCCACTCATACATTAAAATCTGGGATCCCTCCTTATACCTCTTCACATCATAATCCTATTTTCATAGAAAAATAACCTGAGTTAGAGTATACTCCTGAGATGATTTTATTTATTTCTAAATTTTCTCAATATAGAGGAAAGGATCCTTATACCATTTAAAACCTCATGATTAGTTGTTAAATTGAAGAGCCTCATTCACCCACTCTTATATTCTCAATAGGATTTAGAGGTACCACTTTCTTTAGTTCTCAACCTCTTCCATCAATTTTGATTCCTTCTTATGCCATGACTTCTTCTTCTCTAACCTCTTCTACCTCCATTCCTAGTATCTCAACTAACATGGTGGGTTATACATCTAGTGGGCCTCTCATAAGGTCTACCATCATTAATCCTTCCACTAGTTCATTGTTTTCTACCCAAGGCAATCATGCTTCTAGTGCTTCATCCTCTCAAACATTCACTAGTCCATCTTTTGCTTCACAAGCAAATTTTTCCACGAGTGCCTCTCTTTCTCACAATTATTATCAAACACATATCAATTCTAATAGTGGTATCCAAGCCACTAATACCAATTCCAATGCATCTAATGTTAATTAAATACACCAACTTTTTTTACAAATTCTAAACCAAATGAATACCTTTCAAGCTCATAATATGAACTAAATGATGAGAATTTAAAACCACCTTCTTAACATTCAATATCATCCAAAACCAATGGCTTGGGACACACATATCCAAAATGTTCCCCCTAATCCTCTTTTATATTCTCAAGGCAATCTCATTCCTTAACCTCCTTTAGTCAATAAAACCATTAAACATATACAAAATGAACCTCTCACTACTCAAATTTACAACATTGATATAGGAGGTATAACACCTAAAATTTATTATAATGGGTCAACTAATCCTACCCTTCACCATAAAACATTTGGAAATATTTATAAGGATTGGGTCAAATTAAACACCTTTGTTGCTACCAAGATCCTAGCCAAAACCCTCACAGGTAATGCCTTAGATTGGAAAATAAACTTAGAGCTCATTCCATTTATAGTTTAGATGACTTCATAAATGCTTTAGTTTAATAATTCTAAACTAATGATCTTCCTGAAAACACTCTGGCCCATTTCATTAACTGTAAACAACATGAGAATGAAACTGCCCAAGCCTTTGTTAAGTGATGGAAGACTTTGTCAAACAAATGTGAACATAACATGGTGGATGACAATATTTTTCATCTCTTTACAAATTATCTCTTTCCTAAACTAAAATATTGATTCCTCACTCTCTCTCCATATACCTTGAAGGAGGCTATTAACCAAGCTAAAAGACAAGATTTCCTAATGCATCAATTCAAGCCACCCCAACCTTCTATGGGTCCTCATTTATTACTTAATAATAATAACCACAATATAACCAATGATGGTGTTAATTATTCTTATGACACCATTCATAATGTTCAATCTGTTGTTCCTAATCCTTCTTTGGAACTAGATCCTTCTCAAAAATATACTAATCCTTATTTCTCTTAACCCAATAACATCAATGTTCAAAAACCTTTATCCTTAGCTAAATTAATTAAGTGTCTACCCATACCTCTTCCATGAGAGATTGACCCTACATATCCTATGAAATCTTGGTATGATCCTAACAATTTTTGTTAGTTTCACGCTAGTTGGGGTCATTGTCATGAGACTTGTAGACAACTTCATAATTTAGCTAAGGATTTTCTTCTTGAACCTAATTTTGATCATGATTCCATTATCTGTAAGTGCCAATAATCCTATGAAATTGATTTTAAGGACTATAAATCAAATGACAAAACTCAAGCCTTAAATCAAGCAAATTCTCATTTAGATATCTATAAAGATCCTTTACCTAATCATCAACCTATCCAAGCCAATTAATACAAGCCCACCCCTTCCACCAATAATGGAGAAATTTTTATTGAACCAATTTTCAAATAAAATGTGGTTATCATGAATAATGTGTAAAGGGTGGTGGTTTTCATTTATTCCCAACCTATCTACACTCCTCCTTCCTATAAGACATATCATGTTATCCATGATTCTTCTCCAACTCATTTAAATGGGTTGGGGAAATAATATCTTATCACTTTTGATGATCTAATATATGATTATCTATTGGATAACACATCCCATTATATTTCTACCACTCTTCCATCATCTTCCAATGCTAATGATAATCAAACTTATACTAACACTTCTTCTAATTCTAAAAATCAACTTAAACCAACTAGTTCATCATCTCAACATTATTTACCACCTTGTTCCAAGCATTTTTCTTCTTCTTATCAATAAAAAATCCAATGTACTTAGGTTCCTCCTTTTGTGGACCTCAACCATTATGCACCTATATCTAACAACATTCATATGGGATATGATGAGTGGGATCCCATTATGGAGATCACTAATCTCCCATCACAAATTCCATTCCTTGAGCTTATGAGGACTTATCCACATCATAGAAACTACCTCATGTAGATATTATTCAAGATGATGTCCCTTGTCCTCCCCTAGTAGGATGGGAGGTAGCTTTATCCAATTCTAAAGATAGTATTTTACAATAATGTGAAGAGATGTCTATCCACATTGGCAAGACCATAGACACTTATCTTTCTCTAAAATTTCTCATAGCTTCTATGATCTTGATGAGATTTTTATTCATGCAGATGATCCTCCTTTATTCATTAGCATCCAAATTGGTGATATCCAAGTTAAGCATGCCTTGATTGGTGAGGGTTCTATCACCTATGTCACTTATCTTGAATTAAGACCCTTGGGTATTTTGAATGTAATCTCAAGTCTACACACAACACACGATAAGGATATAATCAAAGGAAAATGCCTCCTCTAAGTCATGTGTGGCTTCCCATTACCATTACACCTATCACCATTCATGTGAAGATGATATTTAACTTCCCCCTTTCTTATAACATCTTGTTTGGTAGGTCGTGAACTCACCACATGAGATAAATCACTTCTTCCACCTACCAATACATTAAATTCCCTCATAATGGAATAATTTATAGGATTCAAGATGAAACTAACCCTTGGAATTTAAAACAATTCCAAGATCATGGTGTCTTTAAGACTCCTAATCTTGAGCCTTTTCCAAGTGTTCCATTTTATGAGTCTCAACATCTTAAATTTCCTATTAATTCAACCCACAGTTACAATGGGCATCCTAAGCTCATTGGCAACATTCCTCCTAACCTTTTATATTTTGATGATGATGAGCCTGATGAGATTAACTTAAAGATTAAAACTTATGATCTCTCACCTCATCTAATCTCACAACTTCCTTCTTCCTTAAAACCTCATTCTTTTAAACCTCATTATGATGACACTCCCATAGTCTTTACTAAGACTAAGCATTCTATTCACCATGCTTAATCAAATGAGAAGGTTATCCCTACTTGTGTCATTGATCTTCACACCCCAAATTATGATGATGGATATCCATTAGATGGTCCATTATTAGGTAGTCTTGTCTAGGCTCATGATGCTAAGATTGTCCAGTATTGTTCTTCTTTACTTGAATCTTTTCATGCATCTCATCATTTTCCTTCAGTTATAGTTCCTATTTTTTTCATTTTCCCCCTTTATCATAGGGTAGAGATGACACTAACACCTCTAGTTTATAAGGAGCCACATAAGACTATGGTCATGGATCATGTTATGAATCAACCTTACCATTTTTCTAGGTTCCTTAACTCTCATCATTAGTTTACCCTTGAGGTTAGTAAAATCCTCCTTATACCTTCTATATATCATACCCCTCCTTTAATAGAGCTTGCTATAGTTGAGACTCTTATTGAGCCTATTATAGTTGATCCTATTTTTTCTCCTACTATTGTTGAGTCTACCCCTCTTTTTGATACTATTATTCATCCCATGGAGCCTAGTTCCATTCCTTCCTCATCACCACCCTCCCTTGGTGATGGTTTGCTTCCCTTGCCTAAGATGGCTCCTCTACCCACCAAATGGGTTGATGAGTGTTCTTTGGCTTCTTCCACTCCTATTTTACCTTATTTTATGAGTGATTCTAATAAACCACTCACAAGTGTATATATTAATTACATGGGGATAGATAACCATTCTTCTACCCATTATCACAAGTTGTGACAATATATTAATACCTTGCATTCTTCTTCTTGATCATTAGATAAAGTTATACCACCCCTAAAATTACTTCCTAAATATTTGTCCAAGTATGGTGAGGTATATTGTCTATGGCATCTATGAGACACCCATCATATTGATCATTATCACATCCTACAATAACATCTCAAATATCATCTTATAGCCATTATTGGACCTTATACCACTCCTCCCATAGGTCATTCCTACAAAAAGGTTCCTCCTTGTTCTACCATGGTTCCATCACCTGCTATGGTCCCTTCACCACCTTCTATGCCTTTACTTGTAGACCTTCCCTCACCCATGAATCCTTCTCCACTAGTGAATCCTTCACCTATGGATCCTTCTCTACTAATGATTCCTTTTCCTTCCATAGATCCTATTTCCACACATTCTCTTGACCAACCTTTTCCTAGTTTTCCTCTTCAACATAATCTTTTGAGAATTCCTAATTTTATAATTAAAGAGATCATAAAATAAGTATTTTCTCAATATTCATTGAAGATTTATGAGACCTTAGCAATAGTGCAATTATAGCTTCATATATATTCATTTGATGCATTGGATAATGTGTGTGGATGGATTTACTAGTATCTATGAGCACATTCATGGAGCTTTCACATTTATATTTGGATTGGATGTGTGCTCTAATCTTATTTTTATATGTTATATCATTTGACACTATGTCAAATTTTTGCTTATCTTATATCATGATCTTATTTTTTGTACTATATCTTTCTTCTCTTATCATTTATTTTTTCAAATGATTGTTTTTTATTTATCATTGCTTTCCCTTCCCTTTTTCCTTAAAGTTTTTCTCAAATATTTCTTTCTTGTATCTTTATGATTGTTTTGGTTTCTTATCATTATTTTTCATAGATAATTTGTCATGATGATTTGGTTATACTTACCTTATTCCCCTTGGTTATTATCTCCCTTTACAATGTGATTAGTTAGCAAATAATTTATCTCATTATTTTATCCTTTTACCGGTCCACTTTGGATCTCCTTTTTCCCTCTTCCTTTTTCCATAAACTAATCATATACATGGTTGAGACTTGAGATCACATGTTAGTTCATTATTAAGCCTAAGTGTCTTAGTCAGTTTTTGTCTTTGGTTACTTAGCTTCCTTTAGCCTTAGCCTATAGCTCATTCATTTGTATCACTATCTCTCTCATGATTGGTCATTCCAAATCCATATGGAGGAGGAATATTAAAAATCCTTCAAAAGAAAGTTAAAATCCAAATCATTTAAAACAAAAGGCAATGATATCAAAAGGCAAAAATTAATCTTAAAATTCTAATCACACTAAAATATGTGATTCAAAGCATATCTCCTTATTTTATTCTAATCTCAAACTCCACAGTTGGCCTCACGGTAAAGCCAAGGTCATTTGGGGTGTAATAGCTAGTAGATTAGAAGAGAAGAATAAAAACAATATTTTAGTGCTACCTAATTTCTCATGAAAGTACCTAATCTTCATAGAGACCGATGGATCTATAAGGGGTCATGAAGAGTGAGGAACACATCATGGGAAGTTAGGTCCATATTTATTTTCTTATACCAATCTAACTTCATGAGTTGATCTTAGTAGCACACCTATTTTCCTACAAAGCTTTGTGTCTATAACAAGTAGGTTTCCTTTGTACATAGATGACCACTAGTTACTTAGTGTCTTCTCATGTTATTAGTATGCCTCTTGCCTCCTAAAGTCTTCTCATAAGATGCACAAGTCTTGTTTTTTACACTCCCTTTTTCATTCTTTATTTCCATTATATTTCCTCTTGAGAAATTTGTTGTTTGGTGTACTAATCACTCCCATTGGGATTTCATTTATGAGTTACTTTGTAAGACCACATATAAGACCCAACTATCCTAACAAATTACCATGTTTTCCTTCCTATTAACCACATCCTTGATTACCCTATTTTCCTACTTATTCTACCCTAGTGTTGTTCTCTTTATTGAGTTGCAGTGTAAGACCATGGATAGGACCTGACCCTCCTAATTTTTTTCCAATATCCAAGTCACCATCCAAATTACATTTGTCAAAGTTGAGATAAGATTCGATCGATTATAAAGTTACAAGTCATTTTACATGCTTCCCATCTTGATATTTAGTATGTTGTATGCTTATTTCGTTTTTATTTCACCTTTTTATCTTCTTATTTTTTGAGTGTTTAAGATTTCAACCATTTCTTGAATTTTTCATACTTTCCATCTTGAATTAGTATGACCAATTTAAGATCAAAATATTTTTCTTTCATACTTCCCATCATGATTTAGTATGATTTATTGACTTAATTAATTTGTTTTTTATTACCATTTTTTCCCTTTTTCATACCTTCCATTTTATTACTTTATTGTCATACTTCCCAACATGATATTTAGCATAATTTTACTTGTTTTAGTTTGGTGAAAAAAAAATTCACATTGGTTTAAAAACAAATTCCTTTTTACCATATTCATTTTCCTTTTCTTGGTTATTTATACTTAGTCATTTTTTATTATTACACATTTCCCATCTTGAAATAGTGTGTAATGCATTTTCTTGATTAATTATATTTTTCCAAGTCCTTTTCACCTATTTATTTTTAACCATGCATGTGTTTTTCATAATGATAGAAAAGAAACCACATCTCATATATTTACTATAGCATATACAACAAAGCTAAATACATGTGCTAAAAATATATATCCTAAGCATCCATAACCTCAAACATAATAAAAAACCAAAATCAACCATAATGATAACATAGACATCCAACAAAAATATGCCAAAATGATCTATATATATATATATATATACACATACATATCTCATGCGTTTTATATAATAAATGTAACCATATATAATGCCTTAGCTCTATGGATAGGTCCCATCGTATCTATCTCTTGGCCTAGATATGCTACCTGCTAAGGCCTCGGTCTAACTCCTCTAAATGGTACATTATAAGGAGTCTATCCAAGATCTTAGACCCTCTACTAATCCATATAGGTGTGCTACCCACATCTATGACTCCATCATCTAGGTCTATATCTTTGTCATCTATGTTACTGTAGCTAGATGTCTAGATCTCTCATTTACTATGGCCTATCATGCCCATAGACCCCCAACACCCATCAGTACTGATGGTTGAATTCTCTCCCTATGCACCTTTATCTACCTCATTACCTCTCTAGCTAATCTGAACTAGCTCAATTGAGTTAGGGTAGATGGTACACTTGGATCCTCTAGTGTTATAGGGTCGTATGGTTGTAGAGTCTCATCTAGGACATCATAGAGTGATCCCCTCACTAGGGACCTAAACTTTCCTCTTCCTCATCACCTACACCTATAAAATCACATAATATGGATATTAGATCACTATCATATCTCATAATATCTATCTATCTAAACAAAACTTAAGTAATAAATTAATCATATTTTTACCTATCTATGTCTCAACTACTATGGTCTCACCATCTACATGACTATTTAACATAGTCTCCCCATTTATGTAGCCTCCTATCACCTCCTTTATAGGCCACCTCCTCATCTTAAACTTGGCTATCATAACTCATGTTAGTCTTAGCTTGTGTCTGAGTGGTCTCTCTATCATCTCCTATGGCTCATCTATGGGGTTATTTAGGATGGTAATAATCTCCACTCTTTCCTATGCCTCTTGCCTCCATCAACACCATGTCCTTAGTGGTCATTTCTCATCTTAATGTGGAGCTAGTAGTGGTACCATTTTTGTCTTTATCTCTACATCCCTATCCTTCTACTTATCTCCTCATCATGCTCAACCAGTCTATGGTCACTTTCAACATAGCCTTAATGTCAAACTCACTACTAGTGGTCCAGGTCCTCTCCTCTCCCATGGTTCCCTCACATGTTGATCCCACTACTCAAGTATCAGTATCAATGTTTCTAAATGAGGTAAGCTCATCTATCCTAACACCTATGCTATTAGATGTGGATCTTTCCACCAAAAGTAATGTCTAATCACCTCTATCCTCTCTATTATTGGTGTAAGTATGTGCCAACTCACCCATATAGATATTATGTGTTCATATGGATACCACATGATGTGTGTACATCTCAAAGACCATCACTAGCATGTGAATCATGGTTTGTGATACCTAATCCTCCCTCCATATCTACACCTTAGGTAACCTATCATCAAATGCATGGGGATACCTATCTAATCAGTATATAGGAAATCTATTATAGATATAAGCTATCAACAATATGATCAATCTCATGGTTCTCTTCCCTCTAAATAGCATCTCATACATATCATTTACTATCTAGACCCAAATTACCAAGCCTAGGTGTTTTAATTAAGTTTCACTCATTTCTTAATTTTGAAAGCAAATAATAAAACAAGTAATAGGGTGTGTAGAAGAATACCTAGTAAAGTGTACACATGAATCTAGATGATGATGGGAACTTGTATTTGGCTTGGAAATAATAATGTGTAGATGATAAAAAAACTATAAAATGGGTTGTTATATGGATGGTTTGGTACACTTCTTAGCATGAGCTACATCCAACAAGCATATTTATTTCTAGGAGGTTGTCAATCCACTATTATAAAAATTAAGTTAGAAATGATAAAGTAAATATATACTTGTACAAAATAAATGAAGTGTGATTCAAAGAAAGTAGAATGATAATTAATATAAAAGTGACCAAAAGTAGCAAAGTTTGTCAATACTTATGATAAAAGGGTCAAGGTTTGGTCAAAAAAATTAGAAAAGATATTGTAATCAGATAGAAATAGAGAAACTTAGGTCTAACTAGGGTTATGGGGATAAAAATAGATTTCTATATTTTTATGCCATAGTGACCATTGATAGTCAGTTGAACCTTTGATGGTTTAGTCTAGTCATCAGTGGTTAGGTAACCATCGATGGTTGAAGTGACCATTGATGGTTGTGCTAACTATTAATGGTTACCTATGTAAATTTGGGAATGATAAAAAAGGTATAAATTAGGCATTTGGGAAAATAAAGGTCTATTATAGGGCTGTGTGGTGGATAATAAGATACTAATGAGTTTGATAGGGTAGGAAGATTAGTAATAAGATAAATTAATGAAAATAAGCAAAAGATACTTGAAACTTGATGATGGAAGGTTTAAGTAATTTCACTAGAGTGATAATACTTTGGATTTCAAAAGTGATTCTGATAGAGATTTAGGTCTTTAATGATGTTTCTTGCTTATTGAAAGAGTGTTAGATACCTATACATAAGAGATCTTAGATTGTGGATTATCGATTATGGATCCATTTCATTTCCTCCTCTTCTCATTTTATAAGATGAAACTACTAATTAGGATGAAAGAAGTTACTAATTTGATAGGGGGATAAAGTTTTTAATTCATGACATTTTAAACCCAATTTTAAAAGTAAGTTTCCATTTAGGGAGATATTTATCTCACATAAATCTATCAATGTTTTAAAACTTTAAAGCAGTCTTGGATACCAGATTATCAATGATCAAGATAATCATTGATGGGTAGACTAACCATCGATGGTCAAGGGGCCAAAATAAAATGAGTTAAAGCCAATTTAAAAAGGGGTGAATTAAATGTGTTAAGTTGGGGGTTTGATAGGGTCAAGGTAGTAGATGAGTCTAATTAACTAGGTGATCCACTAGATGTGAGGTCAGATGAGGGTCAAAAGGTAGTTTGACATCAAAACATCATGTGAAAATTTTGAGTATCTACATTTTCCCCCTTTTTATTATGCAACTTTGATCTCACAAGTTATTAAAAAAAAAAAAAAAATTGTTGGCCAAGGTCTAGTTGCCCTGAGTATGGGAGAAGGTGTTCCCCCTCAAACTTAGAGTTGATGAGGTGAGAAAAAAATCAAGTCAAGGTTTGTTAAATGGTAAATGGGTAGTCATAAGGTAGGTGACATAAAAATTTTAGGCATTTGAGATGTAAACACATGAATAAAATGTGACCAAAGGTGATAGTCAAGATCATGCAAAGATTAAAGTTGCCAATGTTGGTAAAAATAAGTTTAATTCTAAAGGGACATGTGATAGGGATAACTAGTATATAGCATTAGTTAAAATGGATAATGTTAGGCCTATCAATCCATCTAGACAAGGTCAATGTCGGTGGCAAGTATCTAGGTTAGGAAGTGTTCTTGTGAAACAACATAATTAGTTATATCTTGCATGAGGTGGTGCAAGGTTTAAGAGTTCAACATGGCAAGGTTGGTCAGTGTTATCAAATTGACCATGCAAAGTTATTATAAAATAAGTGAATATTCCATGTCATAAATGACCAATGTCAAGGTGGATGTGGTGTAATGGTTAATTGGTTAGGTATGGGTTGATAGGGGATGGCTGAGATGGCTCCATATGTAGTAGGTATGTGGATGTTACGTACATAGTTCTATGGATAGAATATCTAAAAATAACTTTAGGTGAAATGTAGTTCTCCAAAAAAAGGGTGGTAGTGAGGTGGGGTTCTTATGAAAGAGGGGAAAAGTGGGACCTTAACTATTGATAATCAAGGGTTTCCTAGGGTCGACTGTCAATGATCACCCTGATTGTTGATGGTCAGTAAAACCCTAAAAAGCTAAGAAGACAAAAGTAAAAATATGAAGTTATTTTTACCATTTGAATTATTTGGTGTTTATGTTCTAGGTAATTTGTGATATTTTTTGCTTGTGTGGTGACCTTGCTGAGGTGGAGTGTGTGGATTGGTTGATAGCATGTTTGATTTGTGATTGAGTGGGATTTTGATAGATGATGGTAAAAGACACAGCTAGGTGGTAGTACGAGGACTCTAACCATGCAAGTGATCATAGAATGAGGTAGGATATGTCTTAAATTTTATATTATAGTTAAATGTGTTGGTATAAAGGTACATTTAGGGAGGTTGAATGAGTGGGGTAGGGTTTTTAAAATTAGCTCGAGCCATGATTCCCTAGGTTTAGGTTTTTATTGTTTGTAAGTAAATTAGTTGGAGAAATGGAGAGTTGAAGGATGTGGTAGGAGTGTAATTTAGGTGGGAATATGTTTAGGTAGAGAGATTTTTTGATTTAGGTGATTTGGTAGAGGTTATAATAGGTCAAGGGTTTGATTTGCGTCATCGAAGGTCACACACAATGACCATCATCAATTCAACCCTGCCATCACCAATTAAACTTAGGGGTAAAAAGGTCCCTAAGGGACTGTCAATGATTCAAGGGACTATCAATGGTTTAAAAAATCATCAGTGGTTGAAGGATTGGTAGAAAGTATTGGTAAAAGGTAGAAAATAAGTGAAATGGTTAGGTGTTAAAAATGATGTTCAAAATTGTGAGATGTAAAATAAGATATGTAATAAGGGATGGAATAGATTAAAAAGATAGGTTTATATTATAGAGTGACATAGAAAATAAAGTGGGCATGCTAATATTATTATTTGTTAGTTTGCAGGCCTATGACTAGATTTAGATGAGGGACTGGGTCTTTTAGATCTTCACTGAGGTTCAAGATGTCATGACCATAGAGGAGTGGATGCACATGGATATGGTTGTCTTAGGGGCTATGATTAACTATCAACACCTGCCATGGGATGCAACCATGATCATTGTGCTCATTGAGAGATGAGACCCAATATTGAACACGTTCATGTTGCTTATTAGAGAGATGACCATCATGTTAGAGGATGTGTCTAGGATCACATAAATACCCATTTAGGGGGAGCCCATCTATCATATTGAGAGTGAGAAATGGGACTACCAAATGGATATCTTATATGGAATAGACTAGGTTCATAACAAGTGGCATATATGTGGGTTTGGGATCAGTTCATTATACCAAAGGGCCCCAGAGGATAGATGTTTTTTGACAGTGATGATGATGGTAGTGCCTTGTTTCACATTACCAAATTTGGTCCATGAATGATTTACATACTTGCTACTAGGGGTATTAGTGGACATGTTGCTAAGGAGGATGGTGTTTGGATGGGCTCCAATGCTATTAGTTTATATCTATAGGGATCTTTGGGTATTTTTAGCAGACAAATTATATGGGATTAATGTCAGTTTCATGCTATAATACTAGGCATATGAACATATTTAGGTTGTGAGACCATTAGGACTAGCATGGTAGGGTTTTACCTAGGTATCCTTTCTAGTTAGATTCATGTAATGGAGGTATATTGACACTTTGACAAGGGTAGGTGGAGGACCCAGAGACATTGACTAGTTCTAGGATGCATTGGAGGGTTTGGTGGTAGGAGATGTGATAGAGAGGCCATATATGGGTTAACTTAGTTAGACCAAGCATTGGTGCCACATATTATCTTTATAGAGATGGCATTGGATTTATAGGAGGAGAGATGGGGAGACTGAGTTGATCCTCTTCGACTAAGTGTGGTGATAGTTTGGATTGGTATAGGGGATCCCACTAGATTTCCCTTCATATAAGAGGGAGGAGGTTGAGTTCTTACTCTTGGAGACATAACCACAAGACATCATTTTGGACCAAGAGGATTTACCAGTGAGATCTCCCATAGATGATGATGGTGTTGCTAATGGATATGTGGCTTGGTACCAAGCTAGATATGTAGTGGCTAACTTTAGATGGGGTGACAGGAGGAAACAACCTATGGATGTGGACCCTAAAAGGGTACTAGCATAGGATTTTTAGGTGACAATGGCATTGGTAGGAGCATAGGCCTAGATTACTAGTTTAATTGATAGGTGGCCACTTTATAGGCATAGATTATCCCTTACAAGAGCAAGTTTTTATAGTGACTAGTGAGTGGGACTAGGTGAGGATCTCTCTTAGATTAGTGACTCAAGAGAGAGATTCATTGAGATAGAGGGAAGGAGTGGTCATAGTAGTAGTAGGAGGACCACCTGACATAGTTCTAAGGACATGATACCTAGCCACCATTGAGGAGATAAGATATTATGAGGTTATAGTATTAGCACAGTTACCTTTGGAGATGAGATATGGAGAGTACAAGACCAGCCTAATAGGTGGTCCATCTATAGCTACTCCAAAATAGTGGGATTTGATAGTGGGTTAGTTAGGGATTTCATAAGGACCACCACTAGATGGAAGTGTAGGTGAAGGTGAAGATGGAGCCATTGGTAGTGGTGTATGTGGGCCCATCGGTAGTGGTGCCCTAAGGGCCTGATATATTGCCTTATATATTATATGTTTTTGATTTTGATACTGGCCTACATGTTGATGATGTGAGATTTATATGAGTGAGAGAGACATTGATGCATTATGTCATGTATTTTTTTATTGATGTATATGATGATTATATGTTGATTATACTAACTATATTATTGGCATTTGATTATGTGGATGACATGTTGTCATATTACATGATATTATGTTATGATGTTGATGATGTTTAGTGGATTATGTATTGATGTATTATGATGATGATGATATATATATTTAGATTATGATCATGATGTGGTTATGTTTAGGGATTATGGATGACATATATGATACTTCATGTGTAGGTATGTTGTTGACTCCTTTGATGATAGATATGATGGATGATGATGACCATTTGTTTATATGATGATGTGGTTGAAAACATATTTTTGATCAAGATGTTTGTTATTATTTAGTTTAGTTTACACGTGATCATGAATATTTGATAGATAGGTTTTGATGATGTTATTTATGAGACGATTATATCTATATGATTTATAGATATGATGAGGATGTAATATTCATAGAAAGGATGATATTTTGGAATTATTGTAGGATGATGTTTGATGAGGATAATATGTTGTTTTAATGTTATAATGGTATGTTTTGATTATTTATGAATTAAGGTTTTGATGTTTTCTGTATGGGTAGGATATTGTTTATATTTGTTATGTTCATGGTTCATAATGTTATGATTGAATTGATGATAATAATGTTCACATGTTTGGATAGGATACATGATATGCGTAAATAATGAAAGAATATAAAGTAGGTATAGGTAACAAACTAAATGTGAGAAAGAGATAAGATTTATGAGACATAAGTCCATATGAAATAATGGATAACAAAGAAAAGGCATGATTTTTTGTGTTGGAAAGTACCTAACAATAAGATAACATAGTTGGATTGACTTAGTGAACATAAGCTTGTTAAATGCTTTACATGAGCATGCTTTGATTGATAAAGGGGGTATCTTGATCACTTGTGTCAAGTAAGCTCATAGTCCCTTGATTTCATAGAGGAATTGAAGGGAAGGGAGGTGATAGGTATATGGTTGAATGCTAAATAGGTGAAAAGGCAACCTAATGTGGGTTAGCTTACCCCTTCTATAGGTGACCAAAGAACTGTAATAGAAAAGTCCATGCCATGATATGATATGTAGACAAATCGATGTGGTAAGTCTATAAATGTAATATAGAGGAATCGATTATGGTGTATTGGGATAATGCATAGACTGATCAATGCAAGAAGTCTACAAATATATCTTATAGGAGCTGATTATGGATTACTTTGATTTTGATGTAGGTTTATTTGTTTCTTTTTATATTTTGATAAGTTATTAAAGTTGATCATTGTGAGAAGTTTTAGATGTTTATTTCTTAGCCATCCTTTAAGGGAGTGGTCTAGAATTGAATTTTTATAGTTGTCTTTCAAGGGAGTAGTCTACAATAATAGACCCAAGTGATATATTGGTATCCAAATTTTTCAATTTTGAATGCTAGGTTAGACATGGACAAGTCTATTTAGGCTTAAAGGTTTACCTTTATGAAGGAATAACTTTAGCACAAAAGGTTAATGATAGATGGGGAAAGTGTTTTGAGAGACAATTGATTATGGGATTCCATCTAGTTAGAGATGAAAAATATCCATGAGAACCATGCCATGGGTAGAGTTATGGTGCCCATATTTAGGATTAGGCTTATAACTATGATGGATAATCACATGGTCTTATGTTATAAGAATTTTTCCCCCAAGAAGATTAGGAATAGGTAGGTGAAAGGAGGTGAAAATATCATAGACCAAAGGATGAGCTTAAGTTAGAAACAAAGGTGAGTTCAATCCTTGTTTCAATAATATAAAGGATGTAAATGCAAAGTGTTAAGAGGATTAGATTTTGGTTTACCTTCAACAAAAGATAAATGATAAGCTCCTAATCCATACTTATGGGTTATGATATAGGGTCTAAGCCAATTGAAAGAAAACTTTCCATTTTTTCTTTTCTTCATATTAGTTACATGTTAGTTTTCCTTAAGGATGAGGTCTCTGATGTTAAACTCTTGTTATTTTATGTGTTTGTTGTATGCACACTAGATTATTTTTTGATAGACATGAAGATGATTAAGCACAATGAGGTGATGTTAGTCAACGAGTTCAAGACATGCAAGGTGTTCTTAATGATAGTCACTCTCATAAAGGATTTCATGTAAATATATGTGAAGAGATGGAATTTGGACTTTGAGAGGTAATAATACATCTATGTTAAAGATGAGAGAGAAAGGGGTAGCACCCATATAGGTTTGAATGCTAGTGCAATAGGCCCATAAATCAAAAGGGGTTTCCAAGTACCAATCCTAATTTGAAGCACATACCACTTTGGTGAGCATTTTTATGAGAGTTTTGTTAGAGGCTTATGCATGTCCATTTTCTTAAGGATGATAAGGCAATAAAAAGCCTAACTTGATGCCAAAAGCATCATAGAGACCTTGGGCATTCTAGTTTTTAAAAGATTTACCATTATTAGTGATGATCTTATGTGGAACACTGAAGTGGTAAATGATATGGTGATTGATGAAGTCGATAAAATTTTTATCTTTGGTTGAGATAAGAAGGATGGCCTCCACCCAATTGGTGAAATATTTGGTATCAGTAATGATATATTGGGTTTGTTATGAATAGTGGGGATTGATTTCCCCAATAAGGTTAAAAGCCCATTATGAGAAAGGAAAATAGTATATAGATAATTGAAAGCTATGGGGAGGTACATGATGTAAGTTGTCACATTATTGAAATTTGACACACTTCTTTACATAGTCATAACAATCTTGATTGAGGGAGGGCCAATAGTGTCCAAGGTGAATAATACACTTAGCAATGGCTAGGTGACTAAAGTGTCTCCCATAGATTCCATCATGCATTTATTTGATAGCATGGGAAGCTTCCTGACTATGTAGATAATAGAGAAGGATGTTGTCAAAGCCAAATTTGTAAGGGATTCCACTTAGCATGGTGTAATAAGAGGTACCCTAAATAAAAGCTCTTTAGGCATTCTCAAGTTGGGAGGAATAATGCCAAGGTTAAGGTAGTTGAAAGTTTGGTCATACCAAATGTTGAAAAGAGTTGTTTCCACACTATAAATGGTAGCAAGATTAGAAATAATATATGAGGCTATGATAAAATGATGATGGTGACAAATAGTTTAAATTTGGTTGGCTGAGATGGGATTTGGAAAGCAAGGGAAGCCATTATGTCTACAAATTTATTAGTAGATCGAGGAACTAATTAAATAAGGTGATGGTTAAATGATGATAAAAGTACATCCACGAGTCATTTGTAATTTAGGAGGACATTATTTTTACATTGGTAAGATCCATTGACCTAGTTGATGACTAGATAGGAATCACCAAAGATATTGATTGTTTTGACTCCTAACGCTAGGGTGATTTGGAGGCCTGTGACTAGGGCTTCATATTTGGTTATGTTGTAGGTGCATTCAAAGTCAAGGTTCAAATAAAGGGGAAGAGGTTCAACCTTAAAGAGAATTAGAATCACTCTATAACCCTGACCATGTTGGCATTTATAGCCATTAAAGAACATGGTCATCTAGTAGGTGGGTTCTTTTTGAGAAAGAGTTGTGATGGGCTCATCAGGAAAGGCAAGAGGAAGTGGTTGATTGTTTGATAGGGTAACCTTGAAAAATTTACCAATGATGACTTATCCTTTAATGGACTTTTATATAAGGAACTCAAGATTGAACTCATCTAAGAACATAAGCCATTTAACCATATGTTGGTTTTGGTATGGCTTAGAGTGCATAAACTTGAGGGGGTCAGTGTTGGTGATGACATATGTTTTATGATTAAGAATATAGTGATGGGGTATGGGGGCCATGAAAACTAAGGTGAGGTAGAGTTTTTTAGAGATGGATATACTAATTTTCAAATTCAATAAGGTTATAACTGATGTAATAAATGGCTTACTTTTTATTTTGCTCATCACGATGAGCGAACATTGCCCCTATGGAATGGTCTATGGAAGATATATAGGTAAAAGGGTTGGCCTTCATTAGGAGGGATGAAGATAGGTGGGAAGAGAATATACTCTTTTATTAAATTGAAGGCTAGTTGACATTCCTTGGTCCACTTAAAAGAAATGCCTTTCTTTAGGAGGTGGTGGAAGGATTGACATTTATCTAATAAATGGGAGATGAAGTGATGAATGGATTGAAGTTTTCCCTATAAGCTGTAGAGTTACATAAGGTTGGTAGGAGGAGGCATCTCTAAGATTGTTCTAGCTTTAGAAAGTTATATTTTAATTCCATAGAGAGAGATAATGAAACCAAGAAGCTTTCCAGATAGGACCTTAAAGATGCATTTTTTAGGATTGAGCCTGACATGATAATGGATTAGTCAGTCAAAGATGATGGCAAGAACAACTAGGTGATCCTTATGGTGTTTGGATTTCCCAAGGAGATCATCCACATAGTCCTTTATGATTTTATGGATGAGATCATGAAAGATATAGGTCATTGCCTACTAATAGGTTTATCCAGCATTATTTAGTCCAAAGGACATGACCCTATAGAAAAAGGTTCCCCATGGGGTAATAAAGGAAGTTTTATGATGATCTTTGGGGGCAAACAAGATCTGGTTATATCTTGAGAAACCATCCATGAGAGGTAACATTTCATGGCCATTTTTGAGATAAATAAGTTGGTCAATATTTGTCAAAGGAAATTCATCCTTTGGGAAAGTGAGATTGAGGTCATGAAAATTGATGCAACGGTGAAGATCCCTTATGGGTTTGGTGATGGAAACAATGTTGGAAACACATTGTGGATAGTTAATGGGCTGAATTAAGTTGATGGATAAGAGATGTTGAATCTATTCTTTGAAAAAGAGGGCTATGCAAGGATGTATCCTATGAAGCTTCTACTAAAATATTTTAGCCTTAGGATATATAACAATGTTATGGAAGGAAATAGAAGGGTCAATTCTGGGCATATCCTGATAGGACCAAGCAAATTATATACTGTGGTCTCAAAGGAAAGAAGGGTGATCTTGTTTCTCCATGTAATTCAAATATTGGCTAATTTTGATATACAAGGGTTATCGTAAGTACCCAAGTTAACATCAATGATGGATTAATTCAACATAGTTTGCTTCTTAGGAAGAAGGGATTTATGAATAGAAGAATCCCTCATACTGAGGTAGGTGAGAATGGAATCATCATCCTAACATTAGATGGTATTGATGGTAGGAGAATCATGTTCAATCATTTTAGGATGGATGAGAGGTATGGGTTTTAGTTTGGCCACCCTTTTGATAGGTTAAGGGGCCTAAACTAACAATATTGATAAAAAAAAAAGTTAGATGGGATGATATTGTAGTCCTCAAATCTAGAGGGAGATGGGATTGGTGAGGACGAAAGTTCTTCATAGATAGTGGCAATGTGATTTGGTGAGGTGGGTTCTTCTAGTAGTAAAAACCCAAAGCCAAATAACTCATGATGTTTTTGGGTTTTTATTATGGGTAACTTATGAGTTCCCTATTTATAGAGGCTAAGACCAAACCCCTTCCAAGCACATCAGTAAAGGTAAGCTTTGGAAAAGGCTAGTTTGTCTAGGTAAGAAAAATTGGTAGTGAATGGTCAAATGAATGGGGTAGTGGTAGGAGTGAGAAGTGGTTGATCAAGTCCCCCATAGACAATTTTTTTATTATTATTGGGGAGCCTAAAAGGGATGATGGTTCTAATGTTGGGATCATAATAAGGGTCATATTTGAGATTCCCATATTATTATGGAGTAGGGAAAACATCTAAGACTAAAAGATGATATTCCCCAAGAGAGAGACATTGGAATGTGGATTGTAAGGGGTTATCAACTAGAATTTGGGATGAAGGGATGGTTGAGCTAGTTGATGCTTCATCATTGTTGTGAGTAGGAGTGTTGTTGGTTATGGTTTGTGGGTTGTTTTTGTTAGAAGTTAGTTTCAAGGTATAAAAAGGAGAAATAAGAATGTCATTAGGTAGGTATGTCATATTTCATGAGGCAAAGGGACTAGGATTAGCTTTGATGGTAATAACTTATCCCACATTCTCAAATTTGACACATCAGTGTAAGGTGGAAGGGATGCAACTCATAGCATGGATCAAAGGGCATATGAGTAACACATTATGTTGGAACTAACCCTCTATAATGTAAACTAGTTTGGGAATGGTATAAGGCCCCAAGAAGATGTAGAGGATAACTATCCCCAGGGTAGTGGTCATGGTATCATTAAAGGAGAGAAGGACTATTATACTTTCTGACATGATGTTCTTGGGCAGATAAAATTCATCATATGCATGGGAAGAGATAATGTTGATGCTAGCTCCTCCATCAATCATCACCCTTTTGATGTGGGTTTGATTGATGTATGTTGTGATGAATAAGGGAGGATCAAAATCCTTAGGATGAGTGGGAGGTATTTTAAAATCTTGAAAGGTTTTAAGGGTAGAAATTTGGAGGGCTCTAGTAAAGGGTGAAATAAGTTAAGGATCATCTAGTTGAACCTTTATAGATTGTAGAGCCTTGATCATTTCCTGACAATAGTAGGGAGAGGTGTTGACTATTTCATAAAGGCTCATTTTAATAGTGTTTAGTGAAATTATTTCAACATGATACATTGGATTGATTCAGATGGGTTAGAGGGAGAGGGTCCTAAAATGGATACTTTGGGTTTTTGTGGTGGCATAGGTGAAGGTGTATGTGTTTGGTTTTCGTTATAAGGTTGAGGGGTTGAAGGGCAAGTCCATAGAATGGATGCTTTAGTTTTTCCCTTATATTTTTGTTGGGTTTGGGATCATGTAACCACATGAACATTGTCTATAATGGGGTTTACTAGGTTTGATACTTGTTTTATTCCTCCTTATCATCCTTGTGTATAAGTGGGAGAGTAGTTAAAGGTTGGGTAGGTTGGGTTGATGGTAATATTGGTAATGGGGGTAAGAAGGGTTCATTTGATAATAGATCATATTCATATATAGGCTATGAACAAGTGCTTAGAGAGATTTGTAGTTCTTCATGTCATGTCCTAGTGCCTTATGGTATGCACAAATGAAGTTATCATTGAAATAGGAGGGTGTGGTATTGGAAGGGTAAAATTGTTTGATAGGTGGTAAGCTAATGGAAGAATTTTGAAACAATTGTTTAAGATGGTTGAGTAGGATTCATTCAAAGGTGTTGGAGGTGATGGGTTTATATATTTAGGGATGGGAACATTCTTGGGCATAAGATTTACCATGAAATTTGTAGTTGGAGGAATAGTTTTAGTAGGTGGTTGGGATTAATTAATTATGGTTAGTTTAGAGGTTGAATATTTGGATATGAAAGACTTATAGGATGAAGGTTTAACTATAGGTGTAAAAGTAGAGGTAGATAGGTTAGTTAAAAATTATGGAGAACTAGAGGGTTTGATGGGTGTAGGTGGAGAAAAGGGGGATGGTTTATTAGAGGAAGAATAGGTAATTGGGATGGTAAAAGGATGGGGTCCTGAGATGGAAGGTAAGTGGGAAGGAGGTGGTATGGGTCTAGTTCAAGGTGGAGGTTTGGGTAAATTTAATTTCTTAGTTGGTTTGGTTAAGGGTTTATTTGGTGGACTAGATGGTGTTAAATCTAGCTTCAAAGAGGGGTGAGTGTAGCTAGGTGTGAGAAGGATTCCCAAATTCTTGACTGGTTTGGTGAGAGAAACATAAGGTGATTTGGAAATTTTAGGTGGAGGTGGTTTGGATGGTTCACTTATGGTTTTAGAAGAGGTATTTGGTGAAGAGGTAATAATGGGTTGAAGGGTGGATTCAAGTGAAGTTAAGGATTCATATTTGTTTTGATAAGGGAATCCAAGATGATGACAAAATATGGCTCTATCAAAGTTGGGTTGGGAAGTGAGCTCTAAAATTTGGATTAGCCTAGAAAAGGGCTTGTAGATGGGTTTAGTTCCTTGGTCATTAGTTTTAAATCTTAAACCCTAATGTGGAGAAGAAGGAATGGTTTTTATATCCTTATTTTTGATGTTTGGTTCCAAAATTGGTGGTTGGGTAGATGAGATAACTTTCTCTTGGTTTAGGATAGTTTCCAAAGAGGAAATAGATGGTTCTATAATAGGGGAGGTAGGTATGGTATCCTCAAGTGAAGGAAAAAAATAATTTGCTTCCTTTTTTGGGGTGTCTAAAGAAATGGAGGGAAGTTATTCCACCTAAATGGATGGAGTGGAAGAAGAAGAAATGGTTATAGAAGAGGTTGTCTCTTTTGGTGTTTCCATCAAAAGAGAGGTAAATAAATCTGTCTCATAAACTGAAGAGAGAGGGGTGGTATATTACTCCATTTGAGTATTTAAAGGACTAGAGGGTGAGTTTACTAGTTCTATTTGGATTATTAACATAATGGTCTCTTTAAAAATGGGCTCATTATTAATAACATTGATTGTATGTGCCTTATGAGAGTGAGATGATTTGGGTTGGTTATCATGGTGTTGGGTAGAAGGAGCATGATTGGGAAAAGGCCTGTGGAAAATATCAAGGGACTGATTAGGAGGTGAATTTGGATTATCAAAAACAAACTCTCCATTATCGATTAAGTTTTGGACAAGACTTTTGAAGGTATTGCATCTATAATGTCATGTCTTATGACTTAGTGAAAGGCATAATGGTTGTTCTTGTCATACCAACTTGGCATAAGGAAAGAAGAATCAAATTACTGGGGTGGTTTAATAGGTAAAAGTTGGATGAGGTTAGTTTTGATAAATTTATCCAAAACTGATGAATAAGATTCTCCAATGGGAGTATATTGTTTTGGAGGAGCTCAGTTTTGGTTTCAATTTTGTTGATAGGGAGGGTTGGAAGAATTGGTTTGTGGTGGTTGGTCTATAGTTGGAGGTGGAGTAGTTCTTAGAAAAACTGAGTTTATAGATGCTTTTGTTTTGGTGTTGGATTAGTTAGTTTTTTTGGTTGAAGAAGGATAATTAGATTTAAAGATATAGTTTTTGTTTCATAATTTCAATTTCCCTTCATTAATGGCCTAGTTTTATAGTTTACATGAAATGGTAAATGCCTCATCAAAAGTTTTGAAGGTTTGAACTTGAAGGGTGGGGGAAATATGTTTGGCACAACCCTGACATAATATTTTAGTCAATTTAGGTTGGGGTAAGGAGAAATAAAGTTAGTTTTTGAGACCTCTCCATCTAGCGATGAAATAAATAATTGATTCATCATCAAATTGCTTAATGGAATACAGGTTTGTAATAGAAACCTTTTTAGATATATTTACGAAGAAATTCTTTGAGAAAATTTGGGCCAGTTGGGAGAAAGAAAAGATGGAGTGTGTGGAAAGGGCACTATACCAATCAAGGGGTGGTCCTAATGAGGACATGGGGAAGGTTCAAAGAAGGAGAGCATCATTATATGTGATTAAATAATAAGAATGATAGAATGCTCCTAAATGTTGTTGGGGGTCCTCTTTGCCTTAGAATTTGGAAAAACTTGCTCAATTCCCATTGAGGAGGATATGAATGGATGGGCACAAATGGATGAATGGGTTCATTACAAATTTGATCATAGGATAAAATGTTATGAGACCTAGATATAAATGACTCTAGGTTGGTCATTTTGTCCATTAATAATTTGAACAGATCTGGTTGGGGTTGGGAAGTTGCATAATTAAGGGGTAAATGTTTTTGAGGTTGGGTGGAAGATATGTATGGATAGGTGGTATAAGGTGATGAATAATCCATATATTAGTAAGTAGTGATAAGAGTTTGAGATGGTGCCACATTTGGGTGGAAGGTGTTATTTACCCTTGTGGGTTAGGGACATATTGATAGGTTGTCATGGGTACTTATTGAGGGATGGATGTGGATTGAATTAAATTTAGGGTTGAGGTGATGGGTTTAGGTTGAATAAGTTGAGGTTGGATGGTGACTCTAGTGCTAATGGGTGGAAGTGTTTGAGGGATAGAGAGCACCAAGTTCTGAAATGGTGTAAAAGTCAATAGATTGGTTGTAATAAAAGGAAGGGTAATAGGGGTAGAATATAACCCCATGATAGGTGGATTATAGGTAACTAAAGGTAAAGTTGAACCTATATGTGATGTGTTGGGGGTGGTATGAGATGTTTTGTTAGAGGTTAGAATATTGGATTAGGTTTGGGTAGTGGTAGTAGATGGGATGTTAGAAGAAGAGACTTCGGTCAGCAAGGGTTGGATTGAGGTGGTACCCACTATAAGATGGGGAGGCATACCATAAATAAGGTTCATAAGAGGAACCAAAATAATAAAGGTACGGTGAGGTAAGTTAATAAGAAAATGTTGAAGGGCCACTAAATTATTGTCAAGGAAGGAAACAAAGTCTACATCACCCTCAAAAATAACCAAGATTCTAGTATGAAGGGGAGAAATATGAGGTGAACCCTCATCATTAGAGTTATATCCCATAGAGGAAGAATAAGAAGGTTGTGGTTGATTGGTTTAGTTTCTCAACTTCTGTCTAGGAAAGACCATGTGAGAAACTAGGAAAAAATATGGTGAAACTCACACCATAAACAAAGAGCATTCAAAATAAAAGAATCCAAGGCAAATAAAGCATACACTAAAATTTAATTAAATCCTAGGATTATTACTAGATTGATTTTGGATTATGCCTTAGAAAGTGTGAAGAGGGAATTTGGCTTGTAGATTAGGTACTAAAGAGGCAATCTAAGGTTGGTTTTAGGTTGAGTTCAGGTGCTCAAGAGAGAAATCTATGTTGAAATTTAGCATGTGGTTTGGTATTGAGGCCTATCTTCTCACTTTAGGGTCTCATAGTGATAAGAGTGTTAGGTTTTTAGCCAAACTATACTAAGTTCAGAGTTTATACTTAGCCAAAGAGCTATGTTAGATCTCTCCTTGATGGTGAAATCCAAGTAGGATAGTCAAGAAGGGGCAAGGTTACCACTAAGTGATGAAATCCTAGTCAGGTCTTATCTGAGGTATGTTTTAAAGTGTTAATTATTTTGTGATTTGGTTTAGGTGTGTGATAATAAGTGTGAAAGCTATGATTAATTACTTTGCCTCTTAAGTTACTAGATGAACTAAGACAAGTAGGCAATCAATGTATGTAAGAGGTTTATTTTAAGCCCAAAATGAAATTTTTAGATTTTACTTGATGAGAAAATAATAAAGAAATAAAAGGAAACTAGGTTCCACTATGAATACCAGCATGTTTTAGTTAATTTTCACTTATTTCTTAATTTTGAAAGTAAATAATGAAACTAGTAATAGGGTGTGTAGAATAATACTTAGTAAAGTGCATGCGTGAATCCATATGCTGATGAGAACTCCTCTTTGGCTTGGAAATAATAACTTATATATGAGAAAGACACTAGAAAATGGGTTATTATATGGATGGTTGGGTGGATTTCCTAGCATGAGATATATTTAAGAAGTGTATTTCTTGCTAGGAGGTTGTCAATCCACTGTTATAACAATTAAGTTAGAAATGATAAAATAAATATATACTTACATAAGATAAATGAAGTGTGATTCAAATAAAGTAGAATGTTACTTAATATAAAAGTGACCAAAAGTAGCAAATTTGGTCAATACTTATGCTAAAAGGGTCAAAGTCTGGTCTAGAAAATCAAAAAAGGTACTATAATCAAACAAAAATAGAGAAAGTTAGGTCTGACTAGGGTTATGGGGTTGAAAATATATTGATGTATTTTTATGCCATAGTAACCATTGAAAGTCAAGTCAACCATTGGTGGTTTAGTTTGATCATCAATGGTTGGGTAATCATCGATGGTTGAAGTGACTGTCGATGGTTATACTAACCATCAGTGATTCTTATGTAAATATGGGAATGATAAAAAAAGGTGTAGATTGGGCATTTGGGCAAATAGAGGTATGTTATGGGATTGAGGGGTGAAAATTAACATATTGATGGGTCTAATAGGGTAGGAAGGTTATAAATAAGATAAATCAATGAAAATAAGCACAAGATACCTAAACCTTGATGATGGAAGGATGAAGTAATTTGGCTAGAGTGATAATACTTTGGATTTCAAAAGTTATTCCAATAGATCTTTGAGTCTTTGATGATGTTTCTTGATTACTGAAAGAGTATTGGATACCTATATATAAGAGAGCTTAGATTGTGGATTATCGATTATGGAACCATTTCACTTCCTCCTCTTTTCCTTTTATAAGATGAAGCTATTAATTGGGATGGAGGAAGTTACTAATTTGATATGGGATAAATTTACCAATTCACAACATTTTAAATCTAGTTTTAAAATCAAGTTTATATTTATGGAGACACTTATCTCACACAAAAATATCAATGCTTTAAAACTTTAAAACAATCTTAAAGACTTAACTATTTCAGGCTAACTATCAATGGTTAGGTTGACCATCATTAATCGAGGGGCCAAAATAAAATTAGTTAAAGCTAGTTAAAAAGGGGTGAATTAAATTTTTTAAGTTAGGGGTCTGATAGGGTCAAGGTAGTAAATGAGTCTAATTGACTAGGTGTTCCACTAGACATGAGGTTGAATGAGGGTCAAAAGGTAGTTGGACATCAAAAGCTATTGTGTGTAGTTTTTGAGTGTTTACACTAGGTTGTATAGAAGTCACTCATCCAATATCATCCTACTTAAGGCTACCATGAATAGTGGTATCTTATCATCTAACTTATGACATAGCACCTACTATGTCACAAGGCCTATGAAAACCTTCTAGATATATAAACTATGTGATTTATAGACATCAAACATACTCACCTTCTTACCTAGTAGTATCATCTCTGAGCTTGTATCCCACATGTCTAAGGCTCTCCTCTCCTCTAGACTATCTAGCATCCCTATGGCCACTTGTGCTCCTACTATAGGTATCCCTAGGATGGCATGGACATCCTCTGACATGATATCCATCTCTATTATATCCCCATCCACCTCCCATCTAAAAGTGTTAGTCAATTATTCCCAACAACTAAGGAGCATGACTAATAATTTATCACTAAGGGGGATCTGGTACATCTAATATCCTATAGATCCTATTCTAGCCCTATCTCCATCTAATATCCTATTTAGAAAATTTGGTAACCATGCTACATCTACAAATCATCAAAAATTTTATCACCCCTACACCTAAGAAATAACAAAGGATGTATCAGTTACTTAATTTCATGTAATTCATAACACATTCTTTCTACATTAAAAATAAGCTTACATTATCTTATTTTATTCATTTTTATCCTTCTTGGTCCTTCTTGACTGTACTTGGTCATTTCAGAACATTCTAGCCCTCTTTTGACCTTTTGCATGCTTTTTTGTATCTTTCTATCTCTTTGGTCAAAATAATATGACCAAAATGTTCTTATATTGTTGCCTGGTTAACTCAATTTTTTTAGTCAACCCCCTTATTTTCCCCTCCCTAGTGTTGAGTTTCCAGTTTGGACCTTTCAAACCACTTGGAAACTCCAAACTAAGACTTTAGCCTAAAAAATGTATAGGGTTAACCCCTACCTATGGGGTTGGCACTATGGATTCTACCAAGTTTCTAGCCTACTGGGTCGACTAGATTGACCCAATGTTTTTTGCCTATCGACCCCTTACATTTTCCAAAAAAGTACAATTTTCTTTCTTTTTGCATAAATACTTCAAACCCATTTCCTATCTTCCTATTCACTACCCCTAGAATCTCATTTTATCTCATTCTGATAACTATAAATTCTTAAAACTCAAAATTACTAAAAAAATCACTTAATTCAATACGAATTTCAAAAATTGGTTTGAGATTCTTAGTTGCATCCCTGTAGTGCACCTGTTGTTGCCTCTAGAGCCTCACTTTATCTAGCATGTCATGTTCTCACCACCCTAGCTTGTTTTCTCTCTAGAGCTCTTGTTCTCCTCTCTCATAAGTCAAAATAACAAATGACTTGTCTTTTCCCCTATTTTAAACACTTTTCAAAAACTCAAATCTTTTAATTATTATCCTACAAATTCCTTGTTTTGCTTATATCTTTGTTTCTACTCATCTATTTTGCAAACCATGAAATTCATTAGATTAATGATGATGTAGAGGTTATTTTCCACTATCATATGCTCATTTTCTAAAAATTTCAATTTTTTAGCTATTTTTTGTACTAAATTCTATAGGTTCATCTAGTATTCTCTATATTGGAAACCTTCACATTTATTATAGTCTACTTCTTTATCTATGGCACTAAGGTAAGTTAAAAGTATGTGTTTTTCAATTCAATCCTTTCATTTATCTTATTTTTCACTTGCTTCACCTTACTTAGCATCAATGTTGTGTTTTATCTTAAAGCACCATCCCATGTTGCACTTACATGACACGTGATGAGATTCGAATGAGGCATATACATACACAATATTTTCAAACTTTTATTTATTACTAACACTTTATTTATTACAATAATTTGTTGAGTCTCAATATCTTTAAGTGCATGCCTTAAGGGGTGCACCAGGAAAGGGGTGGGCAGACCATCAGTGATTCATAAGATTATTGTTCCTTTTTCCACTTGACATTTACACACTTGTCTCCTAAAACCATTTACCCTAAGCTTATTCTTCTTAGTCCTACCTATTCTAGTATGTTCCTCCTTTTCTTACCTTAACATCATTTTTGATTATTGGTTATACTAGGTTGACGGGTTGACCCAATATAGTTTTGGGGTATTATTTACTTTCTTGGTTTGTTATCCTTTCAGTCGACCTACCACAAACCTAGTAAATTGTCTTTAAAAACACACTAGGTCAACTAGGTTAAACCTATACAACTAACATTTTTGGGAGGATTTAGGGAAATATTTTCCTATATATACAAGGTCATTTCCCACCATTTCATAAGAGAATAATTATTAATGAATAATTTCAAGTGAACATCTACTTATTGACCATTCTACTTTAGGAATAAAGCTTAGGGTTTCATACTTTCTTTGGAGATATAGATCTTATCTTATGGAGATGTCTTTTGGATGCTTAGATAGGTTGTGTATCCTAGAGTTGATTTATCTTGGTTATCCTTACATACCACAATAATCTCTTGCAAAGCACCTTGTCCATAGAAGAGATTGAAGACTGATGGTTTCATATTCAAAGGTAAGTATTCCTAACTTTATTTATCCTTTGTAAGAGTAGATAGATAATGTATTTGTATTATTTTATCTATGTATTTATTATTTTTTATACATTGACATGATCATATATCTTATAATACATGTTTAGTTTAGTTATTTATTTCATTGTTTATAACCCCCACTTTGTGCCACAAGCTTTGGTGTGCACTAGATTAGATTTTGATTTATTATTATTATAATATAGTGAACATTTAAAGCCTTAAGACTCTAATAGGGTTGTGTGATTGTGTTAGACTATAGGATTTGGAACCCTTCCTCTCATGATGTGTTGTGATAAGTGATATAAGTGATCCCCTAATCAGATCTAGTGGATCCCCATATTGGTCATGCTCCTACTTAAAAAGTGTATACCAATCGAAAGTGTAGGTGTGATATATCTTATCTAATATAGGATTAATTCATAGACTCGATGCATTTCCAATTACATACAGTATGTGTGTATGGTCACTAGAATTTTCCACTAGTATTCCCCTAATTACTCCATCTAGTTGATCCTCTTCGATGATGCTCTCCCTCATATAAGTTTGAGGGTAGGACCTATCCTACATCCACCTTAAAATAATTAGGTAGTTAGTTTGAGCCATAAAAAATTATCACTAATGATACACAATGAACCAATACATATGTTTTTATAGAATATAGCCTATATTTATCACATCATGTACTCAAATCAACAATGTTACTATTCCATTATAGTGTATGTCATAAATCTAAAAATCAAAATAATAGCAATCAAATGCTAACCATACTAGTCAATGGATTAAAGGCTTATTTTTCTTAGGGTGAAATCAAGATGTAACATCCTCCCACCATAAATTGGTCATCATCTTGATGATACTTATTCAAACACTAGTCTTGAATATCAAAAGAGTCTAACAGAATTTAAAAACATAGTATCAAGTATCTATCATATAAATAAAGTTAGAAACAACCTATAAAACTCATCAGAGTCTTCCCAAGTAACACTATCTTTAGAGTATTGGTCCTAGAAGTCCTTATACTGAGACCAATACAATCTAAATGATGTTTTTGAGTGTCAATTACTTTGATTGGTTCTACCATGACCACCTTGGGACCTAGAGCCTGCAAAGCATTACAATCTAAAACATGTGAAGGATCAGCTATATAATTTTTAAGATAAGATACATGAAAAACATTTTGTAATAAAGCTAGGGTTGGTGGTAATGTAATACTATATGCAATAGGATTGACCACTTCTAAAACTTTGAAGGGTCCCACTTGGTGATAATTTTGCTAACATCCCAAACTTAATTGATCTCTTCTATGGCTTAACATGCAAGAACAATTTGTCACTAATAGATAACCTCTTATCTATTATCTTTATATTGGCATAAATATTCTAATAATCATTGGCCTCAACCATTATTTACCTAATTAATTTAATTTTATCTTCCATTTCAGCCAACATCTTAGGCCTGAAAACTACCCTATCCTCTAACATGTCCCAACTGATTGGTGTCTTACACCTTCTTCTATATAGTACCTCAAAATAATCCATATTTAATAATGAATAGAATGAGTTTTTATATGCAAACTCAACCAATAAAATATAATATTCTCATTTTTATTACTAATCCATGCAATACATACATAAAGGATCCATTAAAACTAATTCACTCACTCAGTCTGGCCATTAGTCTTTGGATGATATGTGATACTAAAATTTAAATGCATACACAAAGCTAAGTTTAGATTAACCCTAAACCTAGAAGTCATATTTGGATCTTGATCTGAAATGATCTTCTATGGGAATCCATGTAGCCTATACACTTCTTTTATGAACCTCTTCGTAAAGATAGGTGTATCATCTATTAAGTTTCTAGGTATGAAGTGAGCCACCTTGGTTAATTTATCCATAAATACCAAGATCATATCATGCCTAATCCATGACATCGGTAGACATTGGATAAAGTCCATATTGATCACCTACCACTTTCACGCTGGTATTCATGCAAATATATCAGTCTAGTTGGGTGCACATGTTCATCTTCTATTCATTGACATTCCAGACAATGTGATATAAAATATATCACATCTTTCTTGATTCCATTATATAAATACAAAGGTATAAGATCTACCATGAGTTTTTTTACACTTGAATGTCCTAACTAGGGGGCATTATGTAACTCTTTCAACATTGTGCTATGTAGATTATCTTGATCTGGCACATATATTCTCCCATTGAAATGCATAAGAACATCTCTCAAATTTTAATCCTTTATACCAAGGATATTGAGCATTAATAGACAATGATTTCCTAAATTTTTCATAGTATTCATCCCCTAGTGAGAAATTAACCAATTTTTATCTAAAAGTACTCTTGATATAGCAATAGTTGTTATGTACCTTCTACGACTCAAAGAATTAGATAATCTATTTTCCTTACCTTTGATGTAATTAATATCAAAGTCATATTTATAAATAAACTCCAAATATCACCTTTGACAAGCATTTGGATTTGGTTGGGTGAACATATATTTGATTCCCAATTTATCAATCTTGATCTCAATGGTTTCCCAATAAATAATGTCACTAAACTTGCAAATCATAAATGATTGTTGCAAGTTTAAGATCATGAAGGACACAATTCACCTTTGATTCAAAATCCACTACTACACCATCCTTCATAATCACTCCACCTAAAACCTTCACATATGTATTTATGATCACTAAAATCTAATAATTGGGATAAAAAACTCTCAACACTAGTGTTGACATAAGCCTCCATTTCAACTCTTGAAAATCTACTTTGCATTTTTTTTACCAAACAAACTTTTGGTTCTTCCTTTATAAGGAGGTTATTGGATTAGCAATCTTGGAAAAGTTTAGAATAAATGTCATGTAATAACCTACTAACCCCATAAAACTCCTTACCTCATGCACATTTCTAAGTGCTGACCACTCCAGAATGGCCCTTATCTTAGATGGATCTATAGAAATACAATCTACAAAAATAATATGCCCTAGATATTACACTCTCTCCTAGAAGAATGCATAATTAAATAAGTCATATAACTGGTACTTATAGAATCATTGAAAAACCAATTCTAGATGATGTAGGTGTTCCTCTTCATTCTTAGAATATAAGAATGCCATCAAAAAATACCAAAACAAAGTGATATAAATAGTCCTTAAACACACTATTCATGATATTCATGAATGTTTTTGGTGCATTAGTCAAACAAAAAGGTAACACCATGAACTCATAATGCCCATAGCAGGTTTGAAAAACTATTTTCAAAATATCTTCATCCTAAATCCACAACTAATGATATATTTCTCTAAAATCTATCTTAGAAAAGACCATTTCTCTAGGCATTTGATCAATAAGATCATCTATATGAGGTAGCAGATACCTATTTTTGATAGTTAACTTGTTTAACATTATGTAATTGATGTAGAGTCAAAGAGTACCATCTTTATTCTTCATAAAAATAATAGGTTCACCCCATGGTGACACACTAGGTATAATCAACCATTTTGACAATAGTTCTTAAAGTTATGCCTTCAATTCAACCAACTGAGTGGTTGTCATCCTATATAGTGCCTTAGATTGTGGTTCCAATTGAGGTATGATGTTAATAGAGAAATCAAACTTAGATTTAGGAGGTAAACCTAGTAACTCATTAGGAAACACATCATGTAAATTTATAAGAAATGGATAATATTTGAGAGATGGTTCCATAGGTTCCTCCATTTCATTTATCTTTGTGATAAATGTTTGACACCCTTTTACTTGAGCCTTCCTGAGTTGCATTGAAAAAATCTCCCTGAGTTGTAACTCTCTCTTTTTTTCTTGAATATATGTCTAATTTCCAAGATCATCTAGACAATCAACCTTGTTTAAATAGTAGCTAACCTTAGCCTTATGTTTATAAATCTAGTTGACCCCTAGGATAATGTCATATGACCCTAGTGGTGCTACATATAGATCCACTACTATTGAAAATTTATCTAAGTCAATTACTTCCTCAACTAGACACTAATTAACCATGACTTTACAGTCATTACCATATTATACTAACCTTGCATTTTCCATATATCTAGATTTTATGAGAAACTTGATAAGAATTCTAGGAGCTATAAAAAATTCAATAGTTGATGTATCTATAAAAATAGAAATTGGATATTCAAACAAAATACCTGACAGCTCTATGGGCGATGTTTGATATTTAGCCTATCACTTATCAATTATTGAGTGAATACATTATTGAAAATTTCCCTATTGAGTATTAGGGCCTTTATTTTTTCAATTTTTCTTAAGGAAATTCATAATCATAATTATTGCCTCTATAATTAAAATAAACACATAGTGGTCCTTTCCTATAAGTTTGAGTATTTCCCTAAAAACTACCTTTGAAACCTTTACTTGGTTTCCTACCACCTATTATATTTTTGATTCTAGTATTTTGGGTACTAAACTACCCATTAGAGTTTCCTCTCTTTTGCTTCCGGTTCCTCTTAAAAGGTTATTTATAATTCCCAAATCTCTTCTTTAATTTTTCCATGGCCTGAGCAATAGACTTTAGCTTTTGTTCCTACTTCACTACCTTCTCAAAAAATTGGTCCATGATGGGAGGTCCATGAACATCTACCTCTCCACCGATCTAGGGTTTTAGTTCCATGATAAACTTCATGATTCTAAACCTCTCATTAGCTTATTACCAAGGTATAAATTTTATAAGTTTAGTGAACTACTCCTAGTACTCATTCACTAACAATTCCCCTTGCTTTAGATTCTGAGTATATGTAAGCTTATGATCAACGTAAAGTTATGGCAACCACTGTGACCTGAACAATGTCATGAATTGATCCCAAGTTATGGTGTTTAATTCAATGTTCATCTTCATCTTCTTGTTATCCCACCAAGTAGTTATCTCACTAGCCAATTGGTAAGCTCCCCATACTACTTCAGTAACTTCAAAGTAGTTATAAATCTTGAAATACTTCTCCATCTCAATTAGACATGCCTCAATTCCATCACCTAGAATGGTTCCATTGAACTTTGGTGGATTCACCTTTTTTATGTCCATTCACAACTGTGTAGCTACCTGAGCTCTTACTTCTTGTTGGTTTTCCTAATCAATGGGGTACTGAAAAGGTACTTCTCGATGTTCTTCCTTACCTTGGAAATGAACTTCTTATTCTAGGGCCATAATCCAATCCCTAGTATCATTCATAATTATGAGAATTTTATCCAAGTTTGTTTAATTCTCAATGGTAATCAAGTTATGATCAATGTGAGGGTTTTTTTCATTTACATATGAAGGGCAGTCACCTAATGCTCTTATTTACACCATTCTTCCTTCTAACTAAAAAGAATAATAAGAAAATATTAGCAGACTCATTCAGTCCTAGAGTTCAAACCTAAGATTTGAAACCACATGATACAACCCCTCAAGTTGTACTTAAGAAAAAGCAAATAATTTTTTTTATAAATAATTAAGAAATTAACTTAACATTAAAATTATAAAATTTAACAATACAACATATCTAAATTAAGACTAGACATAAAATTACTTCTAATTAAAATATTGCTCATAATAATAATCTTATACAATTTCAAGGAAATAATTTACAATAGGAAATAATTATGGCTAGCTCATAATATAGCATCTACTATTCAAATATATAAGTACATAATAAAATTACATTCTTTCAAGCATATAGCCTTATACAATAACAGATACCAAACTCTCTAAAGCTTGAGTCGTGCCAACTCATGTATCACTGATAATCACAAATGCCATCTATAGATAGTACTATAGTGGGGAGGGAGAGCATCATCCAAGCAATTTTTCACTCCAACCATGGACCAAAAATCCTCCACATAATGCACTAATAGGAAAATCCCCTTCCTTAATGGATAGGTAGATAAAATGGTGCGAGAATCTAGTGAGATGTGCTAGTACCACATATGGTTGTAATATATATTACTACTACATGATGTGTATGATAAATAGATAATATGATTCAAACATGATATCAAACAACATGCAAATCAAACATATTAAATGATAATGTACATCTAACATTACTTTGGACAAAGTTTTTATATAATATTTGATCACTAAATCAGTTAATTTCATCAAACACCATTTGATCAGACTATCTATTGATGATACTACCTAGGATAGTAGAACCCATCACACTCCTTATTACCATCATCAATACGTATTCTAAAGTAAACATATGTAACATATAATACATTTCCAAGATTCATACAAATTTTCTCATATACAAGGAATAAAACAATCCTGAACAATCATTTTTATTTCATCTAATGTGTCATGATCCTAAAATAAATTATATATAAAAAAACATAGTTTTCAGGCATTCAAAACAATTGGATAAGATTTATTCATAGATCAAATTTCTCTTTTAATATAGGTAATGTGATTGGTTTTCACAGATAAACATTTTAGGCCTATCCTTAACTATATATTTATTTTTGATATCCACCTATAAGAAAACATATGTTTTAAATCAATAGTTTGTTTTTTTCTTAGTTATAAAATATAATAAGCACTTAAATTAAATTATTGGTTTATGAACCTTTTGTATAATTTTGATGTATTTCCATTAAATATTTCCATCGTCATTTGGAAATAATCCATGTTTCTAACATAAAAAGAATCTAGTAATCCTAATCTCCTTGTTAGGAGATATTTATTCTTTCATTTTATTTTCTTTTTTTAAAAACATAAAGGCCTTTTCATATATATATATATATATATATATATATATATATATATATATATATATAATTATATACAGACAATTCATTCATAACTTCTTAAATACCTAGAGTTAAGTATACATTTTATTGCTAGATTATACAAATGTTACTCAAAGGGTTTTAAAACAACTTCTAAAATATTAAGCTAATGTATTCGACATGAACATATTTAATAAGATGTTAAGGTTTAAGTAAGATTTCAATATACCTAACATACTTATACCATATAAGCTATAATTGGAACACTATTAATTGAATATAAAACACCCTACTTACAATTTATGATACGTTGTCTAAATTATTTGGGCATAGAATAAAAAAAAAACACAACCCTTTGACTCAAACATAGGGATTCAAAAATAATCAGCCTAATTAAAATTTAGCTTCAATATTAAATAAGATGCTGGAAATAAAGTAATAAAATTAAAGAAATAAACAAAATAGGAGCATTAGTTGTGAAGAAGGGAATGCACTTTAAAATGGGACACAGAGTATCTAGTTGGATGTTTCCTATTACCAATATAAAATGTAGCATTAAAAAAAATACCTTACTACTTTGAAGAAATGAAATGCAGCCATAGAAAACTCTCATGCTGGGTAAAAGAAAGAAAATATGTGACCAAGTAAAAGAATACACACTCATATGCAATGAAATACTGGAATGAGAGTCATCTACTTGGTAAAACAATAGATGTATCCACTTAAAAATAAAAATATGGCTTATAAAACAAGACAATCAATAATAATCTGAACATAGATTTAATAAATACAACCTAGGCTAATCAATTACTTAAATAAAATAGAATAAGCATAGGTCTCTCTCTCTCTCTCTCTCTCTCTCTCTCTCTCTCTCTCTCTCTCTCTCTCATAAAAACATAAGCTATATGTAAAAGTAGATATATGAAAGAACATATACAAGCCAATGAAATATAAAACATAGCCACCAGATTATGGCACAAGCCTAAAATTTGAAAACACTACACTATTATAAAATAGATTGAGCTCAACCTAAAAGATATATTGAGCATTGGTTAAAGAAAACACACAAACTAAAAGAAATCCAACACGGCCCAAAAGTTAAAACATAGGTAAAAATAAAGAGGATGCAACTCTATTATCATGAGATGCAAGGTTTAATAAGCTGAACTCTTTCTAAAAAAGTAAGATACTTCCATATGGTTCAATACAATATGCTAAAAATACAAAACTGCTTACACAAGAATGGAACACAACCTTTGTACAATTAAAATTATTCCTTAAAATCAATGAAGCCTTATTTTTTTATAATCAAAATGTAAGGCTTAATAAAATAATAAACTAAATAAATATTTCGGGTGATTATAAATGTAGCCTCTAGTGATTTAAGTCACAAATTTACATAATGAAAATGTATATCTAAAGATTTATGATACATACTTTAAAATTCATTTACACATAGAAAGTATTACAAAACCTATCTGATGAAACACTTTTTCCTTGCTTTGATTTTCTCTCTCCCCAACCTTAATTTATTCTCCTTTATTCCTCTTTCTAACTCTTCTCTCTCTATAACCATCTATCTTTAATTCACCCCAACACCCCTTTATTTACAACACAAACTTTTTAAATTTTGCATTAGATATTTTTCATGCAATCTCTCTAATTTTATAATTTTATCTTTATTTTCTAATTTTAAGTAAATTATTTCATTTAAATCAAGATTGTATTCAACTCAAGTTATAAGTTTATTAACCTTAGTTAATTTCTTTTCTTTCACTAAATCTTATCAAACTAACATGCTAAGTTTAATAAAAATAATAATAAAATCCATTTTCTAAATTTTTAAATAAATTTCATGCATAATTATAATTTTAAGAAAATAAATTTCACCAGGATAATTATGCCATTAATTGAATTTTATTTTCTAGATAATCATATTTAAAAATAATAATACTTTTCTTATAATTAATAATTATTTTTTGGATTTAAATTCAAAAACCAAGTCAATTAGACTCACAAAATCAAATGCATACCAGAATTAATTCCACACACATAATTAATCATAAAAAATAGCACTAATATTTTTATGCAAATATCATTTAAAATCTAATGTGTATATGTGTAGGGTCACTAGTATTTTCCACTAGTATTCCCCTAATCGCTTCATCTAATATATCCTCTCTAATGATGCTCTCCCTTGTCTAGCTCTGAGGGTAGGACCTATCTTACATCCACCTCACAACAAGTAGGTAGTTAGTCTGATTCATCAAAAATATCACTAATGATGCACAACTAGCTAATACATATCCATATTTGTACAAAATATAACCTATAATTATTACATCATGTAATCAAACCAACAACATTATTATCTCATTACAATATATGTCATAAAGCTAAAAATCAAAACAATAATAATCAGATACTAACCATACTAATCAATGGATTAAAGGTTTATTTTTCTTATGGTGAAATTAGGGTGTACCATCCTCCCCCTTAAAAATATATCACCATCCTGATGACACTTATTCAAACAATTGTCTTGAATATCAAAAGAGTCTAACATAATTTTAAAACATATTATCAAGTATCTATCATGTAAATAAATGTAAAAATTGCCTATAAACCTCATCAAAGTCTTTTCAAGTAGCACTACCTTTAGAGTATTGGTCTCACAAGACTTTATACTAAGACACCTCTTTAGTTTGCAAATGAAGTTTGTGAGTGTCAATTACTCTGATTGGTTCTACCAGACCACCCTGGGATCCAAAACCTATAAATCATTCCAATCCAAAACATGTGAAGGATAAATTATATTATTTTTAAGATAAGATACCTAAAAAAAATTATGTAATAAATCTATGGTTGGTGGAAATTCAAACCTATACACAATAATATTGACCACTTCTAAAACTTTGAAGGGTCCCACATATCTTGCTGATAATTTTGCTAACATCTCAAACTTAATCAAGCTCTTCTATGGATTAACCCAAGAGAACACTTTGTCACAAATAAAAAACCTCCTATCTGTCATCTTCAAATTAGTGTAACTCTTATGAAAATCATTGGCCTCAACCAATATATGCATAATTAACTTAACTTTATCTTCCATTTTAGATAACATCTTAGGCTTGAAGACTACCTACCCTCTAACCTATCCCAACTAATTGCTGTCTTTCACCTTATTTCATATAGTGCCTCAAAAGGATCCATCTTCAATGATAACTAGAATGAGTTGTATGCAAACTCAACCAATGGAATATAATATTTCCATTTGTATTTCTTATCCATACAATACATACATAAAATATCCTTTAAAACTTGATTCACTAACTCAGTCTAACCATTAGTCTCTAAATGATATGTGCTACTAAAATTTAACTGCATACCTAAAGCTGAGTTTAGAGTCACCCAAAACCTAGAAGTCATATTTATATCTCGATGTGAAATGATCTTCTATGGGAATCCATGTAACCTATACACTTCTTTTATGAACCTATTTTCAAGGGTAGGTGCATCATCTGTCAAGTTTTTGGGTATGAAGTGATCCACCTTGGTTAATTTATCCAAAACTACCAAGATCATATTGTGCCTACTCCATGACATCAATAAACCTTATTAGATAAAATCCATAATGATCCCCTGCCACCTTCACTCTAGTATATCATGTGGATATAGCAATCAAATTGGGTTCACATGTTTATTTTTAACTCATTGACACTTCAGATAACATGACAAAAAATCTATCACATCTTTCTTGATTCCCTTCCAAAAATACAAAGGTATAATCTTTGCCATGAACCTTATTACTCCTAGATGTCCTAGATAAGGGGAATTATGTAGCTCTTTCCATACTATGCTCAAAATATTCTATCGATATGGGACATACATTCTCCCATTGAAATGCAAAAGACCATCACTCTCAAAATTGAATCCTTTATATTAAGGATCTTAAGAATTAATAGATAATGCTTTCCTAACCTATTCATAGTATTCATCCCTTGGTGAGAACTTAACCACTTATTCTCTAAAAGTACTATTGATAGTAGTTATATTTGTTAAGTACCTTTTATTACCCAAAGAATCAACTACTTTATTCTCCTTACCTTTGATGTAATTCATATCAAAGTCATAGTCAGAAAGAAACTCTAAACATCACCTTTGATGAGCATTTAGATTCAGTTAGGTGAAGATATATTTGAGTCCCAAGTTATCAGTCTTGAGATCAAATGGTTTTCCCAACAAATAATGTCACCAAACTTGTAAATCATGAATGATTTATGCAAGTTCAATATCATGATGGGCATAATTAACATCATGATTTTTTATCTTCCTCGATTCAAAAGACACTACTGCACCATCTTACATAAGGACTCCACCTGAACCCTCTCCAAAAACATATGTGATCACTAAAAACTAACAATTTTGATCATGAACTCTTAACATTGGTGTTGATGTAAGCCTCCTTTTCAACTCTTGAAGAGCTACTTCACATTTTTTTGACTAGATAAACTTTTGGTTCTTTCTTTGCAAGGAGGTGATTGTATTAGCTATCTTGGAAAAGTTTGGAATGAAGTTCCTATAATAGCTTGCTAACCCCATAAAAATCCTTACCTCATGAAAATTTATAGGTGATGGTCACTCAATAATGGCCCTTATCTTAGATGGATCTATAGAAATACCATCTATATAAATAATATGCCCTAGATATTATAATCTCTCCTCAAAGAGTGCATAATTAGATAACTTTCCATAAAGCTTGTGCTTCTATGACCATTGTAGAACCAATTATATATGTTGTAGGTTATCTTATTCATTATTATAATATACAATAATGTCATAAAAAAAGACCAAAACAAAGTGATATAAATAGTCCCTGAACATGCTATTCATGAGATTCATGAATGCTAGTGGTGCATTGGTCAAACCAAAAGGTAACACCATGAAATCATAATGCCCATAGCAAGTTTAGAAAGTTGTTTTTGGAATATAGTCATCCTAAATCCTCAAATTATGATATCCTACTCTAATATATGTCTTATGAAAGATCATTACTCCATGCATTTGATAAAAAATATCATATATATGAGGTAGCAGATACCTATTTTTGATAGTTTCCTTATTCAACATTTTGTAATCAATACAAAGTCAAAGGGTATTATTTTTATTCATGTCAAAAATAACTAGTGCACCCCATGGTGATAGGCTAGGCCTAATCAACCCTTTTAACAATAGTTCTTGGATTTGTGCATTCAATTCAACCAACTCAGTGGTGTTCATCCTATATAGTGCCTTAAATTGTGGTTTTAATCTAGATATGATGTTGATAGAGAAATCAAACTCACATTTAGGAGGTAAACCTAGTAACTCATCAAGAAACACATCATGGAAATTTATAAGAAATAGATAATATTATAGAGATGGTTCCATAGGTTCCTTGATTTCATTTATCTTGATGATAAATGCTTGACATAGTTTTGATTGAGCCTTCCTAAGTTGCATTATAAAAATATACCTGAGTCACAACTCTCTCTTTTCTCCCTGAATCTATGTTTGATTTCTAAGACCATTTAGACACTCAACCTTATTTAAATAATAGTCAATCTTGGCTGTGTGTTTATCAAGCTAGTTGTCTCTTAGGATCATTCCATATGAGCTTGGTGGTGATATATATAGATCCAGATCCACAACTATTGAAAATTTAGGTAACCCAATTACTACCTTAACTAGATACTAATTAATCATGACTTTAGATTCATTTCTATAGTGTACCAAACATGCATTTGCCATATATACAAATTTTATAGGAAATTTAATAAGCATTATACAACATTTAGTATCCCCTGTATCTATCAAAATAAAAACTAAATGTTCAAATAAAATACCTAATAACTCTATGGGTGCTACTTAAATTTTAGCTTGTCATTATCAATTACTACATGAATATGTTGCTAAAAATTTCCTTATTGAGTATTAGGGCCTTTGTTATTTGATTTATCCTAAGGATATTCATGAGCATAATTATTACCTTCATAAATGAAATAATGACCTGGTGGTCTTTTCCTATCAATTTGAGTATTTCCCTAATACTTGCTTTTAAAGCCATTACCTAGTTTCCTATCACTTATTCTATTATTAAATCTAGTATTTTGGTTACTAAACTACTCCTTGGAGTTTCCTCTCTTTTGATTCTAGTTCCTCTTGAAAGGATGTTTAGAATTCCCAAACCTCTTCTTTAACTTTTCCATGGCCTAAGCAATAAACTTTAGCTTATATTCTTACTTCACTACCTTCTCAAAAACCTAGTTCATGGTGGGAGGTCAATGAACATCTACCTCTCTACTGATCTAGGTTTTTAGTCCCATGATAAACTTCATGATTCTAAACATCTCATCAACTTGTTATCAAGGTACATACTTAAAATTTTTGGTAAACTACTCCCAGTACTCATTCACTAACAATTATCCTTGCTTTAGATTCTAAAAATATGTAAGCTTTTGATCAAATGAATGCTATGGAAAACATCATGATCTAAACAATGTCATGAATTAATCACAAGTTATGGTCTTTGATTTGAGGTTCATCTCCATTTTCTTATTAGCCCACAAAATAGCTACCTTGTTAGCTAACTGGTAAGCTCCCCATACTTCTTTGGTGAATTTTGGAGTAGTTCTAATTATCAAAATACTTCTTCATCTTAGTCAACCATGCTTCAGCTCCATCACCTATAATGGTTCCATCAAAATTTCATAGATTCACCTTTTTCATGTCCCTTGACAACTTTGTAGCTACTTGAGTTCTCACTTCTTACTAGTTTTCCTAATTAGTAGGGTGCTCAATAGGTACTTCTATATGTTCTTCTTTGCTTTGGCCATGAAATTCTTATTCCAAGGCCATAATTTGATCACTAGTATCATTCATAACTATGATAATCTAGTATAACTTTGCCAAATTATCAATGGAAATCAAGTTATGATCAATGGGAGGATTGTTGTCATTGACATATGAAGGACACTCACTTGATTTTCTTGTTTACACCATTATTCCTTCTCATTGAAAAGAAGAATACAAAATTGTTAGTAGACTCATTCAATTCTAGAGTTCGAACCTAAACTATGATACCACATGTTACAACCCCTTAATTTATACTTAAGAAAAAGTAACAAATTTTTTTACTAACAAATAAGAAATTACATTAACATTAAAATTACAAAATTTAACAATACAACATATCTAAATCAAGACTAGACATAAAATTAATTCTACGTAAAATATTATTCATGATAATAATCTTATATAATTTCAAATAAATAATTTATAATAGGACACAGTTACGACTAGTCTCACAATGCATCATCTGTTGTTTAAATATATAAGTACACAATACAATTACATTCTTTCAAGCATATAGCCTAATACAATAACAAATATCAAACTCTCTAGAGATTGAGTCATGCCATCGCATGTATCATTGATAACCACAAATTTCATCTCTAGATAGTACTACAGTGGGGAGGGAGAGCATCATCTGAGCATTTTTACACTTCAACCATGGAACAACATTACCATACACAATTCCCTATTAGGAAATGGACCTTCCTTTGTGGATAGGTAGATAAAATGGTGTGAGAATCTAGTGAGACATGATAGTACCCGATGTGGTTGTAATATTTACTACTACTACTACATGATGTGTATCATAAAGAAATAATATGATTCAAACATGATATCGCATAACATACAAATCAAACATATTAAATTACAATGTACATCTAACATTGTTTTGGCTAAAGTCTTTAGATAATATTTGATCACTAGATCGGTCAATTTAATCACACACCACTGGATCAGATTATCTATTTATGGTACTACCTAGGCTAGTGGAACCCATCACACTCCCTATTAGTATCATCAATACGTATTCTAAATTAAACATATATAACATAGAATACATTTCTAAGATTCATACAAATTTTTTCCTATACAAGGAATAGAACAATCTTGAATAATCATTTTTATTTCATCTAATGTGTCAGGATCCTATAATCAAGTATATATAACAAAACATAGTTTTCAAGAATTCAAACCAATTGGATAAGCTTTATGTATGGATCACATTTATCTTCTAATAAAAGTAATGTGTTGGGTTTTCACATATAAACATTTTGGACCTATCCTTAACTATATATTTATTTTTGATATCCACTGATAAGAAAAAAATGTTTTAAATCAATAGTTATTTTTTTCTTATTTATATACTATAATAAGCACTTAAATTAAATTATTGGTTTATGAACCTTTCATATAATTCTCATGTATTTCCATTAAATATTTATGTCATCATTTGGAAGGAATCCAAATTTCTAACATAGAAATAATCTAGTAATCCTAATCTCTTTGTTAGGAGATATTTATCCTTTTATTTTATTAAAAACATAAATACCTTTTCATATTTCTATATATAAATATATAGACAATTCATTCACAACTTGTTAAATACCTAGAGTTATGTGTAAATATTATTGATAGCTTATATAAATACTACTCAAATGGTTTTAAAAGGACTTCAAAAATATTAATCCAATGTATTCAACATGAAAATATTTTAGAAGATGCTAAGGTTTAAGTAATATTTCAATGTATCTAACATACATATACCATACAAGCTATAATTGGCATATTGTCAATTAAATACAAAACACCCTGCTAACAGTTTATGATATGTTATCCAAATTATTTGGGCATAGAATAAAGGAAAACACAACCCTCTAATTCAAATGTAGGGATTCAAAAATAATCAACCTAATTAAAATTTAGATTCAATATTAAATAATATGTTGGAAATAAAATAATAAAATACAAGAAACAAACAAAATAAGAGCGTTGGTTGTGAAGAAGGGAATGCACTTTAAAATGGGTTGCAGAGTATCTAGCTAGATGATACCTATTACCAATATCAAATTTATCATAAAAAAAACTACCATGCTACTTTATAGAAATGAAATGCAACCACATACAAATCTCACGTTGGGTAAAAGAAAAAAGGATGCGGCCAATTAAAATAATACACACTTGTATTCACTAAAACGTCAACACTACAATCATTTTATTATAAAACAAGATGTAGTCAATAATAATCTCAACAAAAATTTACTAAATATAATCTAGGCCAATCAATTGTTGAAATAAAAGAGAATAAGCGTAGGTCTCTCTCTTGATTAAAGACATAGGCTATATGCGAGAATAAATATATGAAAAATACATACAGGGCATCAAAATATAAAATGCAACCACCACATTATGGTGTAAGACTAAAAATTAAAAATATTGAACTATTATAAAATATATTTATTTCAACCTACAAGATATATTGAGCATTGGTTAAAGAAAATACATAGACTAAAAGAAATCCAACGCTACCCAAAAGTCAAAACATAGGTAAAAAGAAATAGGATGCAAATTTTTTATCATAAGATGCAATTTTAATAATCCAAACTCTTTATAAAAACAAAAAAGATGCTTCCATATGGTTCAACACAACATGCTAAAAATACAATGCTTCTTACACAGGAATGAAATGCAGCCTTTGTACAATTAAAACTCTTTCTTAAAATCAACATAGCCTTATATGTTTAATCAAAATGCAAGGATTAATAAAATAATAAGATAAATAAGGATGCTATATGATTATAAACTCAACCTTTAGTGATTTAAGACATATATTTACATAATTAAAATGTATATCTAAAGAGTTATAATACATACTTTAACATTCATTTACACACAGAAAGTATTACAAAACCTACCTGATGAAATAGTTTTTAATTGCTTTGATTTTATTTTTACCCAAACTTAATTTATTCTCCTTTCTTCCTCTTTATAACTCTTATCTCTATCTACAATCATATGTCTTTAATTCACCTTAACACCCCTTTCTAACACAAACTTTCTAAATTCTACACTACCTATTTTTCAAGCAAACTCTCTAATTTTATAAGTTTATATTTATTTTCTAATTTTAAGTAAATTCTTGGATGATATTAAATATTGCATTCAAATCAAGTTCTAAATTTATTAACCTCAATTAATTTACTTTATTTCACTAAAGCTTATCCAACTAACATGCTAAGTTTAACAAAAATAATAATAAAATCTATTTTCTAAATTTTCAAATAAATTTCATGCATAATTCTAATTTTAAGAAAATAAATTTCATGAGGATAATTATGTCATTAATTGATTTTTATTTTCTATATAATCATATTTAAAAATAATAATACTTTTATTTCAATTAATAATTATTTTCTGAATTTAAATTCAAAAAACAAGTTAATTAGACTCAAGAAATCAAATGCATACCAAAACTAATTCCACACATAATTAATCACAAACAATACACACTAACATTTTTACATAAATATCATTTAAAATTTATTGTGCATGTGTGTAGTTTTACCATCATTTTCCACTAGTATTCCCTAATCACTCCATCTAACCGTTCCTCTTCGATGATGCTCTCCCTCATCTAGCTCTGAGGGTAGGACCTATCCTACATCCACCTCGCAACAAGTAAGTATTTAGTCTAAGTTATCAAAAAATATATCTAATGATGCATAAATAACAATACATACCATATTTGTACAAAATATAACCTATAGTTGTCACATCATGTACTCAAATCAACAATGTTATTGTCCCATTATAGTATATATCATAAAGCTAAAAACTAAAGCAATAGTAATCAAATACTAACCATACTAATCAATGGATTAAAAGTTTATTTATCTTAGGGTGAAATAGGGATGTAATAATTTAGCTTTATTTCTAAACTAACTTGGTATTTTAACTCCCATTTCTAAGAGAACTATATCATCCTGAGGTCCACAAGGACTATCTAGGAAACACTTAGATACATGGGGTATCTCAGGTTAGCTTAACCACCAACGTCTTCCTTTCTTTTTTGACCATCTCCTTTTCCTTAAGGATTTTTATAATCCTAACTATTTAAAAAGTGGCCATTTATCCTTTAGTTTCCCTATCCTTATTGGCCTTAACCTTAAGCTCTTATCATTTTATAATAAATTTAAGTTTAAACACTCTCATCATTTTGTGAGCAACTATTTCCAATACTCTTAATTTTACAAGCTCATTCTCATTCCAAACCATAGATGTAGTAGACACTATGAATTACCAATTTAGTTCATTTATGGATAATCACCTCTTAATGTTTAGTGTCATTTTAAACTAAACCATACACTCATGCTTGCATGATCTATTTACGTTGATACACTATGAATGTCATCCCCCTCTTTTACTACGTACTCACCATTTTAGGATATCATTCCCATTTTCCTCTGCAAGTTAGTCATGTTTTTTCTCATCATTTTATTCTATCCCATATCCTAGGAGAACTATATTTGGCCTTAATTTCATGTTGAATATTGTGTAAATGAAATTATGTAGGCAATGTCCACTTGCCTAATGCATTTATAGTCAACTCGATTACCCCTTCCTTTTCTTATATTCCCTCATTTTTGTTTGTTTTTTGTTGTATCTTATAGTATAGGGGAAATGTTTTTACCATAATTTTTGTGTTGGTTTTCCCTATAGCCTAGGGAAATTGTTTACCATTTATTATTGTTTTGGTTTACTTGTGTCATTGCTACCTAATTTAGGGGTCACCTTGTCACCAGGAGTAACACCTCTATTACACATTAATGAATAATTTGTATTCCATTTCTACTAACAATGTGATTAAATATTATTTGTATATTTACATTTTTTTAGCTTAGTTTATTTTTATACCTTTATGTGTTTCAAATAGTTTATTTATTGAACTTTTCTTGTCTTATTTGTTTATTTTGTTTATTTTTATTGTTTGTGCTTGTTTTTTTATTTTGTTTGTTGATTTTTTATTGTTTGTTTATTTGTTAGTGTATTATTTGTTTGTTTGTTGGTTTTTTTTTCTATTTGTCTTTATGTCTTTTTGAGCCTTTTGGGGTTGGCGTAGGGTTATTACATTTTATTTACACTTAAGTATTGATTATACATATCATGTACTTAGGTTGTGAATGTTTATATTTAATCTTACACTTGGTTTATTTTTTATATTTACACCTGGGATTTGATTGTTCACATCTTACTCCTAGGTTGTTTATATCTACATTTAAACTAAGTTTTACATGCTTAGATAATATATTGTAATTTTAGTTGTTCATAACTATGATGCACAATATCATAAGATAGAAAAAAAACAAGGCATAAAGAGACTATTAAATCAATGTAATGGTAGTATTTCTCTGATATATCTAAACTAGCCAAATACCTAAACACATACCTGAATCCATCAGTAATAAATAGAGTAAAAATGATTTATAGTATGTATATACAGATGTGCATATTTAAATAAACATTCATATGAGTCATACAACATAGTCAAATAATATTATAAATCATCATATCATAAACATGACATGATCAGTAAATAAATAGAGCATATATTTTTGGGCCATATGATATCAAAACTATCTTTTTGGGCCTCTCCTGAGACATGTTTAACAACATTATTTTTCTACCTATACCTCATGTTTTGAACCTGCATCTTTGAACTCACATTTAGGCTAGAAATGCATTTTTATTTTTTCCATCTTATCCTAAATCCATTTTATGGATTTTTTTCATAAGCTACCCTTACCGATTTACCTCAGTGTGGTAAATTATTTTTTGATCACTCCAAATTATATCTTACCTTTCTGGGGTAAAAACATATTAAATAATGTGATTTAAACATGAAAATGATTATAAACACCTTTGGGTAAATCATTATTTTTTGACCAATTTAATTATTATAACCGCTTGTGGGCAAATCATTTTTTCATCCCATGATAATGATTATAACTACCTTTGAGAAAATCATTATTTACTTTCTCACCTCCCTTATCAAGGAAAATTCCTATGTCACTAATTATAACCACCTTTGGGAAATAATTATCTACCTATTCCACCTTCCTTATTAAGGCAATTTCCTATGCCACTGATTATAACTTCCTTTGGGAAAATTAGTATCCTACATTACGTTACTAATTATAACCACTTTTGAGAAAATTAGTGTTCATCCCACTTCCCTATAGGGGTAAATACATGTGCCACTACTTATAACTACCTTTAGGCAAACCAGTGTCACATATTTTTTTAATGATTATAACCTCCTTTGGGTAAATCTGTGTCTATCCCATTGCCTTATAGGGTAAAATACATGTGCCACTACTTATAACTACCTTTGATAAAACTAGTGCCACACCCTTTGTTACTAATTATAATTGCCTTTGTGAAAATCAGTGACTCTATATCCATTAATATTTATAACCACCTTTGGAAAATTTAGTAATTTCACCCCTATACCACTAGATCATGTCATTTTCTTAATTCTGAGGGAATGCTCAATGACTCTATTTAGTTGCCTTATCCCTCAAGGGGGAATCAAGGGATAATCGACTAACCTTTGGGATGTGAACCGTTTAGTTTAATGAATTTTGCATTCTTTAAAAATAAATTACCATGTTTATATATCATAATACCTTTTTAAATATGTGTAAAATTTAGACATTCAATTTTGGCCACTTTCATGCCTAAACTAGGATTCAATTTAGTTTATAGTAAATTATGTAATTTATGCTTAGAAATCATCAAAATTCCTAAATTTATCTACATAAGGGATTTAATTACTCAAAAACATGGTGAGGCTTGCTTATCTGGGGTATTACCCTTTATGCACTCATAACCTAATTTAGTTTCAACCTTAGTCAAATTATGTCCTATTAATTTGACATTTTTGGCCTATCGATATATTAATTCAAAGTATTTAAAAAAATTACAAAAAAATCAATAAATAAGATTAATTACATTTTAAATCTTAATTAACTTTCCTAAGTAAAAATTCCAAATCAAATTAGTGAATTTAATTTATCAAAAAAAATTTAGCCAAATATGAAGTCAAATATCAAAGGAGATAATAAAGATATTTATTAATCCCTATATAATCCAAAAAGGTGAGTCACAACCTCACCAATAGATAAATTGAGTTTCCATGCCTCATAAATATTTGAAACTAAGGTGTTAAGACTTCATGAGTACTTTAACCCAACCTACGATTATCATTACTCAACCTAGGTTATAATAGACTTAGCCATAGTTATAATTTAACCTAACCTTCCTATGGTTAGATTTAGTTCTTATAGATATAAACACAAGTACCCATACCATGTCCCAACTATAGACACCCAATTTCGGCCATAACTATCCTTTGATCAGACTTCAGACTGATTCCTATAAACCATTACAAATTAATCTTAAGAATTAATGAATGTCCCAAATTTAGATACATATCATTTATCAAAGATAAAAATCATGTTGTGTCATCCCTATTTTGGATACTATCCCATATGCAATAATAACCTCTCACAGATTCAATCTTAGTCACCTTATGACATAACAATTGATAATTTGGCCTATGGACCTATTAAATGGGGAACTTGATCAAATATTGAAAGAGCTAAAAAACTTATCAAAATTAATAATATAATTAAATAATATTATTTAATTATCCATTTAAAATTAATGAATATCTAAAAATGGAAATTTCAAAAATTAAAATATCAAGCCTTTTCATCACTGCCTTTATGAGATATCAAGTTATTCCAAATATCTAATTTAAGAACCATGCCTAATAATTCAAAATAATAATTACATGACAAATTTTTAACTCAACTAGATTTAGTATCAACTCATGTAGGGTTAGTTTGAACCCATTCCATGTTTAAACTCAACCTTAAATCACCTTGGCTAAGAGTTAAATTTTAAGGCTATAAATACAAGTCCATCCCTATTTATTTTTAAGATAATTTGGTGTAAACTTATTATGCCTAAATTTCAAAGCTTTGATAATAGTAGTGTTATAATGCCTAAACACATTGAAATTAGTGTGACCATGCTTAAATAATAAGCCAAGCAATCAAAGCCAAGGTTTCAAGGAAAGATGAATCTAACAAAGCCACATTGATGAATATTTATTGATGCACAAGCTGAGCAAGCCATTCAACAAGCCATTTGGAAGCCCCAATAAAGGTAAAATAAGGTGTTCTTTTATGTTTTAGTTATGTTTTCATATGAATGCTTATTACCTATGCTCTCCCTATTATCTAGGCTATAGGTGTTAGGATTTTAGTGTGTTTATTTGAATTTTTTTTCTTGGACTAACACAAAACTAATCTCCCCTCTAATTATTCCTTGTTCACATGTTGGCACATCTAGTGGGACCAAGCATCCCATATAACTAAGGATATTGATATGACACTTTTAGTTTTTCTAATGGATAAATATAAATCTTCAAGTTTTAATTTTATACTTCATTTTTACGTCTTTCTATTTTAATCAAATCATAGGTTATAGGGATTGATGTTGATTTTTAGTTGTAGGCTATAGGGATTGATGCTAATTTTCTACATCAACATCAATTATATGAATCGACCATGATATCTATGTGAAAAATAGAGAATGACCAAGAACATAACTAATAGTGGTTTTACTTGATTTTTATTTCTTTTATTTTGTGTTAGAAAATATGCATGTTATTTATCGAACCCATCTCTTACAGGATCCAATGAGATGTTTTGTCTTTAAGCTCATTTTATTAACCATTTTTCTAAAAAAACAAATCTATTTTTGTGTATTTTTTAGGAAACATTGATGTTAATCAACATATATCTTTATAGATCAATGTCAATCTCTATGGATCGACATCGATCCCTATGGATTGATGATGATCGATCTTTGACATAGAAACCAGAAAACCTAAGAACTAAATTTAAAATGTTGTTTTCTCACTTGACATTGAGCTTTTAATTAGGCAAATCCTCTAAAAAAATTTAGGTCCTAATGTGGAAAGATAAAATTTTAAGCATGGTTAAATATTACATACATTGTATTTGGTGCTTAAAATGTACTAAGTTATTTTCATCTCTTAGTTGTCTTTGAAGTTTTTGTAATTATCAATAAAAAATGCCAAGGGGCTCAAAATTCATTACATTCTTAATTTTGGTGTTATAAAATTAACTCTCACATTAGTTAACTACTCATAAGAGTTTTATTTTTATTCTTTTTTATTGAAGGTGTTTGTTTAAGCAAAATGAGTGACACGTGTATGCTCTCCCCCATCCCCTTTAGGGAACTTGGGTGATAGAAACTTATCACTCTTTAACTTTGTCAATTTGGTCTAAAAGCATGTAATAAAAAGTTTCTAAGGCCCTCCCAAAATATGTATGATTTTAGTGACCTAAAAAAACCCTAAATTCATTCCACTTTTCTTTATTTCCATGTATTTTTGGCTTGTGGGTAGGAGTTCATCACCTCCTCATAAGTTCTCTAGGGAAGGATAGATCTAAGAATTCATCTCCTAACATAATTTTAACCCCACTCCATAGTGGGGTATATAAATTTAGGGTGACTCACTAGGACAATTGTTTTGGGTGGTTAAAACAAGTTTTGTTATTGTTATTCATATTTGGAATGTAGGGGTAATTCAGATATCACACTACACTAAGCAATTAATGGATGTTGTGGTTGTGAAAAAGATAAGACCTTTTCACAATAAGCTACTTAACATAGATAAAAATGAAAATATTATGCCCTAGTGTTTGCCACACATATGAGACCATATATAAATGAGAAAAAATGATATTTTATACAACCCCACTTATCACAGACATATTATTGATTTAGGGCAAGTAGTTTGAAGTTATATGTCATTGTAAAAAATATTGAGAGAAGAGGGGGCCTAAAAACCCTAATTTTCATGCACTTTTAATTTTTGGATTAATAATTTAAAATCTTCTCAAGATCAAATATATATATTAAATTTAATAGTATGATGCAACCTTGTCAGTTTTAGGATTTAGGACGTTACACTTAGGTGTTTTTGTCATTTTATCCTTATTTCTTACATGGCTTTGAATCTAATTTTTTTTGTTCATCATACTAAATATCAAATGAGTCTTGTTATGCATCACTCAATTATTTGAAGAGTAATTATGACAACCATTTGACATCACACCTTAACCTTAATCTTTTTTTAAAACCTTTGTGTGTGTCACTTGTTGGAAAGGGGTATTGTTATGCTTCCCGATTCATTCTAAAATATTTATGCATTAAAGTCTAAAAAAAAACCATTTTCCATACCTTTAGAGAATGATAACATCATTATGCCTAAAAATCATTTCAAATACTTATTTTCTTGTGTCCAACATCCAATTTTGAAACCAAATATGCATGTACCTTTTGGATCTATGCCTAGTGATGTTATGTCATTCGTTCTTGTCTAGCTTGTTTGTTTTAAAAAGCCTAGTTTTCTAAGTTGAGTTCAAAATTGGCCTTGACAAGTTCAAATCCAAAAATTGATTGATTTATGCCTCTTCATCATGTAATTTTTGCGTAAGTCATTTTCCTTTCACTTTTAAGTTGTTTAACTTAGGCTATTTTTATTGTTTCATCTAAATACTACTTTTGTGCCTAGATTTGGGGAAGTAGTATATCCTCCTTATGCCTATTATTTCATGACTTTTTCCAAATGATAAATTTCATGTTTAAAATTGAACTACTAATTTGGGTTAAAGTTTTTCAATTTTTTTGGATTAACTCTCTTCCCTTTTAGACCTCATTTGGTTTAAATTATAGATTTTGTGCCTTTTCCAAAAGACCTAAAAATACCTATTTTGAACCTAGATTTTGTGCCTTGTTTTCCAAAAGACATAACAAATTTTATTTGTTTATACTTGTTTGAAACACTTTGTACCTAAGTTTGGAATTTCATTTTTATTTCATCCACTTTACCCTTTTGCGTAAGACATTTGACATTAGACATTTGATGTTAGACTATTTTATAACAAGTTTTAGCACAAACAATTTTGGAGATACAGATCCATTCTTTCAACCAAGCTAGACCAAGTTTGGACCATTTTTCCTTTGAACATTATTTTTAACAATTTTTATAACTCTAATCCCTTTTCATGAAATGTTATGGATATGTATTTTTACACTCATATCAGAGCCATGTATAATCCAAGTTATGATAATGTGGTTTCACAAGATGACTTTGTTTAATACCCCTATGGTGATGATTTATTATATGATATGGATTATTATCCTCCTTAAAATTATCAATCTAGGAAATAAATCCAAGATCCCTTATCCCACTATTTGTTTAACATGCCTCCATACTCAGAATAAGACCAAGAGTAAACTATGTAGTATCTAACTAACATCATATAAGTTTTAGACCAAGTTAAACAAAAACTATATTATGTTACTATGATAGCAACATATGATCCTTATTTATTTTATCTTCACTTCCTTGAAAATAAGGATGAATTTTTAGTCAGATCCACAGAGATAAGGACTACATTTTCAGCAAACTTTCCACATGAAAATTTGCCTAGTCTAGTTAGAGTTCCTTTCAACATACCTTATAATCAAACTATTGAACATACCTCTTATATAAATCCTCAATTAATTGTGTAAATTCCATATCAAAACCAAATTATTATTTTTAAAGCAAATGGCCTAATGGAGGACCCCTTTATATAAATGCAAACAACATATCAAATCTATTTGAACTTAGTGCACAATTTTAGTAACATGGCCATGTCCAATACTCCACTCATCGAGTTATCTCCTTCAATAGGGGTATTTAATGAGTTAACATGTCAAGATAATTTAGGTATAGACCCATTTTTATAAATTAATTTAGTTGGAGACATGTTCAATTCCCTATCTATTGAAGAAGTGTTTACTACTTCTATGTAGAACATTGTGCCAAACATGGTAGCTATCATACAAGTATCATCCAATCCAAGATAAAGTGGTTTAACTACACCAATAATTAGTCCACATTAAGTTTGTCTAGTTAATACTATGAGTGGTTCATAATAGTATGGGGTAGGAACTCCTACATCCTAACCAAAATAGCTTACCTCTAATCCTCAACCAACTACTTTGTCAAACATGAAATTGTAAGGATTAAGTAATCAAATGCCAACTAGTGCCTTACCTCAAAAAAATGTGATGAATGATATTCTACCTCAACAGGTGATGACTAACATTCCAAAATACCTCAACAGCCATAGACCAAAATGGCTTTACAATTTCAAACATTGTCTAATCAATAATATATGTCCATTTGTAAAATATAAATACCAAATAATCTATAAGCATCTACTTCATAAAAGGTGTTTTCACAACCAAGAGGTACTACTATCCAACAAGTACCAATTAGATAATAGTTGATTTTCATTCCAAATGTGCCAAAAATATAATGATAGGGCCTTGGTCCACAAGTTCCCCTTACTTAGCTAGGTTTGAATAGTTGGAATCAAGCCCCTATTCAATCTCAATAGGCATAGTACTTTACCTCAAGCCATATCCTCTATCACAACCATAATTATCTTAAAACTAGGCCTATATATTGAATCCAAACTAGAATATAACATAGCAATATATGTAATTCAAAAAAACTAATCTTAATTTATGAATGCATATTCCTAGTTGGTTCCCTAACCAAACCAAAATTCCACAATAAAGCATGCCTCCATTATACCCTGGTTAAGGTAATCCACCCTTGACCACCTAACCTCCACCTTAGACTAGTGTTCTATCTAGTTTCTTGTTACAAGAACTATAACAAATGAAGGATGTAATTATCACCATTTATGCAGGGAAATATACCAAGAAGTTCAAGTTAGATGACATATGTTATTACCCATTCAACATGGAGTATATATAGATACCATTTACTTTAGGGTATTGATTTAACTATTTTGGGAATAATAGAGTTTTATTCCTATTTTAGTTAAGGGTATGGATTAATAAATTAGTAAATAATATTGAAATAATTATAGTCCTAATTTTTATAATTTATCTATCTTTCTTACCTTTCTAAAAATAACAATAAATTAGGAGAAATATAACTTAGTTTAAAACAAGATGAAATAGTTGTTGCAGGGTCTAAGACTAGCTATACAAGATTGGGATAGTATCATAAATCTGAATCTAGATTTTTTCCAATGAAAGGATAAGACCATCAAAAATAGGACACTTTAGGGTCTGGCACTATTATCCTCTTCTTTTGCTATTGTCCAAACTACTCATAGAGACTTGATTTTTTTGGGTTCTTTGGACTATTCCTATTTGAGCCTACCTATAAAACTTCAAGTGATAATTATTGATGAAGCTCATTATAGATCTATTTTAATATTTAAACCCTAACCTTCTATCATGTTTGATAAATAAAATTTGAATCACTTAAAAATGGGTGGGGGTGTAGTGTGTGTAGTATGCACTAAACATGTGATCCACACCCCTTGTGTGGGCACACTACCTACATACTAATACTCTAAAGAGGGATCAAGTCATATGTAGTTCTCTCACCTAATGTGATTTGTAAAATAATGTGATGTAGATGAATTAATGCCAAATTGAGAGTGCTTGAGGTGGCTAGGGACTGGTATGAGAATTTAAATATGTCTGTAGCTATGTTGGGTGCTTGTATGTATAGAATAGGAAAGTTTGTCTTAGTATTTTGCTTGTATTTTTTATTTATTTATAAGATTTGTCACCTCCCCCTATAAATGAACTTTGGATCAGATTTCATAGGAAACTATTGGTCATGGGTTAGATGTATTCATGTTAGGCTAACATAATGAAGAATAATACTTGGATGAAAATAATCATTTGGGATCAAATTTCAATTGGATAAGAGAGCTAAAAATGGGACACCCTAGGGTCTAACACTATAGTTTAGGTATGGTTCTCATATCCTATAGGTCCAAGACTTGGGGGATAAGACTGGCCTAGGAAATCGAATCTAGCTAAGCTAGAATGACCATTTGAAAGGCTATGGATGACTGACAATGAGAAAAAAAGTTTCTAGAAGGGTCACAATAGTATGCAAAAAATATCTATGGATTGGGTGTCAGAAGCCACACTCAAACTAATAATTTTGACATTTTATATGATTACATTTACCCCTTTTTATTCTAGTGATGTAGTAAAGTAAAATACTAGGATAAAAGAAAAGTAAAAAGTGTACCTGAACTTACCTACAAGGGTGAAGCCCATGAAGTTATGTGATGTTGAGTGTGCATAGAGAGAGAACATTGTGAAGTGTGAATCTACAAGAGAAAATAAGTAATATATCAGTTATTACTAGACACATTATGTCTAAAATAAGAACATATAAAATCTAGGTAAAAGAGAGAGGAAGAAAAAGGAATGAATACACCTCACTGGGTATGTGAAGCAATACAAAACCTATTGTAATGCTGAGTGATGTTAGGTATATGTTGAACCAAGAGTAATATCATGAATGGAGATGTGTGCTCAATTCCTTGAGAATGACTCAAGAATACAAAGGTTGGCCCTTTTATGCCATCATCACCTAATAATTTAAGATATGTAATCATGCATGTGTTAATTGATGTTTAGACTATGTGTCCAATCCCTCTGAGTAGGTGGCTCAAGAATACAAATGCTAGCTAGTCCTTTGGCTCTATCATTGCCCACTAAGTGAAGCTATGAATTGATATTGGTATGAATGTATGTCATGTGAGATGGATACTGAATCCCATGGAAGCTCTATAGTTTGAAAATGTGGCATGGATAGCTAAATGTGTACTAAGAACTAGGCCAATCTTGGCTACTACAAAAGATGGAGATTAGGCTTATATGAAAGCCACTCTAAAACTAGGAACTAGGATTATATAAAAGCCACTCTAAAATGATGCCAACCACCTATAGATGGAATAAGGAACATAACTACTGAGAATGCCTAGGTATTTTACTAAACTCAAAAAGAAAAGAAGACAAATGTGCCATGTACATTGCCCCAATCATTGGTGTTTATAACATGGATTTTGATCTAGAATTTATACCAACTACCCAATCTAAAACTTGAAGTGAGAGCCATAATGTTATTCATGATGTTCCCTATATCTAGCTTCTTTGAGAAAAAATATACTAAAACTACCTAATCTAAACTAAACTATAGTTGAAAAAACTATAATTGTACTTACCTTTTTATCTATTTTTGGAAAATCTAGGTTTTTTGTTGTTTGGATAAGAGTACCAAAAATAAGACACTTTATTATTCAACATTGTAGTCCAAGTATGGTGCTATTGTCCTTTTTTGTTTCTAATCATTGTTCTATGTTCATCACTGTCTTCCTAGTCTACTTTACCTAGTTTGGGTTCTATTTGTTCTAAGTGTTCTGAAAACTAGTTTTTTTGATTGGTGGAAGGCTATGATCTCTATGATAAAACCCCTATTTATTTCCTCCTCTTCTAAGGGTAGGAATGAAGACCCTGTAATGACTGACCTCAAAAGAAAAATCCCTGCAAGTGTGTTATGCTATGAAATACATGATATAGCAATGCTAATTGAAAAGATGTCTCAAGATATAACATAGTTTGTATTAGAGATTGTTAGATCAATAGGAGTATGCCTAGATAGATATAACAATATAATAATATGTAGAATATATTAAATTAAAACTAAAAATGTTAGTTATTAGTTTTTAATTTTTAGTTATCAAGGAGGGATGGATTATGATGTCCATTACGGCATCCAAGAAATCAATATAATGCATGATGTGGATCATGGCATTGCAAATAATTGAGAAGCAATAAGAAAACAAGCACATAAAATAAGAAGCATATAAAATTGGCCAAGGGGCCAAGAAAACAAGGGGCATGGGCACATGTCACTCAAAATAGAAAGAAAGCATACAAGGCATGTTCAAATTCTAGATACATAAACAATTGAAAATAATTAAGGTTGGCATGAGTGCCATAAGCACATAAAAGAGTACAAGCAAAGGATATTGTCAAATGTCCTAAGGCACACATAATAATAGAAGAAATAGATATTATAAAATGTCTTAAGGCACACATAAGAGATAAAATAAGAACTAATAAATGCCATCACATCTAGCTACATAAAGTAAGAAAGGAAGGCATGTAAATTATGAAAATATAATTGCATCTAACTAATAAAAGCAAGAAGTGAAAGTATGCAAAACATGTTAGCAAAAGACTAGGTAGATGCTACGAAATACACAAATACTATATACTAGTGAGAATTAATAGAATAATCTGTGTAAACTAGTAAGTAATGTACATCAACATGATAACTAGAGTGTGTGGTGTATGAATGACATAACCTCAATGGTGTAGTCATGTAGAAGATGCCCCTAGTGGGTAGGTATGTTGATGTATGTCTTGAATGTAGAAGTTAGCCCCCTCAATGGGTAGAGTGAACCAATCAAGGATCTATATGTCACTACACACACTCAAAGAAGATCAAGTGAAGCATGGTAATGTAGATAAATTGACAAACAATATCATTGAATAGAAAAATGTAAGTCTAACATGGTAGTAGAAATGTAAAGCATGGATGATGCATACAATTGAAATGTTTTAGGTATTTTTGAATTTTTGTATTGTTTTTGGATTTTTGACATATTTGAATGTAAAATTGTATTATTTTTGGTATTTTGAAATAGGCTATGTATAATCAATCATAAGGAGACTATGTACAAGAGATTTGAAAATAAGTTATGTACAAGCAATTTGAGAAATTATGTACAAGTAAGCTGAGAGAAAAAAACATGATACTAACCAATGAGTCTTAGAAGAAACTCCTTATCATGGTATCCTATATCAAACAAAATAATCATGCATGATTGTGAAGCATAAGGGAATGGCTATGAATATGACTCTAAATATTTAGATTCATTGTCAGTATCTTGGAAATCATAATAACCTATATTGTTCTACTCAACATTATCATCTTGATTTTGAACCAATAGAATGATAGTGTTGACTTTTATTATATCTGGATCTTTTCCTTTGATAAATTATGTCTATGAATGATTTGCCTTAGGATGTTCAATAAATCCCAAACCTTGGTGACAAATATTATCAACTTCTAAAATGGGAGTAGTGATGCCTTGAGCATGCTTGCCCAACCCTTGACCTTGATAATCAAATTGTTGTAGATATTTTTGACCAAACCTATACTACTTTGAAAGTTGAGCCTCATTTTGGAGATGTATATTATTATATTTTTGGTTCTTTACTTGTGCTTGTGGTATAATTTCTTGCTCTAATTTTGATTTTTGATCCTTTTATTATTTTGAATTATGTTTTGGTAACCATTTTCTAAATTTGACCCTTTGTGAATGTGTTCCTATGTCATTGTAGATTATTTGAATAATTTACCTATATAGGATCCTCATTAGAAATTATCTATTGTATATGTTTTTTCAATGCCAAACATGGATATATGTGATGCCCATACATTTTATGATATGCACAATAATATATATATTCTCTTAGATTTAATAATTTCCCTTAGTACCTCACTTGAATTCTTATTTAAGCTTTTCATGCTTTTTGAATCACTAGTTATAGAGTTACTTTATTGTGATTTATTGTTTTGATATGTAATATTGCTTGCAACCAATTGACTAGGTGAAGGTACATATACATGATTGGAACTAGGGTGCCTTTAAGGCTTTTATATTATACTCTAATTTTCTAATGTTGTGATATTTTCATGTAATAGCTGATTTTATGTTTGTAAATTTGATATTAACTTGTTCACACTGGTGATTTGATCCCTTAGAGTCTCACAAGTGCAAACCATAGTTGCTTCAAATTGAACATGTAACCACATATGTTGAAGAGGGTTTACAAAAGTTATAGGCTGAATGTATACATTAGGAATAATATTATAGGTTTCCTCACCTTTTGGAGGGGTGATAACATGGACCTGGTTAGAGGGAAAGTAGCTATCACCCTCTTGGGGAGACAAGGAGAAGGAAATTCTTTCATGTGCATAAGATATGAAATTGAAACTTGACTGGTGGTTTTTAGCTTATGCAATGGATCCTTTAAGGATGTAAGGATTTTAATCTTAATTTAATTACACATAATAGAGAGATATCATGTTAAATAAGTAATGAAATATGACATATATTTGAATTGTTCTTAAAATAACATGTACATATGTATTTATGTCATTTTTGAATTCATGCCAAATGAAAGGAAACAAACATGAAAGATAATTTAGAAAGATTTACATAAGCAAATCATGATTAATAAAATTGGAATATTCATCCCAATGTGCAAATATCAAAATTTTAATTTCAAAACCCTAGGTTAGGGTTTGAAAATACCATGATCTAGTATAGGCAACTAGGGTTTGAAAGAAATAATTTTAAAATTTGATAAGGTAAATTTCAAAAATAAAATGGAAATTTTTACTTATATATGTAGGAAAAATAAAAAATACTATAAAAATAACAAGGAATTTTACCTAGGGTTTTTATGTGTACACAAAGTAAGTCAAGTTCACCAAATGATTTAATTATTTTGGGAATAATGGATTTCATTCCTATTTTAGGTAAGGGTCTGGATTAATAAATCAATAAATAATATTTTAATAATTATAATCTTAATTTGTATAATTTATCTATGTTTTTCTACCTTTCTAAAAATAGAAATAAATTAGGATAAATATAACTTAGCTTAGAATAGGTTGAACCAACTATTGTAGGGTCTAAAACTAGTTGCGTAGGACTCAGACAATGTCACAAATATAAATCTAGCTTTCATCTGATGAAGGATAAGACTACTAAAAACAAGACACTTTGGGTTCTAACATTGTTGTCCTCTTCTACCCCTATTGTCCAAACTACTCATAGAGACCTAATTTTTCTAAGTTATTTGCATTGTTCTTATGTGAGCCTACATATGAAATTGCAAGTACTAAATATTGATGGAGCTCATTGTAGAGATATTTTAATATTCAAACCCTAACCTCCATAATGCTTGATAAACATGATTTGAATCACTTGAAAAGGGGGGGTTGTGTGTAAGATGTACTAAATATGTGATTCATAACCCTTATGTGTTCACACTACCTACATACCAATACTTTGAAGAGGGATCAAGCCATATGTAGTTCTCCCATCTAATGTGCTTTGTGAAATAGTGTGATGTAGATGTAATAATGCCAAATTGAGAGTTCTTCAGGTGGCTAAGGACTTGTATGAGAATTTAAATATGTTTGTAGCTATGTTGGGTGACTGTATGTAAAGAATATGAAAGCTTGCCTTAGTAGTTTACTTGTATTCTTGCTTGCTTTGTAAGATTTGTCACCTCCCTCTATAAATGAAATTTGGGTAGGCTTTTATAAGAAACTATTGGTCATGGGTTAGATGTATTCATGTTAGGCTGACATAGTGAAGAATATGAATCAGATGAAAATGACCATTTAGGATCAAATTTCATAGGAACACTAAAAATGAGACACCCTAGGGTCCAGTGTTGTATTCCAAGTAGCTCCTATCTTATAGGTTCAATACTTGGGGAGATAGGATTGGCCTAGGAATTACAGTATGGTTGAGCTGGAATGACCATTTAGAAGGCTATGAATGATTGGAAATGAGTGAAATGGTGTCTAGAAGGGTCACAATAGCATGCAAAAAGGAGATATGGATTGAGTGTCACAAGCCACACTCAAACTACTAATTTTGACATTTTATGTGATTACATGTATGAACCACTAAAATTTTATAAATATAAGGTTAAAGGAGACCCTGAGGCCTATTTGACCAAATTATTTATTGTTTGCTTGCTAGTGATTTATAGTGACATCTTCTACCTACTTTTATTTTCCTAGAGTATAGTAGGATAGGCTTTGGAATGGTTCCTAAAATTTCAAAAGAATTCCATATGTGATTTTGATGACTTCTCAAAAAAATTTATTGAACATTTCTCCTATAATATCCAACATGATATTTTGTTGGTAGATTTGACTCAATACAAATAGAAAGTTGGTGAAATATTTGAAATATATCTATAATGATGGAGAGCACTTGATTTTAATTTTAATCACATCTTACCAGACAAATAATTAGCTTTTATGTTCACTTAATATTTACACAATGAAGTATCCTATCATATAAAGCTTTAGTGTGTGCATACCTTCAAAGAGATCATAAAAAAAGGTTTGATAATTAAAAAAAACACTTATAAAAAAAGTAACATCAATATAACATCATAAAATCAAAATTGTAACCAAACCCAAAGCACATGTCAAAATCAAAACCAAAACCATGTCCAAGTGCAAGTGTTATCACTAGCCCAAACCAGTAATTATGAAAAATCAAATAAATTCAATCACAACAAGAATGTTGATGGAAATGAACTAACTAATTCTTATCATGTCTAAATGGTGCAAGCACCATCGACTCAACCCATACCATAAATATAACTTATTCCCCATAAATAACTCGTCTAATAAGCATAACCTTTGCATTAGCCTAGACCAGCTCAACAAACATAAAAACCATTACCTTTGAAAACTCCTCCTCCAAGGAGAAATGTTCCTACTCATATATTCTTCATCCACCTTGGATAACCTATTAAAGCCATGTTTTGAAATCTAGCCATAGCTAACATGCTTAGTTGGAACATATCAAATCACTATCTTGATGGTATTCCTTATCTAGATTAATACAATGAAAATGAGTTTTTTGAATACCATCATGTTCATGAGAATAATCTAAATCATTATCTACATATAAAAAACATCATTGAAAATATGTTAGAAAATGGATAGATCACATAGGATAATAGAGAATCTACATCCAATAATAACCTAGGTATTTACCAAAACCCTTTTCCATAATATAATAATAAAAACCAATAATAACAACAAAGTCCAAAAGAAAAATAATAACACTATCAATAGCCATGACAATAATAGTAATACCAATAGCAATAAAAATAGCATCCACTAAATGGAAAGAACCAAAGCCAGAATGATTCTAACAACCAACAAACTTACAACATAGTTGCACATGACTACAACAAAGTTGTAGGTCATATTGTGGGAGGTCACATTTTAACCATTACCATTAATATAAGACCAAGTGATAAAAATATATGATCATTTATAAAAAAATCTAATTAAACCATCTATTCCAATGATCCTTCCTTGACCTAAGACTATAAACAAGTACACCGATAATTAGGGATAACTATTTTGGGACTTTATATAGATAACTCATCATTGCTCCATGACCATATACAAGTTCACTAGAAAATGAGACTTATCTTATCTATCCCCTCACCACCATAATTTTATAATAATAAATGTCTTATACCTGACCTTGATTGTGAAATAACAACTCAATAGTAAAAGATTACCATTCTTGACCCACAACCACCTGCCACTGAACCCATCCAACCCACCATTCTAGATAGGAACAAGATATATACCATATTTAAGGAAAATAAATTTGATATTTTGGAATAAATTCAGAATATACATGCACAAATATCCATTTTGGATATGTTTCACATGACTACTATCCACAAAAACATCCTAACAGACTTCCTAGGCCAATCCCAAGTTCAAAATGACATAATCCTAGATAAATTCCAAGCTTTGGTTGGACATCTTACCACATAATAACAATTAACCTTTGATAAAAGTGATATGTCATCCATTGGCCCTCTCCATAATAATCCATTATCAATTGAAGTTGTCATTGCATGGCATAAAGTGAAATGTATCCTCATGGATAATGGATCAGGCCCAAATATTGTGTATCTAAAGCTAATAAAACATCTCAAATACACACCAACTGATCTATACTCATATAAAACCATTATCAAGGCCTATGAAATGAATATCAAGAAGCAAAAAGCACCATCATCTTGATAGTTATCATTGGACCCTTGACCCATGATACACTATGCCATGTATTAGACCTAGATTTGTCATACAATTTACTTCTGAGTAAGCCTTGGATACATGAAATTAATGTGATCCCTTTCAAATTGCACCAATGTCTCAAGTTTTCTCATTTAGGCATAGAGGTCATTATCAATGAAGATTTACATCCCTACAAACATTACAAACATTTTTAGGTCAATTATGAAATCTATAACTACCACTTTCTCCTAGATCTGATTCCCAAAAAGGATGAGGGGAAAGAAATACTTATTGACTTACCAGAGGCTAATTACATAGACTTGGATAGTTTTGATTCATATTCACATATTCCACCTCCTAAATTTTAGAATTATCTACTAATGGGGGGGGGGGGTTAATCAGTTTCTTAACAATAACTATTTAATTCCATTCATCATTCCATGAAGCATTCATCTCCCATAAAAGATCAATACATAAGCAAACAACTACACAAGCATATCATGAGAGAGCATAAAAGATATGTGGGAAAACCTATTGGGGAATAAAAATAACTTAAACATTCACATGTAATATAGTCTGACAATGTCAATATCCAAATTTTAGTGAAACACCAATTTCACAAGGAGCTCCAACCCCTACCTAGTTGAGCACCCACTCAATTAGTCTTCTGTAAGCTCTATCTTACAAGGAAGCCTTAACCCCATAAGTATATTAGAAAAAAATAATTCACCTCTAATATTTGATCACATTATAACACTTGTTTTTAACTCAATTATATATTAAATTCTTAATTTTTAGTCTTTTCCCTTCGATCTCATTCAAACAGCCTCTTCGGCCTTGTCTCTCAAATAACCCTCTCTTGGTAGAATTTAGATTAAATAACCTTCCTCAATACCTAGATAAAAATATTTAGATACTCATGGAATGTTTTTCTCATCTTCTTGGTGATATTCAATCTCTTAACCTTTTCTCTAAAAACACTATATCCTTCGCTTAAAAGCTTAATCCTCTAACTAGTCAAAATAAGCTTATTAGACCTTAAATTTTATATTTGATTATTTCTCATACCTATATTGGTCATCTAAGGAACTCACCATAGTTTATTATTATTGAAATATATCACTAAAAAAAAATTTAAGTGAAAAAAAACAATAGATAAGTGTATCATAGTCCATAAGGACAAATCCACCTTTAGGCCTAATGGAGGGCTAATGCAATTAGGTCTGTTCTATCGACATGTTACTACTCTGACCCTTAAGAATAATTAATATATTAAATAAATGATGAAAAAATTCACAAATTAATATAATATACCCTTTATAATTCCACCTTTGTTCCCTAGCTCCATTTGGTCCATTTCACTACTTGGACCTCCCAATTAGGTCTCTTCACCAATAGGCCTTCTCACTACCCAAAAATATGTTTTAAAAATTTAAAACATATACAAAAATTTAGAACATAACCAATGAAAAAAATAATATTAAATACTTAAAAAAATTCCAAAAATGATTTTTTATCCACCATACAGGCCAAAAGGTATCAAGAACACTCCTGTAGATGGCTTACTTAGAAACACTTATTGTCAACACACAATTAAAATCATTTGACTCTCCAAGCATGATCAGGGACTTATAATGATAAAAAATGTATTAAAATGATCCTATTTTTAAGTTATTACATATTAAATATATTTTTATCATTCATCTTAACGAAAAGTGACTTAGGGACATCTTTTTCACACACAAAAAAGTTGCCTGTAGGACTAAAAACACAGTAAAGAAAATCAGCTTATAGAACACCTATGAAAACACTTATGTGAATTAAAATGTATTTTTTTGAAACTTTATAATTCTTATATCATATATAAAAGTATATATTTCATGTTCATATATCAATATTGGTCTTATAGACCAATCTCACTATGTCACTCTATGCAAACTTCACTTGGCTAGATAGACCAATTTGATGACAATATTTTGCATAGGTGTAAGATTAATAAAAAATTATATACCAATAATATAAGATTTATAAGTATTTAATAATTAACCCATGCCTTATAATCCATCCCTACTCTAAAACCAATCCCTAATTTCATTCTCATTCTCACCTAGTTTTCTCATTGTTCTGCTCATTAGACCCATTTAGTGATGGGCTAACTTCCATGACCAGTTTTACACATTTTTAGTCATCAAAATAATCATAAAATTTAATGATCATAAAATATATTTATTTCACATAATCATCCATCCACTTTCATGCTTTGACCTAGTCAACCCTACCTATAGCATCAAAAACCCTAAAAATAACAGTTTTCCTATAGCTTCTACTCACTATCAAGACAAAAAAAACCACCTAAGGAGACCTTGAAGAGTCCTTTACATGTTACAAATAATAAACTAGGTCAAATAGACCATTATAATCCATAACTAATTAGATCTTTACTATCAGGTCTTTGTAAGGGTTTTAGGAGGGTTTTGACTACCTTACTTTCTTAATAATCATTCATAAAGGATTTCCCCTCTACTCCAAAACCAATTATAATAAAATAAATATATATACATTCCAAAACTACCATGAATTAATAAATATCTCATGAAATTTTTTTACATGCCAATTAGCATGAGAAACCTCTTCTCAGGTTTACAACACCCTATTCTATGCACATAATTAACCTCACCATAAAAATTCTTTATTTCTCCTATAGGATATGAATTAAAAATTGGTAAACATGATTATCAAAATCCCTCACACCAATTAAAATTCTCTTAATAGCTTTGGCATACTTATAAAATATATTGACGCCTCATTAGGCCACTATGGGTCACTTTGTGCACTTAGGCCTTATACTACTAATCAGATTTAGACTATGATCATGGATTGAAACCACTTAAACCATTGTAAAAAAATCATAATCATGTAATACATCATAAAATTATCTCACATCACCTCCCTTTCTCACATAAGTATCCAATGGATCAACTCACCATGCTACTAGACTTATGCCATTTCACTAGGTTCCTCAATTAAGGCTTCAAGAACTCGGCATCAAGAACAAAAATGTTAACATAGAAGGACATCAATGAAACTTTCATGACATGAATGACAACTTAATTCATACCTTGTAACATATTACCAAAAATCTCCCCATTTTTTATTGATGGAAATAACTCATTGATGGAATCTACTTAGAGATACTTCTCTTATTAGGAAACATATTATTAATGTAGATAATTATCCCCCTTTGATATTAATGATAAAGCACTTACTTTAAATAACACTTAAATATGAAATATTATATCAGATAACTCACCCTTTCATTTTGCATATCTTAGATAGCTTTTTCTTGCCAAATTGGCATGATTCCCCTTTTGACCTCACATCTTATACACTATTTTTCTATTCTTGGAGCTAAAATACCTCATCATTAGCTCCCCTTAAGCACTTTATTTTGCTTAGTCTAATAATAACAATAATCATACCTAATTCTTATCTTATATGTTCAAAAGTAGCCTTTGGAAGATGCTTAGTCAATATATCTACAATCTAATCCTTCGTAGACACAAATTCAAGTTTAATGCTTTGTTCGCTAACCTGTTCTCTTAAGAGGTGATATTTGATAGGAATATGTTTGGTCCTTGAATGTAAGATATGATTATTTAAAACATTTATGGTGCCAATATTATCACATAGAATAGGAATAGGGTCAGAAAAATCCACGTTTTAGTCTTTCAAGGTTTATTTTATCCACAATACTTGAGTATAGCATGAGGCTACTAAAATGTACTCAAATTCACAAGTAGATAAATATACTGAAGGTTATTTCTTGCTTAACCATGAGACTAGACACTAACCTAAGAATAAGGCTCCTTCATTAGTGATTTTTTATCATCTAGACTCCCAACCCAATTTTCATCTATATAGGCTACCAGATCAAACTTATTACTCCTTGGTATACCTAAGTATCCTTTTTACTGATTGTAGGCAGATTTCCTTAGGGTCTTCTTGTAATATTCCCACAATACCTACTACTTGCATGATATTTGATATAGATGTATTAGTATACAAAAAAATCCAAATCATGGATCTATAATTTGTATGATTAACCATTGAGGATTCATCCTCATTACATATCTTGCATCTTTAACCATAGGTGTAATTATATCCTCACAATCTTCCATTTCAAACTTATTTAACATCTCTTTTATATACTTGACTTGTGAAATGAACTTTCCTTTTCCAATTTGACTAATTTGAAGTCAAAAAATAAAGATAGTTCTCCAATCATAGGCATCTCAAATTTTGACTTCATCACCTCTACAAAGTCCTTGGTCATGTTTTAATTATATCCACCAAAGATAATATCATCTACATAAACTATAACTACCAATTGATGATCATTTTCAATGTTGACATACAGGTTGTTATCTACAACTCCTCTCTTGAACCCTTGTTACAAAAGATACTTATCAAGTCTAGAATACCAAGCTCTAAGGGCTTGTTTTAAACCATAAAGGGCCTTCTTCAAATTGTAAACATAATCTTTGCTTTAGTCAATAGGAAACCCTTAGGTTGTTCAATGTATACCTCTTCATCTAAGTTTCCATTTAGGAAGGCTAACTTAACATCCATATAATATATATTGAATCCTTTGAAGCCTTACTACAAAATAAACATCCTAATAGATTCTAGACTTGTTATAGGATTAAAGGTTTCTTCAAATTCCACTCCTTATACTTGAGTATATCCTTTGCACACAAGTTTGTCTTTACTTCTAGTGACCTCTCCAATCTCATTCAACTTGTTCCTAAAAACCCATTTGGTACCAATGATGTTTTTGTGTTTAGGTCTAGGTACTAACTCCCAATTTTAACTATTCTCAATTTTATTTAGCTCCTCATTCATTTCCTGTAACCAAAACTTATCTTCACTTGCTTCTATATAGTTTTTAGGCTCAACTTTTGAATGTAGGGTAGTATTTTATTGACTAGTATCACTTACCATTATTTTCCTTATTTGTATACCTACACTTTTATTTCCAATGATTTTAGATTCAAGATGATATTTTTTAATTTTCCTAGAAGGACATTTTGAGTCCTTTATTTCCTCACTCTCTTCTTCATCCTCTATTATATCTATTTATGCTTCATCATTCTTTTACTGAGTATATGGATTATTTGTCTCATCAACCTTCACATATGTGCTCTCCACTATCTTTTGCAATCTTTTCTTATAACATCTATAGGAAGCACTTACTGATGAATATCCTAAGAATAAACCTTCATCAGATCTTGATTCAAACTTGACTAAGTCCTCATCATCTCTATTAATATATCACTTGCTCCCAAAAATATTGAAATGTTCAACATTTGTAGGTTTGTCATTCCATAATTCATATGGAGTCTTGTCATCATTAATTCTAATTTAACCTCTATTCAAATTGTAAATTGAAATAATAACAACTTCTATCTTATAACCATTTGATAGCTTAGACTCATTCAACAATATCCTTTCCATATCTTAGATAGTTCTATTCTTTCTTGAACCCATCCCATTCTATTGAGGTGTTCTAGCAGCTGATAATTATCTTATTATACTATTGACCTCATAAAATTCATCAAACTCATTTGAATAGATCTCTCCTCATTTTTCAAACCTAATACACTTGATCTTCACATTCATTTCATATTCAGTTAGAGCCTTGAAATTTTTGAATTTTCCTAGAGATTTTGGCTTCTCTTTTAAGAATGATGCCCAAGTCATTCATGTTAAATAATTTATAAGAAACATGATGTAGCTATCTCCTTGAATACTTTAAATCCTTGTAGGTCCACATAGATCAATATGGATTAGTTTTAAAGGTCTAGTAGTGGAATACTCTTTATACTTTAATCTTCTCCTAGTTTGATTACCATGTTGACATGCCTTGAAAATAACATCTATATGTTTATAGATTTTGGGCATATTCTTTATAGATTATTTGGAGTTAATCTTGACAATATTATCAAAGTTAATATGACCTAACCTCTTATGCCACAATCAAATCTCATCTACCTTGATTATGAAGAATTTTTATTTTGTGATCTCATTTAGTACATAGAGATTATTCTCAATTATCTTGGCTTTGGCAATCAATCTTCCTAATTTTTATCTCTTGATCTCACATCCATCTTCATGAAATGTTAGAGTATGTCCTTGGGTGGAAATTTTTCTCACACTAAATTTTTTTTGTTTCAATCCATCTACATATAACACATTTTCTAATTTGGTCTTCCCATTGTACAAGCTCAAAACACCTTTCCCAACTATGTTAGCATATGTGTTATCCTCAAACCTTAATGACCCAATGGAATTATTTTTTAAATTAATGAAATTTATTTTATCTCCTATCATGTGACTTCAACAAACACTATCTATATACTATTTAAAGTCTTCATTTTGAGTGTGAAAGGTAGTTTGGGCTATCATATATTATTTTCTTCTATCTTTATACTTATTTTTTATAGGTTTTGCTTTATTGATCCATTATTTAGTGTGATGACTCCCTAACCCCTCAATATGACCAATTTTCCTAATAAAATTTGTATTACACTCTCTTGCAATGTGTCCTCTTTAGTTGCAACTATAACAAAGAATTCTACTTTTCAATCTATAGTTACTAACTTTATGTCTGAATCTATCATAAAAGAAATAATGATCAATGAAGGAGTTCACGTACTGTGGTTGTTTTACCTTGTTTATATTTTAATGAACATAAGTTGAAACATTGTTACATTTTATGTCTCTTGACTGAGTAAGGACCTTCTTGACTTGATGATGCTTAACTTCAAGTTTGGTAGCTTTTGCATAGGTCTTAATTCTACCAATTTCATCACTCCTTGACTAATTAGTATCTATTGGAGCCTAGTATATCTTGAACTCATTTTGTTCTTATCTAAATCTAAGAACTCTCATGTCATAGAAGGATATTTGACTATCCAAAATACTATTAAGCTTTCTACTATTTTCTTCATACCTTTGATATGTCCTTATCTTGATAGCATCTTGCTCAACTTGTGCCTATAAGGATTTTACTTTCATTATCAACTAAGTGCATTCTTATATGTGATAATTTTATTTTGAAAAACATTCAAAAACTATTTCACTGACTATGGGTAGGTTCTCAATTCAATAATAGAAAGCACTTTCATTGCCAAGATCCATATCTGTGTTCTCGAGATCTCCCTTAGACTATTAGGTTTTCTCAAGGGTCCAAGATATGATACTAATTTTTTGAAGAAAGTAATAAGAGGGGGGAAGGGTGAATTATTTTTTTAACAATAACTATTTGATTCCATTCATCATTCCATGAAGCATTCATTTACTATAAAGTATCAATACATAAGTAAACAACTACACAAACATATCATAAGAGAACACAAAAGATATGTGGGAAACACTCTTGGGGAATAAAATAAACTAAATCATTAACATGGACCATATTATTATAATTTCAATATATAAATTTTATTTAACCACTAAATTCACAAGGATCTCCAACCCCTAGCTAGTTGAGCACCCACTCAACTAGTCTTCTACAAGCTCTATCTTGTAAGGAGGCTTCAAACCCCTAGGTAGCTTAGCACCAAATAAGTCACATATGATCTATTATAAATTAATAACACTTTTTTATAACTCAAATTTATATTACAATCTTATTTTTCAATCTTTTCCCTTTAATCTCATTCAAACAACCTCTTAGGCCTTCTCACTCAAATAGCCCTCTCTTTGGCAAAATTTAGATCAAATGACCTTCCTAAAAAACTATATAAAAATAGTTAGATACTCATGGAATTTTTTTATCATATTATTTATTATCTTAAATATATTAACCTATTATCCAAAAACATTATATCCTTCGCTCAAAATATCAATCCTCTAACTAGTCAAAATAGGCTTATTAGGCCTTGACTTTATATTTGATTATTTCTCATAACTATCTTGTTTAGATAATTACCTCACCATAATTGGATTATGATTAAAATATATTAATACAAATATTAAATAATTTAAAAAAAAAAAATAGATAAGTTGGTCATAGTCCATAAGGACCGAATCCACCATTAGGCCTAATGGATGACTAATGTAATTATGTTTGTTATATCCACACATTGCCATTCTGACCCTTATGAACACTTCCAATATTAAATAATAGATGAAAAAATTAATACATTCCTCAAATATAAAAATAATAATTCTTACTTGGATCCCCAACTCCATTTATACCATTTCACTACTTGTACCTCCCAAGTAGGTCTCCTCACCCATAGGCTTTCTCACTACCTGAAAGTCTATTTTGAAAATTTGAACCATATACATAAATTTAACACATAAACCATGCATAAAAACATATTAAAAAATATTAAATACATAAAAATATTCCAAAAATTCTTTTGTATCTATCACACAGGAAAAAAGGCCTCAAGAACACTCCTGTAGATGGCTTACTCCGAAACGCCAAATACTATCAACACACAATCAAAATAATTTGACTTTACAAGCTTGACTAGGGACTTATAATGATAAAAATGTATTAAAATGATCATATTATTACTTTACTTATTAAATATATTTTTATCATTAATCTTAGTGAAAAGTGACTTAGGGACATCCTTTTCACACACAGAAAAATTCCCTATAGGACTAAAAACATAGTCGAGAAAATAAGCTTATAGAACACCTGTGGGAACACTTATGTTATATTAAAATGTATTTTTGTGAACCTTAAAATAATTATATCATATATAAAAATATATAATTCATGTTCATATATAAATATTGGTCTTACAGACCAATCTCACTATGTCTCTCTACATAGACTTCACTGTGCAAGACAAACCAGTTTGATGATAATATTTTGCATAGGTGTAGGTATCATAAACACTTATATACAAATGGTATAGGAGGTATAGGTATTTAATAATGACCCCATGCCTTAGGATCAATCCATAGTCCTTTACAATGAATCTTTAATCCCATTCATATTTGATTAGATATTTATTATCAAGTCTTTGTAAGGGTTTTATGAGGGTTTTGATTACCTTACCTTCTTATCAATCATTAATAAAGGATTTATTGATGTTGGTTTTATGAAAACCATATTAAAAATAGGTATCATCTATTTTTTTTAGATCTCAATGGAGGTAAAATCCATTCGAAGGCATGAGTTGTAGGTATACAATTTATTTCAACCTATTGATGGAATAGGGGCAAGGCATGCAAGTTGTTGATAAGGTTTTTAGATGGAGGTGTGGCCTTATAATAGAGTGAATATCTACATGATTTGAATGGGTGAGTGGTTTATAATATAAATTGGTTAGTTATTAATAACAAAGTCAAAAGGGAGGGTAAGGTAAGGTAGAAATAAGGCTCTGTGGTTCTCAAGAATCACTTCCCTAGTTGATTTCTAAATAGACCTATGCTTTATAAAACCTATGCCTATTGATAAAAGAAATAACACACACACAGTCAGACATGGATAGGAAGTCTAAGGAGATAATGATGTAGGTAATTCACATGCCTTAGATAAATGTTTATCCTTTTAGGGTAGCTATTTCACACCATTAATCAGGAGATTATGGCTCAGGTAAATGAATTATCTAAGGTAGTTATTGCACACAAAAAACTACAACAAATAAAGCACAAGTATACATTCATAAATATGATTCAATAAAATTGAATAAATAAATTAATATATTCACTAATCTTTCAATATCTATTACACATCTAGGATCAATATATCAATTAAAAAAATCAAGAATTTGTTCACCGCTATAGCACACTAAAGATTATTGAAACACACAACCATGGAAATAAAAACTAATTTAATGGAATTGGAAACAAAATACTCAAAACACTTTAATGATTATAAAATTTATTTCACTTCTCTATATTCCAAAATATTTTGATAAAAATACTGAATTGGGTTACAATTGTATATATAGACTTAGGGAAGGGGTCACCTTATCTTCCAAGTTCATGCAATGTAGTTACATGTTTTAATTAGAACATGTAGTTCTAAATGTGGTCTAAAATAATGTAAGAGATAAGTAAAGTTAAAAATAAATAAACTAACTTTTCTAAAATTATGAAACTTTTGCATGTACATAAAATATAAAGTTAATTTTTACAATTAGCCACTAAAAATATAAGAAAAATCTAAGTACATTCACTGTTACAAAACTATACATGCATAAAACCTCAGCTTATCAATGCTTAGTAGTTTGAAGCATTACATGCACCTTGGTTGGTGTATAAGTTCAAGTGGTAGTTTCACTAAATGAAGCCTACTTCTTCTTCACTCTTTTATATTCATAAATTTTTTGTGCCACTCCATGTTGCTATCATATAATGTCTAAGTTTAGTAGTGGTGGTCGATGAATTCTTTTGGTCTATCCAAGGAGATTTGCATGATCATCCTTGATCATTTGAAATTTAATCTTGAATATTTAAACTTTAGTGACCTTTTTTTAATCCTTACTTAATTCAAAATTATTCAAGTTTTAAACCTTGAAAGTTTTGCTTAAAATAATTATCCACTTCTTAGATAAGCTTGTCAAAATTAATCCTACTAATCAGCTTACCAGTGGAGTATTTAACTTTAGATAGCTCTAATTCATGAAAATTTTGAATAATATATACATCATGCACTTATATCTATGAATTAAATCCCCAAAAATTTTATAACCAATCCTTTACCTCTTCTTACTAAATGACTACTAGATTTAAGGCATTTGATGCCTCTAGCATAGTCATAAGGTTGAGATAACTATGTAATAAGTTTCCTTTATACACAAATAGAATATTTAGTTTTGTTTTTTCATCTCTCAATTAATTTAAAAATTGATTGGATTGGTTCACATGAGGGGCCATCTCAGCCTTCATGAATTATATGGCTTATAAGGAGTTATAATATCTGGAAGTTACCTCCTAAAGTTCAGTTTCTATGCTAATAAGACTATGCAGTATTTTGGCCTAATCATTTAGTTATTCCACTTCAGCCTCTAATACTTGCACTTCTTCCTCAATATCCTATCAAGATAATTATGTGCCCTCATGGATTGCAATTTGGTATCCTTGCATGCTTGTGTTAGGTCTACTAGGTTTTCCTCATATAAAGATTGTCTAATTTATCCATTATGCATCTTGGTGAGGGAAAACACTTATTGCCTTTATTCAAGAATGATCTAGGTGCCTTTATCATCTTATAATTTACTCTTATTCACCCTTTTAATACTACCATTTGGAGGATCAGACAAATCAAAAATAGAGGGAAGCTCAGTAATTCTAAAGTTTCGTAATTGGGATGTCTTGATCCTCAAATCCATTGCCCATGGAGGAATACATAAATGGGATGCATCAAATTTTTTAATAAAAACCTCTTCCTTATGATCTTATTAAAATATATGTTGTTTATTTTGGGCCTTAGTCAAGACATTAGGTAAGGAAGACCATATAATTTTGAACCAATCCACTCCTTCAAATAGGGGAAGTGGATGGACTATGATTATTTGGGTCTTAGCCTTCCTTCCCATACTAGTAATTATCACTATGGTTTCCTTTGTGAAAGTGGTATATTTTAATGGAATCATGATTTTATTGGAGAAAACATGGAGTTGTGAGGTGTCTAATTTAGTCTGCACCTTCCTAGATATTTTCTTTGTCTTGAGGGATCTAATAGTGGAGGTACAAGTAAGAACACAAGGGTTTTACATGGTGAGTGGGATGGAAGTGGAAATGAAAGGACAAATGGTATTAGTGTAAATGGATAGGGTATATGTAATAACTTCCATAAAAGTAACTTTCCCAAAGATAGGTAAAGAAGACAAAGGAGAACTAACAAAAGATTGAGTACCTAGGAAGTAAGCTCTAGAGGCTCTATTTGGAGGCTCATGGCCTTGGTTGTCTCTAACTTGGATTCCTCATACAAATCATCATTAATATCCTTTATGATCACCACATCTCCCATAGATAGTTCTGAATGTGGAGGTTGATTCTTCAAACTTTGTGATGTATCCATTGTAGGACTTCTTATAAGAGTCTTAGGCTTTCTCTTATAGACCATAGGGGTATTTAATTGTGTGGGGGAGTCCTGAGGTGAAAATGCTACTACTTTTAGGGTTATTATCCCAATATATGTAATAGTGTGTACTTGGGGCATATAGATTAACACTTGACTAAAACCAATAACAAATAATTATTATGTTCTCTTTTCCTCAATAGAATCAAGGATGATGGGATCCCCTACTTATCTTCCCCTAGTAGAACTGGGCTCAAGTAACCTAGGATATTTCTTCACTATATTCAACTTCAACTTCAAAGGAAGTCCTTAGAAGGAGGAAGTTGTCTGGTCCTTGCATTTCTGTTTGAACTATCCTCTATATAAATCTAAATGTTTTCACCCTTTGTAGAGTGCCTTTTTGCTATCCAACTCTCTGGTAGAAATAGAAGGGTCATCCTAGATCATCCTTAAATTATCTTCTTATATCCTAATGATAGTTTCATATTACAATACCTCTTCATTATACTTAGCATTTAAAAATAGGAAACCATAGTCATAAGGCTCATGACTATATAGGATATTAAATCCATGAATGTGTTTTTAGATCAATCCATGTAGATCCCAATCTCTATGTGTAAGTACATGGAAAGGATAACTCTTGTATTTTCCCCTACTTCCCCAAGATGTTTCCTCAATGTATATACCATCCTTACAATAGTTATAATATGACTAAAATATAAGGCCTTCTTTTATCTTGATAAATCATCTTCAATGATCTTCCATAACTAGAAGGTGATTTCTTATCTAGCTATTTTGTCTAGTACAAACCTTGGAAGACACAAGGGGTCAACCTTATTTCCCTAATTCATGATAACAATGAAATTTGGGTAAAGGAAATAATCTTCTTTCCCTACCAAGTTATTTATGATGTTTTATCCAATTTAAGGCATGGGTGAGTCATGAATGACCTACCAAACCTAAGGATAGAAATCCTTAGATATCCTCACTATATACTTGGTATACCAGTAGACATACATGAATTTTTAATGATTACAAATTCTATTATTCTCACAATCTATGGCTGAAGTGCACAATCTACCAAGATCTTTGTAACATGTCCCCATGATTGCATCCAATAAATAAGACATCACATAAAATTCTATAGAGGGTGTAGGGTGCTTATACTTATGACTAATATTATCTCTCAATAAAAGATTGATTATCTCACCTAGGGCGTATGTGGTATCATGTGTAATAATCATGTCTAACAATGATACCTAATCCAAATTAATAAAATTAATACTAGGTATACCATATAATTGATTAAGAAGATACATAATAATGTGAATTCCCATCTTAAATCTATCAATTGGGATTGTTCCTTTTGAATTATTCCCTTTCCATGTGGTGGTCTATTTTAGGAGTAGCCACAAATATAGCACCTTCTCCGTTGAGGTCTCTATGTTAAACTGCACCAACATGTGCTTGTCAAAATAGACATCGTGTATACTCAAAGATATGTATCTCTATAAATATACCCCTAAAATGAATGCAACCATCATGTTATTACTAGAATGATGTAGGAATGCATCTTGAAATATCTTCCCTATAAAACAAGTCCCTTAGGAGGTTAATCATGGCATTACTTTCAGCTTGGATACAACAAAGTCTAATCTTTGTCATTTGAATGCTAGTAGTTCCTTAACACATAGTCTATCTACTAGTGTCATCTCATCTTTGAGTGAAAAATGTCCATTGAATCAATGACATCCCATAATGTTGAATAATTCTAGTACTTATCTCTAAATACCATGGCATCAAAGACTTTATCTATAAACTTTGTATAGTCCTTAATTAACGATGGAAATGGTAGATTTATCCCTCAAAACATCCTAAATGTAGATGCCACTAATACATACTATTTGTTTCTTCTTCCATGTGCTATGTATTAATAATATAGATCTATCTCAATCTTTATTTTACTCTCAATATCCCTAAAGTGGAACTAGGGCTATTTATCACTGTAAGAAAGCAAAAGACTTTGAATGCAAGTTAACTTGGATACAATGATGGATTTTAAATAGAGGAATATTACCTATATAACATATTGCATTGAATATCAGTTTATGTGACATAAATATTCAATGTTCACTTGGATTTTATTTTCTTTTATAATTCAAACTTGTTAGATTAGGTTGGCAGGGGTTTTTAAAGTATTGATAAGAAATATTTTTACCTTGGTTTTGGTTAAGTGTGGTGAGACTAGTAGTATTATTATTAATAATCCACTTAGGTTATACATTGAAAAATGATTATGGGTCAACATGCGTAGATTAATTCCTTTAGGGGAATTGTTTCAAAAAAAATATCTACAATAATTTTCTTAAGGAATTCATCTAGGCAAAAGTCTCGAGACAATTATCCTGAAGGGATATTTCAAAGATTTGGATGGAAATTTAAATTTCCTCAAAGGGTAATTTCGATATGAATGGTCCACTTCATAGGGCATTTTATCCATGACAAAGGTCCTAAAGGATCTACTTCATAAAGGCCGAAGGTTACTTTTGATTTTTTCAAAGGGTACTTTCATATAGATAAGTGTCATTTCAAAAGTTCTGAAGGGTAGGTTACACAAAACACAAAGGGTATGTGACTTGTATCTAAAGGGTATTTTAGTGGGAAAAAGGGCTACGATAATTATTTTGAAGGGTAAGTGGTCACTTTGAAAGGATTGAAGGCTTGGGACATAAATCTTGAAAGGATATGACCATGTTAAAGGGTATAATACTCAAATATTGAAGGGAACTTTTGATGGGGTCAAAAAAGGATATCTCAAAGGATAAGTCATGTAGGATAATGGTTTTAGGACAAAAGTCCCAAAGGATCTTTTACACAAAACCCAAAGGGTATGTGCTCTAAAAGATCTAGTCAGAAAGGGTAAAGTGGTCAATTTATAATGGCCAAAAGGCTATTTCAAAGGAAAAAGGACACTTTAAAAAAGGACAAAGGGATAGATTATAAGTCCTAAAGGGTATATGGAAAGGATTTGAAGGGTCTAATTCATGGCAAAACTTGCTCGAAGGGTCTACTTCGTAAAGGCTGAAGGGTACTTTTGATTTCCCCCAAGGGTACTTTTGTACATATAAGTGTCATTTTAAAAATTCCCAAAGGTTAGGTTTGGTAGGGTTAAAGGTATAATCCATTCGGGAATTTATTTCAAGCAAAATGTTAGAAGTCCAAAATTTGTAAGGCAAAGAGCTGATAACCTAAATTTCTTCAGGGGAATTATTTCAGACAAAATGCTTGCAACAATTTCTCTGACAAAATAAGGCTTTGAAAAAACTAAGTTTAAAATAATAAATCCAAAAAATCACCCAAAACATAACACTTAAAAGGATAAATTGCATAAGTTCTAAAAGCATTAGCCTGAAAATATAAACCTAAAGAATAGTCTATATAGAACAAAAGTTAGTCTCATGAAACACAATTCCAATATTATCTTTCCAAAAGTAAAATACCTTAGATTTTTTATAATTTACATAGGCATATGAAAAAAGTGGGTCCCCATTTTTCCTTAAATAAAAATGGGATGTTGGGTACAATAAATGGTGACTTATAGGGGGAATACTCCCGAGTATTCAAAAACCCATAACTTTGATTTTGAAATCTTTGGATCAATCTTGAAGTGTGTCATAGAAAAAATACTTAAATCAAAAACATGAAAGAGACTCCTAAGTTAATTCTCACAACATACTTGCTCTCTAATTTATTGGATCTATGTGTGTTAAACATATAGTTTATTTAACCCTTGTTGTGATGAGATTTTAAAAAGGTTTTGATGAGATTATAGGTTTCATTATAGTATCTATTAAATCTCATTAAATCAAGGGAATCTCAATAATTGATCTGCTACCAACTAGGCATCCATATCCACAAAAGAGATGCCTTAGGATCCTTCTCTTCTCCTTCCATTATCCTCTTATAACCATGATGTGTGGTTTATTGACCTTAATTTATCATGTGAGTTGTTTTAATTTTCTTTAAAGTTTATTTTACTCTTTTTAACTCAATTGGTTCTTTTCTCTTTTTTATTGGTGTGTTTCTCTTGTGTTTATATCAATGGAAAAGAGAGGAAATGAAACCCCAGTGAGCTGGTATAATTAAAAAATAAATTGTTACTAGAACATCCTTGACAACCAAATCCACACCTAGAATTTTCACTTTCAAAAAGTATTGAATATGATAAGTGTATTTTATCCAATAAAATAAGAAAACTTTCTAAATTTGTATGAAGTACCCCAAGATAAAATTTCATATGCCTGGTAAAAGTATTCATTTATGACATAATTCAAAATAATCCTTTGATTACCTTCCTTCATCCTAAGGGCTCAAAAACATAGAAATACATCCAATCTATGAATTAGTCCCCAATGTGTCAAGATTTTAGTTTTCCCTTTTTCTAAAAGTCATAAACTCAATTGTTTTTGGATTTTATCTTGACAATAACTAGATCAAACACAACCTCAAATGTCAAATAAAATAAAGAATAATTAATCTACAAATTAGGAAACTACTCTAGAAAGCACTAAAATCTAATCGAAGAAAACAAAATAATAAAAGCAAAAAAGATTAATTTAGAAAGCCTAAAAAGCTAGAAAGCATTGAAAACCAAACTAAAAAGCATGAAACTAAACTAGAAATCATGAAAATATACTCTAGTCCTATGTCTAAACTTATCTAAATCCTCTCAATCATTAATATCTATAGATGAAACAACTCTAAAGTAATGCTTTAAGAACTGTTTGTTGACTAGATATGTAATCTCATTACCTTGGAGGTCTCTAGCTGAAATGCATTATTGCCCATGATCTTTAAAATATGATAAGTTAAAATTTATAGTGGGTAAAACTTATCATGTTGTCCTTTATTTTTATGGGATTTATCCCATAGTAGCACCAAATCCAAAATCCTTAATGCTTTAACTTTCACTCTTTTATAAAACCACCTTTTGACTACATCCTAATGTTTATTAAATGTCTAAAAGGATTCAGTCCTCAAATCCTCCATTTTTATTATATCAAACAATCTTGATTTTAATTTTTCATTTGGTCCCATGTAGTCTTACATGAACTAATAGGTGGGTAGCTTCAATGTGATGGGGAAAACTAGTCTACATCCATATACTAGTAGGTAGGGTAAAGCTTTTTGGGCTTACTTGTATCTTGTTTAGTCTACCCAAAGAGCATACTTTAGTAAATTATGCTAGTCCCTAGGATTTTCTCCTACTAATTTATTGATTGCATCAATAAAAAATTTATTCATTGATTTTGATAATCCATTTCCTTAAGGGTAGTGGTTAGAAGTTGACCTAATTATCATGTGCCCATTCAGTGAATTTAGCTGATATAAAATTTGGTCCATTATCACACACCAAAGAGATGGGTATTTCAAATCTAGTCATTATGTGTTCCTCTAGAAAGTGAAACACATCTTGTGCTCTACTATTCTTTGTGGTTATGACTTCCATACATCTAGTACAATAATATGTAGTTTTGAGTAAAAAATTATGACCTACTAAGGAATTTGGGTTGATTATACCAATGAAGTCTAGAGCCCAATGTGAAAATGGATTTCCTTCAAGTTATAGAGGCATTACTGTATATACTTCTCTCTTGGCTAATGATTAAAATTCATGGTAGGTTTTGATGTTCATATGAGCATCCTTAAAGATGGTTATCCATTAGTAACCCAAACTCAAGATTTTATGGCCTATGGAACTCCTAGCAAGGGGTAACCACTACCTACATTTTGATGCAAATTCTCTAAGTTTTCCTTATCCTCCTCCACAAATACACATCTAATATAAATACCTTCATAGTTATTTCTATAGAGGACTTCATTTTTTATCATGAAATGAGCACCTTTGGGCCTTAAATTTCTCCTTATTTCTCCATTAAGCTATGGGGGACAAGTTCTTATAAGTACTGGATTATATATATATATATATATATATATATAAAACATTCTCCTTTGGAAAATTGTACTACACATACCTCTTTAATGGTGATTCATGGATCAAGCTTAGTCATGAGTTGAATAATACCTTGACTTCTAACAATCATTACAGCCCTGATCTCTATGTCAAATTCCTGGAGCTTAGCAATCCATTTGCCTCAATGTTCTCCTAGCTCATTCTATGAGAGGGTGAGCTTGAAAATAGGGTTAGGTAAAATAATAATGGTTTTGTTCTTCAAAATGTAATGTCAAAATTTCTTCACTACTTTGATGAGAGTGAAAATCTATTTTTCGATCATTGAATACTTGAGCTCTACATCCTTTAGATTTATACTCATAAAGGTAATTAGATGTTTAGTTTCATATTTAATATACATTAAAACTTTAGCAATAGTGTGTTCTGAAGTGAAGGAATACAGATATAAATCTTTAAAGTCTAGACTAATTAACACTAGATCCTATGTTATGACATCCTTAATGTCTTAGAAATACTTTTTGGCTTTAATTATCTACTCTATTTTAGCATCTTACTTTAGTTTGGTATTTAGAGTTTTTATGATTTATGTAAACCCTAAGATGAACTTCCTTACGAAGTTGATTTTCCCAAAGAATGACTTGAACTCCTTATTACTATTTAATGGTAAAATATTTGAAATTTCCTAGATTCTATCTGGATCAATGGTGATCCCATCTTTTGTGATAATATGTCCTAAGAGTTTGCCCTCAGTGACTCCAAATATGCTCTTCTTCAAGTTCAATTAAATACCAAACATTTTGAACCTCTCAAATATGGACTACAAGTGACTTATGTGATATTTTCTATTCTTTAAAAATATAGTAAGATCATTCATTTAGATGATTATGAATTTTCCTATTAGTCCCTTGAAGGCATGATCCATGGCATATTAAAAGATAACCCCTATGTTTATTAGGCTAAAAAAACCTTTTATATGCATAAATACCCCATTTTATGTTAAACACCATCTTCAATCTATCTTCAGATTGCACTAGTACATGATTCTAGCCTAATAATCCATTGAAAAAGGACATAAGTTTAAAACCACTCACTATTTGTATTACCCCATCTAGATAAGGTAAAGGATAATTCTCTTTCTCAGAAGCCTTGTTTATATTTTTGAAGTCTACATATAACCTAATCTCACTGTTCTTATTTCTAACTAGGACCAAATTGGCCATGTAAGTAGAATGCCAGATTAGGGACATGATTTTGTCACTTAATAACTTCTCCACTTCCCTTTGTATAAGAGGCTATAGAATACTATTTACTAGCCTTTACCTTTATTTGAATGGTTTATGTTCTTACTTCAATAAAATTATGTGAGTGATGACCTACGGGTCATACACCTTCAAGTCTTCATACATTCAGGGGATAAAATCTTTGTATTGAGCGATCAAATCCTAAATCATTATCTTTCTTCCAAAATGTAACTAAGGCCAATATTCACATAATGTGGGTTATGATCATCTCTTATATTTTCCCTCTTTAAGTCTCATTCATTAACCTTGGGCCATGTGAGTTGTTGTGCCTAAGGGTATAAGTCTAATGGACTTTCCAAGGAGACTAAGCCGGTTGGAATTTGTTTTTCTTTGAGCTATAGAATGCCCTATCTATCTATTTCTTCTTGATAGAGGTGGTTAATGTCCTTATAATTAATGATTTGGAAATTTAAATCCCTTGAATTAGTTAAAAACTAAATAATCTATTGATCACCATCAAAGACCTAGAAATTTTATACATTATCTAGAACATAGGGACAAAGAACCAATTTAATAGAAAATCTCTTTACCTCAAACTCCTGTAATGGCTCAAGATTGGCAGTGATATTAACAAATAAATTGGTAGCTTGATTTTTCTCTATTAGGAGTGATACTATGTTAAGAACTTCAAATCTTTCAATTAAATTCCATGTTGTATGCTTATATCTCCTTAAATAAGATAATTTGCACTGATATCTATTTCTTATTTGGTTAACTACCAATTTTGAGTCACCAAATACTATTATCTATTTTAAATTATATTTTATTACAAACTATAATCCCTGAATCAAAGCTTCATACTCAACTTTATTATTAGTACATGAAAATTTCAATCTATAAGTTGCCAAGAAATTCTTACCTTTAGGATCAATCAACTCAATTCCTATGCTTGATCCTTTCTCAGACCTTGATTTATCAAAATACATAATCCATATCTAATTCAAACCTTCAAGTTTTTTGATTTGTGTTGGAATATGAGTGGTAAAAGTATAAATACCAAGGGTGAGAGAGTCATACTTTACCTCTTTATTTTTGACATTATATTCTATGATGGGATATTTCATTCTTAACTCTCTATCAATTCTGATCTAGTTTACAACTCCTTCCCACAACATCTAGATATGAGAGAAGTCTATGGAAATATATCCATTGAGTGTTTTGGACCAATCTCTACTTAACAATAATCTATATCCTTCTAGTATGTCCACTACTAGAATATCGATGGTCATGTAGACTCTTGGTTTAAATGCCACTTGAATGCATATGTTATTTAGTTCTCTAATTATTAGTACCACCATTTTTTATAGTTGAGAAAATAATCTCTTTAAATGACTTGGAGTGAGACCAAGATTCTTACACATAGAGGTAGGCATGATATTTTTAGATTCTCCAAAATCAACTAAATGGTTATGAATGTTCTTATTGAATGCCCTAATAGTTAGCAAAAATGGTGGCACTTCAGGCTTGTTCTTGAAAATCATATTGGCATCAAAAATTTTTGCTTTATCCATAGTCACTCAAGTTATTTCCATGGGGGCCTTCCCAGTAATGGACATCCATAACAACTCCTTTTGTTTAATGATCTGGGCTAACTCATGAAGAGTTATATTTTCCTTAATTTTCTTCATATCTTCTATGATGTTGTATCCTCCTTTACTTGGTTCTTCCTTACTTGGTGGTTGATCATTCCCTTTTGGAGGGGGTGTATTTTTGTCTACTTTGGTATTTGGAGGAATCACTATGGTGTTTGGAGGAGTTGAGGTTTTAAATGGATGTTTTTTTTCCTTAAGTTGTATGCACCTCTTTGGAACTATTGGAAAGCATGAATTTCATCCATATTATCTTCTAGTTCATTATCATCTTCACATGGGAAGGGAAACTAATGAGTTTTAAATAACATAGATGTGATAGAATATCTAATATCTTGATGGGATTCTAGTGGATTATTCATCTGATCCTATCCAGTTACTTCCATTTAAAATATCTCAAATGTTGTATAGAACTCAATGCAATTGATCTCACCGTATTGGGGTGTATTGTGTATTGTGAACCAATTAGGAAGGGTCATTTTAGCTATGTTTATTTCTAAAATATTGATATGATTCTCCACATTATTTTTAGGCCTATTGAATGGTTTTTTATATCTCTAAAATCTAGTGTTCTGGTTGGTAATTGGGGCATTGCCCATCTTTCATTGCATATTCAAGAAATTATTTTCTCAACTTTTGGACCATCTTTTGAATAGAATCTAATTTGGATTTTGTGGAATCCATACTTTGTAAAAAAACCATGGTAATTGTATTTATGTTGTTAACTATTTCCTATCACAGGATTATTTAGGTAACCAAAATTTGGCTATGTTGTTTGTGTCAAGGGGGGTAGTGCGTATAGCTAATTTTGGTTATATGCTAAAACATTTTGCTTCATGTATGGTATATGATTAAGCATTGGAAATCCATTGTTTATGTTATGTTCCCCAAGTATCTATGGGTTAATTTGTCTATCAATGTTGATGTCCTTTTTGAATGCTAATGCCAAAGTATTGGCAGTAGGTGCTCTTCTCAAAAACATGATGGTGATAAGGTCCAAAGCATTCTTGTACATATCTAATGCTAATTCTACTTTTGGTTTATACCTTAGGGTTAACCAATTATACATCTTCTACCATCTTGCATTAAAATCATAGATGAGCTCATTAGTCTCCCTTTTCATACTGGTGAAGTTCTAATAAACCAATCTAGGATTGGTGACCTATCCAAACTATGCAAGAAAAGCCATTTGAAATTGATACCAATTGGTGATGGAGTTTTCCATTAGATTTAAGTACCAATAATAAGTAGCATCAATTAAATTAAAAGGTAATTATTGATGTGTAACATATTCATCAACTACATTCATTAATCTTAAAGCAACTTTAACAAATTTGATATGCTCTTCTACAGTTCTTGATCTAGAAGGATAAAAGGATGGTAGATACTTTTCAAGATTCTAGGGAAAATGATGCACATATCCTAGGATAAAAATGGCATATCCAACTAACTAGGGTTATTATTGATCCATTAGTTTATTAATAGGTAAAGGGTTCCTTGCAAGTAAGCGGTTCCCAATTAGAGGGGGATTATTCTAAATTAGGGTTGTTGGCATAGATCTAGGTCTCCTATGAATTTTCAAGGGAAAAACTAATAAACTAGACTAGAAATTACATATGGTCACTCTTCTGGGTGACTCTAGTACAATTCTATACAAATAATAGCCTCTATTATTAGGGGGGTTTAATGCCATCTTTCTAACACTAGTGGAGTATTATTGATTCAGGTTTTATGCATACCAAATTTGAACAAGGTAGCCTCTAATGTTTTAGGATATAAATAGAGGTAAAATCCACTCTAGAGCATGAGTTGTAGGTATGAAATTTATTTCAACCTATTGATGGAATAGAAGTAGGGAATGCAAGTTGTTGATAAGGTTTTTGGATGGAGGTATTGCCTTCTAACAGAGTGAATCTCTATGTGAGTTGGACGGGTGACTAAATTCTAATCTAAAGTGGGTAGGTCTTAATAAAAACCTCAAAAAAGATGGTAAATTGATTAAAAAATAAGGTTTCATGGTTATTGGGAATCACTTCCCTAGTTGATTTCTATATATACATATGCTTTCTAAAACCTATGCCTATTGATAGTAGAAATAACCACACATAGTCAAACATGGCTAGAAAGTCTAAGGAGATAAGGATGTAGGGAATTCACATACCTTAAAAAAGGTTGATACTTTTAGTGAAGCTATTACACACCCTTAATCAAGAGATTATGGCTTAATAAAATGAATTATCTAAGATAGTTGTCGCACACACACATAAAACAACACCAAAGAAAGCATAAGTATACATTCAAAAATATGATTCAATCAACTTGACTAACTTAATCAATATATTCACTAATCTTTCAATATATATTATACATCTAGGATCAATATATCAATTAAAACAATTAATAATCTATTCATATCTATAACACACTAAATATTATTGAAATACACAACCATGGAAATAACAACTAATTACACAAAATTGGAAATAAAATACTCAAAACACTTTACTAATGATAAAAATTGCTTCACTGCTCTATATTCCCAAATCTTCTAACAAAAAAATGAATTGGGTTACAATTGTATATATATACTTAATGAAGGAGTTGTCTCATCCTCTAAGTTCATGCAAGGTGGTCACATGTGTCAATTAGAACATGTAGTTATAACTTTGGTCTAAAACCATATAAGAGATAACTAAAGTTAAAAATAAATAAATTGACTTTTCCAAAATAATGCACTATGTACATGTACACAAAATATAAATTTAATTTTTACAACTATCCACTCAAAATATAAGTAAATTCTAAGTACATTCATCATTATAAAATTGTACATGCATAAAACATCAGCTTATCAAGGCTTAGTAGTTTAAAGCACTGCATACACCTTGGTTGGTGTAAAAGTTGAAGTGGTAGTTGAAGATTTAGTTATACCATTGTAATCCTAATTCTTATTCACTTTATTATCTTCATAAACTTTTTGTGTCACTCCATGCTATTGTCGTATAATGTTTAAGTTTAGCAGTTATGGCTCATGAATTCTTTTAGTCTATCTAAGGATATTTGCATACTCATCCATGGTTATTTGAAATTTATTCTTGAATATTTCAACTTTAGTGACCTTTTTTTTTAGCCTTGATAATTCAAACTCAATTTATTCAAGTGTCAGACCTTACAATTTCTACTTAAAATCATCAACCACTTCATAGATAAGCTTGTCAAAATTAATCTTGCTAATCAACTTACTATTGGAGTCCTTAACTTTGGATAACTTTAATTCATGAAAAAATTGAATAATATAAGACTCATTAACTTAATATCTAGGGATTAAATCCCTAACATTTTGTATCCAATCCTTTACCTCTTCCTTCCAAATGACTACTAGATTTAAGGCATTGGATGCCATTACTGTAGTCATAAGGTTGAGCTGACTATATAGCAAGTTACCTTATATATACAACTATCATATTTAGTTTTTTTCTCATGTATCAAGGAAATGAACATTTGATTTGTTTGGTTCACATGAGGGTCCATCTCAACCTTCATAAACTCCATGGCTTCTAAGGAGTTATAACATCTAGAAGCTACCTCTTAAACTTAAGCTTCTATGTTAATAGGAATATGCACTATTTTGGCCTACTCCTTCAGTTACTCTACTTTAGTCTCTAATAATTTTAATTCTACCTCAAGTTCCTATCAAGATAATTTTGTGCCCTTTTAGATTTCAACTATGTCATCCTTGTGTGCTTGTGTGAGGCTTGCTAGATTTTCCTCACATAAATATTGTCCTAGCTATCTATTATGCCTTTTAGTGAGAGAGAAAAATTATTTACTTTCTTAAAGGATGATATGGGTGTCTTTATCATCTTATAATTTCCTCTTCTTCACCCTTTTAATACTTCCACTTAGAGGATCAAATAAAGTAGAAACATGGGGAAGCTTAGTAATTCTAATGTTTGGCAATTAGGACATCTTTATTCTCAAATCCACTATCCATGGAGGGATATCTAATTAGGATGCATCAGAGGTTGTAAAAACAACCTATTCCTCAACATTTTATTTAACTCTATGTTGTTTCTTGTAAGCCTTGGTCAGGACATTATATAAGGAAGGCCATATAATTTTAGACCAATCTACTCCTCTAAACTGGGGAAGTAGATGGACCATGATCATTTGGGGCTTGGCATTCCTTCCCATAATAGTACTTATCATGATGGTTTCATCTATGGAAGTGGTGGATGGTAGTGGAAGGGTGATTTGAGTGGAGTAGATGTGGAATTTTGAGGTGGCCAATGTAGTCTACACCTTCTTGGACATTTTATTTGTCTTGAGGGCTCTAATAGTGAAGGTGCCAATAAGAATAAAAGGGTTATACATGGTGAGTGGGATGGAAGTGGAAATGGAAGACCAATGGTATTAGTTTACATGGAGGGGTTTGATGTGAGAACTTATGCATAAGTAACTTACCAAAAGATAGGTAAAGAAGATAAAAGAAAACTAATAAAAGATTGAGTACTTGGGAAAGCAAGATATAGAGGCTCTATTTAGAGGCTCATATCCTTAGCTATTTCCAACTTAGCTTTCTCATTTGAATCATCCTCAATATCCTTGATGATCACCACATCTCCCTTAGATGGTTCTAAATGTGGAGGTTGAGTGGGAAAACTCCATGATGTCTGCACTATAGGACTACCTGTAGGAGTCTTAAGATTTATTTTGTAGACCATGGTGGTCCTTACATGCTTTGGGGAGTCTTAAGGTGATGATGTTTCTACTTATAGAGTTTTTATTCCAATGAATGTAATAGTGTGTACCTAGGGCATACAAATTGACTCTTGACTAGAACCTACAATAGGTAATTCTTGTGTATTGTCTTCCTCATTAGAACTAACGTTGATGGGATCCCCTACTTATCTTTCCCTAGTAGAAATGAGTTCAAGTAGACCAAAATATTTCTTCACAATCTTCATCTTCAACTTCAAATTAAGTCCTTGGGAGGAGGAAGCTACTTGGTCCTTGGATTACTCTTTAGACTATCCTATCCAAAACTATGAATGTTACCACACTTTATAAAGTGCCTCTTTTCTATCCAACTCCCTGGTAGAAATAGAAAGGTCATCTTAGATCATCCTAAAATGATCCACTTACAACCCAACAATCATTTCACATTCTAGTTATTACTCATCAGACTTAGAATTCAAAAATAGGAAATCATAGTCATAAGGTTCATGATTATACAAGATATTGAATCCATGAATGTGCTTTTAGATTAGTCCATATATATCCCAATATTTATATGTAAGTGCAGGGAAAGGATAACTCTTGTATTTTACTCTACTTCCCTGAGATGTTTCCTCATTGTATATACCATCCTACCAATAGTTATAAGATGACCAAAATATAAGGCCTTCTTATGCCTTGATAAATACTCTTCAATGTTATTCTATAATTGGAAGGCAATTTTTTGTTTAGCTAGTTTATCTAGTACAAACCTTGGAAGACATAGGGGCCAACCTTGTTTCCCCAAATCATGATAATAATGAAATTTAGGTAAAGGAAATAATCTCCTTTTCTTTCCCTATTATTCATGATGTTATATCTAATTTGAGGCATGGGTGAGCCATGAATGGCCTACCAAACCTGAGGATAAACATCCTTGAATATCCTCACCATATGCCTGGTATAGTAATAGAAATGTATGAATTGGTAATGATCACATATTCTATTCTTATCACAATCTATGGCCAAAGCCCATAATTCACCAAGATCTTAGTAACACATCTCAATGATTATGTCTAGTAAATAAGACATCATGTAGAAATATCTAGAGGGTGTAGGATGCTTGTTCTTATGAATAGTCTACTCTCTAAATCAAATACTAATTATCTCATCCAAGGTGTATGTGACATCATGTGTAATCATCATGTATAGAAACAACACCCAATCTAAATTAATAAAATGAATACTAGTCATACCATATAATCAATTAAGAAGATCCATACCAATGCAAATTCTCATCCTAAATCTATCAATTGGGATTGCTCCTTTTAGCTTCTTCCCTTTTCATGTGATGGTTTGGTATGGGAATAGCCATGAAGATAGTACCTTCTCAATCGAAGTCTTTACAATAAACTACACCAACATGTTCTTGTCAAACTAGACATCATATATACTCAAAGATAGGTATCTCTATAAATTTGAACCAAAAATGGATGTGAACATCATGTTATTACTATAATGATGTAGGAATGTATCCTGTGATATCTTCCCTAAAAGGAACATATCCCTTAAGAGGTGTATGTATGGAATTACTTCTAGCTTAGATTTAACAAAGTATAATATTTGGTGGTTAAATTCTATCAGATTATTAATGAATATTTTGTATACTAGTGTCATATCATCTTCAAGTGAAAACATGTCCACCAAATCATTGACATCCCATAATGCTAAATAATTTTGGTACTTGTCTCCAAATACTATGGCATCAAAGACTATATTTGTGAGCTCTATAGTGTCCTTAATTGAGTATGGAGATGGAATATTCATCCCTTGAAACATCCTAGATGTATATTCCATTGATACATACTCTATGTTACTTTTTCTATATGTTATGTATGTTATGCAAAAAATTCAACTCTAGCTCAGTCACTATTTTACTCACAATATCCTTGAAGTGGGAACTAGGGTTCTTCATCACTGTAAGAAATCATAAGAATGTGAATGCAAGTTAGCTTGAATGCAATGATGGATGTTCAATAATGACATATTTTATATATATAATCTTGCATTGAATATTAGTTCATGTGACATAAATGTACAATGTTCACTTGGATTTTATTTCCCTGTAACATTCAAACTTATTAGCTTAGGTTGGTGAGGGTTTTAAAAGTATTGATAGGAAATATTTTTACCTTGGTTTTAGCTAAGTGTGGTGAGACTAGTAGTATTTTTAGTAATAATTCACTTAGGGTCTACATCAAAAAAATGATTTTGGGTCAACATCCACAGATTAATTCCTTCGGGGGAATTGTTTTAGACAAAATGTTTGCAATAATTTTCCCAAGGAATTCATCTAGGCAAAAGTCCCAAAACAATTATCCCAAAGGGATATCTCAAAGGTATATATGGCACTTTAAATTTACCTAAAGGTTAGTTTTGATTTTAAGGGTCCACTTCATATGGCATTTTGGCCATGATAAATTTCTTGAAGGATCTACTTTGTAAAGGCTGAAGGGCACTTTTAATTTCCCCGAAGGGTAATTTTATACATCTACGGGTCATTTAAAATTTTTTAAAGGGCAGGTTACAAAAAACTTGAAGGGTATGTCCCTTTATTCTAAAGGGTATTTTGGTGGTAAAAAGGGTAGTGAAAATTATTCCAAGGGTAAGTGGTCACTTCAAAAAGGGTCAAAGACTTGGGATAGAAATCCCAAAGGGATATGTCCATGTCAAAGGGTCCAATACTAAAAGGTCTAAGGGTAATTTTTATGGGTCAAAGAGGTCAAAAAATGGATATTGAAGGATAAGTCTCATAGTAATAAAGGGTTTGAGACAAAATTCTTAAAGGGTAATTGACACAAAACCCAAAGGGTATGTGCTCTAATAGATCTAGTCAAAAAGGGTAAAGTGGTCAATTTGGAAAGGTTGAAGGGATAATCAAAGGATAAAGGACACTTTAAAAAAGTTTGAAGGGCTATTTTAGAAGTCCTGAAGGGTATATGGAAAGGATTTGAAGGGTCTACTTCATGGAAAAACTTTCCTGAAGGGTCTACTTCATAAAGGCCAAAGGGTACTTTTGATTTCCTTGGAGGGTACTTTCATACAACTAAGGGTCATTTCAAAAAGTTATAAATGGTAGGTTTGATAGGGTTGAAGGGATAATCTGTCAAGGAATTTTTTTTGGGAAAAATGTCTATCGTCCAAAATTCATAAGGCAAAGAGCTTGCAGGCTAAATTCCTTTAGGGGAATTGTTTTAGTAAAAATGTCTTCAACAATTTCCTTGAAAAAATAAGGCTTTGTAAAAACTAAGTTTGAAATAATAAAGGCCTAAAAACACCCAAAACATAAAACCCAAAAGGATAAATTGCATAAGTACTAAAAGAATTAGCCTAAAAATATAAACTTGAAGAATAATCTTTATATATCAAAAGTTAATCTCATGAAACACAATGCCAATATTAACCTTCCAAAAGTGAAATACCTTATATTTATAGAATTTTCATAATCATATGAAAAAGTGGGTCCCCATTTCTCCTTAAATAAAAGGGGGATGTTGGGTACAATAGGATTGAACCTAAAATCCAAAACCAATTCTAATAAATTCAATATATGGACCTTCCCCAAATACCATGAAGTTATCATACTCTCATGAAAATTTTGCATATGCCAATGAGTATGAGAAACTTCTTCTTGGGTCTGAAACACCCTATTTTGTACACACAATCAACCTTACCATCATAATTATTGCTTTCTCCTATAGGATATGACTTAAAAATTGGTCAAAGTTCTTATAAAAATCCATAACACCACTTTAAATTCTCTCAATATCTATGACATCCATGGAAAAGATATTGACCCCTTGTTAGGTCATTATGGGTCACTTTGTGCACTTAGGCCTTATACTACTTATCATATTTAGACTATGATCATATATTAAAACCACTTAAACTATTAAAAACACTTCATACTCATGTAATACAACATCATAACATGCTCTCACACTACCACCCTTGCTCACACATGTCTCCATTGGCTCAATGCATCATGATACTAGACTTATGCCATTTCATTAGGTTCCTCGATTAAGAATTTAAAAGATCAGCATCAAAAACAACAATTTTAACATATAAGGACATCAATGACACTTTCATAACATAATGACAACTTCATGCATACCTTATAACATATTCCCAACACTAAAATGTCTAATCATTTTACAATCTTGACCAATGGCCCAAGTGAGTATTTGACCCATGAGATGTTTGACATTACCAAGATTCCATAGAACACCAAATCCTATGGAAGACCTAAATATAAGTCACCCTACATGGAATGGAAATGAAATGGAAAAGATAAACTCCATATTCTATATCCTATAATTTTCACATTAGACACAGGATAAGAAAAAGACCCACTTGTAAATGATGAAACCTAGTTATACAATGACAAATTGGTCGATTGTTTGAAAAAGCAAATTATCCCATTCGTAACAAGATCATAGAGAATCAAGCCTATAAAGGAGGAGGCACTAGGCCAAATTCATAGGTAAAACTTGAACCAATCTTTATAACTTGGTACAAAGTAGCCTATGGTATCAAATTTAAACCATGTTAGGGTGACCCCACACATCTTATTAGTGTTCTAATGCCAATGACTGGTGATGATGATGATAACAACAAGTAGAGTTTGATCATAAAAGTTATGAATACCTTGCTAAGACCAATCTATTTGACACCCATGTCATTTGTATCCTTACCCTAGTTATTCATAATCTATTCCCTCTTTATTAACCTTAACTTATAGCCTTGGGTCAACAAGAATCCACAGTTCCTGTAGATGAGTTTGATAAGGATGAGGACTTTTGCAATTTTATAGGACTAAGAGACAATATTATATTAAGAGACCACAAATAAGGGTTCTCAATAAAACTAGATCCTCCAACCAATTTTGGAGAATGGGTGAACACCCTTAGCCACAAATAACAAATAAAACATTAAGGTCCCAAAGTGAAAAAATCTTTGAGGTAATTTTGGACTAGAGTAAAAGTAAATATAAAGTCCATTCTTCTGGTTAAAACTTGTCTCAGGAACCATTAGATGGGGGTGTTCTCCTTTCCTTGAACATAAATTAGGGGACCAATAAATATGAACTTGCCTATGGGTCTAAGTTTAATTTTGAATATATCATGCCTTTGACAAAATCATTCAAGAATTTACAAAAATATTTGTAACATGGCCATCCTTACCATTAGGAGATTTTGATTTATCTTTTTTAGGAGAAATTGAAGACCCAGTCCAAACAAAGGACTTTGATGTTGTAGGCCAATTCAAAACATTACTAACCAATCTAGAAGATGGTTTGAATCTCCTCATAGAAGACAATATGAAATTCAACATTAAGACCCTAGATAACCTAAAATGGATCAAATTAGGTGTTTCCCTCATTATGGATGAATGTGAAATATTTAAATCTATTTTGAGGGATTTTTTTAACATATTTACTTGGGCCTACTCCAACATGCTAGGTTTAGACCCCAACTTGGTTGTACACCACCTTATTGTACATCTTTATGCCAAAAATGTGAAGCATAAATTACATAATATGAATCTTCACAGTGTTATATTAGTAAAAAGGAGTTTAGAAAACTCTTATAAATAAGATGTATTCAACTGATCAACTATTTAGAGTGGATCTTTATTATTGTGCCATTCAATAAGAAGATAGAAGGAATCAAAATTTGTACTAATTTCTAAGATATAAACAAGGCCTACCCTAAGGATGACTTTCCTTTGTCAAAAATTGAAATTATATTTGAATACACAATGGGTTATGAAATGATTTCACTAATCAATGGAAATTTAGGATATAACCATCTCTTGATTACACCAAAAGACCAACATAAGATAGTGTTCACCACTCCATGGGGAACATTTCATTATCAAGTTATGCCATTTGGTCTCAAGAATTATGGGGCCATATATCAAATATCCATGACCATTATATTTCATAATATGATTCATCATATTATTGAAGATTATGTTGACAACATGTTGGGTAAATCAAAGACCTGTGATGATCACCCAATGAAACTATAAAAGATATTTGAGCGGTTGCATGAATACATGGTAAGACTCAATCCAAATAAGTGTATTTTTTGAGTTACTTCAAGCAAATTTTTAGTATTCATCATCTCTCGTAGAGGAATTTAAGTCGATCCTACCTAAGTACAAGCCATTACAAAGATGACACCACCTTCTAATTTAAACCATCTCTATAGTTTTTAGGGCAAGATCCAGTCTATCAGATGTTTCATTTCTTAGTTGGCTGATAAATTTCATCCATTTACACACTTATTGAAGAAGGGTATCACATTTCAATAAGATTAATCATGCCAAAAAGTTTTTCAACAACTAAAGGAATATCTTTCCAATCTACCTATTTTATTACCACCTATTTCCTACTATATCTATTTATCATAGACAAAGCCTTAGGGGAAATTCTAGCTCAACATGATGATAATGGAAAATAACATGCCATGTACTATCTAAGTCATACACTAGTTACATATGAGCACAATTATATGCCCATAGAAAAATCTTATTTAGCTATGGTCTTTATAGCTAAGAAACTATGACATTACATGCTTAACAACAAGATGATAGTTATTTCCAAAGTAGATTGTCTCAAGTATCTACTATCCAAGATAAATTTACAAGGTTGCATGGCTAAATGGATCATTCTTCTAAGTGAGTTTGAGATAGACTATGACAACTAGAAACCTATCAAGGGAGCAGTTATTAAAGATCAGCTTGTTGAAGCATCCCTTGTAGATACCAAACCCCTAACTTTTTAATTCCTAGATGATTCCATCATGACCATCATTGAAACACTCTTGAGGAAAATCATTGAAAGTTTTATTTTGATGGATCATTTACCTCACATAGATTGGGGAAAGGCCTATTGTTTATTACACCATAGGGGGATCTTATCCTTAAATCATTTTGTATCATCTTTCCTTATACTAAAAATATGGATGAATATGAAACACTCATTATATAACTTCATCAAGAAGTATAATTGAATATTCAACATATCAAGGTTTATGGTGATTCTTATTTAATCATCAAGCAAATTACAAACCACTTTTAGATCAAAGATGGCAACCTAGTGCCATACAAGGCCATGATCGATACTTTTAAATAGAAAATTATCAATATACAATTTGAACACATACCAGGGGCCAATAATAGGATAATGGATGCCATGACCACCATTGGCTCTTTTATCCATCACACAAATAAAGTAAAATAATATCAATTCCTTATTGAAAATATTATAGCACCTGATCATGAACCTTAAACCATTGCAATGATCTATGATATTATTGGTCCTAAATATATATGGTATTCATACCTCTTTACCTACCTTCATGACCATATCATGCCACTAGACCTTTCATACAAACAACAAAAGGCATTTACCCACCAAGCCGCACATTATACCTTAGTTTTCTTAACCCTTTACCATCATAGATTTGATGGAACTCTAATTTATTATTTAAATTTGATATAATCAACAATATCACTATGGGAAGTTCATGGATTATGTGGAACCCACACTAATAGGGTCATCCTATCTATAAAAATCTTATGTACTAGGTAATATTGGCCAACTATGAATGCAAATGTGCTTGCATATGTTAAAAGATGCAACAAATGTCAATGACATGCTAATTTTATTCATGCCCTAACCAAAATTCTAAAACCAATGCTTACACCATGGTTGTTTGCTACATGGGGACTCAATCTCATTGGGAACATTAACCCTACCTCATCTGATGGCCATAAACACATCCTTACCACTATTGAATATTTCACTAAGTGGTTTGAATCTATACCCCCCATGTGACTGGAAAGCAAATTTCTAGGTTCATATTTAACCATGTCATCTATCACTATGGTATCCCATCCAAAATTATATCTGATAATGGTGGATAATTTAAAAACAAGGATGTCAAAACACTTTGTGCTAAGTACAATATCACTCAACATTTTTATACCACATATTACTTACAAGGTAATGGCCAAGAATAAAAATACAATAAAACCATTGTCAACATCCTCAAAATTATTGTCAATGATGTTAGCCATGATTGACACCTTTAAAAATTTTGCACCCTTTGGGTATACCATACTAATTATTGTACCCCAAAAAGAGTCACTCTATATTCCCTAGTTTATATAACTAAGGACATTCTTCCCATTGAGTTCAAGTTACATTTTATATGCATCTCATTGAAGCATGTCCTAGATAATAAAGATTATCAAGTTTATCTCCTACAAGAGATAGACTTCATTGATGAGAAATGCATGGCTACTATCAATATCCTTTAAATATACCAAAACAAACTCCATAGCCACTATAAACAGTGAGTCAAACATATATAATTCAAGATTGGTGATCTTGTTATAAAATAAAACCAAAAGAATACCATGACCAAGAAGAAGAAGAAGGGAAATTTCAAACCCAATTGCATAGGCCCATATATCATTGTTTAAAATTATGGATTTAGAGCATATGGGCTCACTACACTAGATGGGGATGAACTTGATGAGCCAATTAACATTATACACCTCAAATGTTACTTTGATTGAGAGACCTAAAGTATTATCTATGAGGCCCATTTCTATTGTACCTTAATATCATCATCCTTCTTTCTACCATACCCTATACCATTCTACCATACCCTATACCACTATAACATACCTTATACCATTCCAATTAACCAAATTTGTTTTTTACCCTCCCTATCCCACCCTTTTACTTTGCTTCCATTCTATTGGTTCTTTAGGCACCTTCAACGAGATGATTTAGATCACATTCCAGTATTTGATTCAATATTCTAGATAAAAGGTAGTATTTTGGACTAGTATGACAATGGTTTGTTATTTGTATCTTTCATTTATTATTTTGTTTCATTCTCAGTATTCTTGATTATAACTACCTTTAGGAAAATCAAAATTTCACTCTATATTACTAATTATAGCTACCTTTGGGTAATTTAGTATCATTAACCTATGTCATTTTTTCCTAATTATAACCACCTATGGAAAAATTAAGAACAACACCTTTATCATGCCTTGAAGTACCACCTTGCCATTCTTATGTCATACTATGCCATTTATCTAATTTGAGAACTTAATACTACATAGTCAAATTTCTCCATTGTAGGGTAGAACTATAGTGTTGAGATCCTAATGGGACTATGTAGGTAGTGTTTAATTCACATTGAGGTCAGCTTCGTCACCCTTTGCTATGTAATTAACACTCTCACTATTTTGTGAGTTGGACCATTTCATATCTCATAATTATTAATTGAGTTGAGATACATAGAAAATTCCAAAAACATTTTTAAAAGTTCTATAAAATCCTAAAAATTACCACATCAACCACTTATATGCCTTAAGGATTATGGGAACCCTATCTATTTCATAATAAACCACTTGTCCTTTAGTTTCCCCATACTTTTTGGCCTAATCCTTATGCTTTCATTGTTTCTCAAGTTTTCATATTATGCATTATGTATTCACCTTTGATACATTAATTACCACTAGGATTCATCTCATTATCTCACCATTTTGTGAGACTGTTCCCATATTCCCTCTATAACACAATCATGTTTTTATCGATCATAATTTTATTCTATCCCATCTCTTGTGAGAATTAAATTTGGTCTAAATTTCATGTTGGATCTTGCATCTATAAAACTATATAGGTAGCGTCCACTTACCTAGTGCATTTGGAGTTAGATCAACTATCCCTTCCTTTTCTTCTCTTGCACCTATTTAATTTTTTGTTTCATTGTCTCCTATAGCCTAGGGGTAAACTTGTGCAATTTTTTTTATCTTTTATTTTCACTAACATTGTGATTAACCATTGTTAATGTTTTTATTTATTTCATTTTGTTTGTTTTGTTGTGTTTTTTAATGTTTTATTTTCCTATTTGTTTTCTTGTTCACCTATTTATTTGATTTTATTATTGCACCTTGACTTAGTATACTTGTGTTCATTAGGTGATTCCTTGCACATTATGCTTAAGTATATCCATATTCATATGTTCACATTGTCATCATGGTTTTTAAAATTGGTGCATTATTTTAACTTTATTATTGTATCATGTATTAGTCTTTATGTATATTTTGGCTAAGCTATCATGGTATTTTATATCATGATGCATACCATCACATACTATAGTAAACATTAGCTTGGGAAATATTACAAAAAATGTGGCCACAATACTTCTCCTTAGCACTTGAAAAATTATTGATCCATCCAAATCATTCCCCACATATAGAGTCAACTCATAGAAGAATTTTAAAATCCTTGCTAGTTAGGATGTGCATCTCTATACTAAAAGGTTGCCCAAATTTATCTTTCTCCTTTATACCAGCTTACTCTTACTATGTGAGTATGGATTTAGTCTGCAAGCCACCCTTTTCCAATTTTCTCTATTACTCCCATCATTCTACCAATGATTATAATTACCTTTGGAAAAATCATTATGTATCATCCAACCCATAGAGATAATAATTATAACCACCCATTGTCAAATCATTATTTTCCCTTTTAATGATTATAACTACCTTTGGTAAAATAATTCTCTTGTTACCCTTATCCTTTGGCTAATAATTATAACCACTTATGGGATAATAATTATCTTTTTCCCTACCTATGTCAATGATTATAATTGCCTTTGGAAAAACCATCCTTTTCATCTACCCAATTAGGGCAACTCATTGTGCACTAATTATAATTACATGTGGGAAAATTAGTTTTTTTAACCCCTTTACCCTTTTGGTCACATCATTTTCCTTATTTTGAGGGACTAAGTGATGACCTTATTTGTCAACTACTCCCTTGAGGGGGGAATCCAAATCTCATTCATCACCATTTAGGGCAATATGCATACATGACCTTTTCATTACTATAGAATACATTACAATGACTATAGCTTATACCACCTTTCCAAATAAAGGTAAACTATAGACACCCAATTCTATCCATAACTAGCTTTTAATTGATTCCTACCAACCATTGAAAATTAATCCTAAGAATCATTGAACATCCCAATTTCAATCATACATCATTTATCAGAGATTAGAATCATGTTGAGGGATACCTATTTTGGATACTATCATGTATGCAATAATAAACTCTCACGTTCATTCTTAATCACGTTGTGGTATAAAAAATAATAATTTGGCCTATGAACCTATTAAATGGGGCACTTGATCAAATCTTTAAAGAGATAAAACACTAATTAAAATAAATAATCTAATTTAATAAGATTAAATGATTAATTGAATTATCCATTTGTAATCAATGAATATATAAATATATAAATTCTAAAAATCAAAATATCAATCATTTTCATCATTCCTTTATGATTTTTCAAGATCTTCTAAAATATCCCAAAATATCAAATTTAAGAGCCATGCCTAGTAATTGAAAATCATAATTACATGACAAGTTTTTAACTCAACTGGAGTTAGTCTCAACTCAATTAGGTTTAATTTAAACCCATTTCATATTTAAACTCAATCTTAACTCACCTTGGCTGAGATTTAATTCTTGAGGCTATAAATATAAGGCCATGTCTCTTGATTTTTAAGTTATTTTGGTGTAAATTTATTATTCATAAATGTCTTCAAAGATTTGATAAGATTAGTGTTATAATGCGTAAATTCCTTGAAAGTAGTGTGATCATGCTCAAACATTAATCCAAAAAATCAAATCCAAGGTTCTAAGGAAAGGTGAATCCAACAAATATCCCTTGATGAAGATTTCTTGATGCACAAGCTAAACATGCCATTTAACAAGCCATTTGGAATCCCTAAGAAAGGTAAAAGAAGATACAAGAAGTTTTTTACTTTATAATTATTTTTATTTTATTTATTTTTTTAGAAACATTTTAATACCATGGATAGGACCAAACATTCCTCAAAAATACCATTTTTCACATTTTACACCAACTTGGGTGTTTCTTTTACGAGTTGTAGTGTAGACCATGGACAAGACCAAACTCTCCTTATAAAATCTCAATATGCTTTCAATCATTTTTACAAACTGAGTGATCTTTTTAGAATGTTTAGAAATGGTTACAAGTTTATGATTCCATATTATTATCCTCATTTATTGTATCTTTTATGGATAAAAATTTCACAACAAACTATGTTATCATGTTTCCTTACACTTACATACATTCTTATGATAAGTAATTATACTTACCTAGCATTGTATTCCTTCAATATTGTACATGTTTTTAATTTTAGGTAATTCAAATAATTTCATGTTAATTTCGCCTTGATTTCCATTCCTTTCATTCCCCTTTAGATAAAAACAAGTTTGAAGTCAAGATAAAACTTTAATTTCACATGAATAAGCAAGATTATTAGACACCATGCTTTTTAAGTCCTCTTTCTTAGCTACCAAGTCCAAAATATTCAAATGATAGTCATTTTTAGAACCCAAGTTTGGTTCTCCAAATCCATGTGGAGGAGAAATAGAAAAATCCATAAAAATTTAAAAGTCAAATCATTGAAACAATAAGAAATGATCGAAAGGCAATATAAGATCAAAAAGTCAACAGCACATCAAAATACATGATTCATAGCATATCTCCTATTCCTAATCAAATATCAAAATCTGTAGTTGGGCTCATAATAGAGCTGAGGTCTATTGGGGTATGGTAGGTTAATATATTTGGATATGATTAATCAAAATCATCTATAGTGCTACCTACTTTCTCACACAAGTACCCAATCTTCATAGTAGATCAATGGCTCTATAAGGGGTCCTAAGTAATGGGGAGCACATTGTGGGAAGGTAAGTTCATTTTAATTATCATTCATATAGCCTTTGTGAGATGATATTCATAAATAATTTGAGAACCCATGATTTGTGTGTTTAGGATAAAGTTTTTTAGAGTCTTTAATGTTGAAAATCCTCTTGTTTTGACAAACTTCATTTTAGTATCTTGACTTCGATAAAGATTTTCTCTACCTTGATTTTTCCTACATCTCCCACACAACACATTTCATTCCTCTTTGATTAGAAACTTCGATTTTAAATATATTTCCCCACTTCTATATTCCCTCTTCTTCACATCTTAAAACATGCTATCATTACTTTGTCTTAGTTTTATCTATCTTTAGAACAAAAAAACATGCTTAAGTGATTATGGATTATTTTATCTACACCATTTCTTTAAATTTATATAATTGTCTTGGTTTCATTTGAATTTTTTTCATTATCCTTCCTTTTTTACACAACTACATCCATTTCTATATTTCCATACTTATTCCTTAATGAGTGAGTTTGGCTTGTTACTTCTCACTGACCAATATTGTTTTCCCTTTCATGTACTTTTTCCTTTATTGAATGAGTAAGGATTATTAATTCTCCCTCATCAATGTTATTTTACCATTTATTTCCCATCTTTATTTAAGGATTATTACTACTTTTACATTGATATTAAATTTTCTTTTTTTATGTATCCTTAGTTTGATTTGCTTTATTTTCATTCTTACTAAAGTACATTTATTTGAGTTTTTCAGTCATTTAGTAGCCTTGGATTTTGGTTACCTAATTTATTATAAATTTTGGCTTGTTCATTTGGTCCTAACTTAACATTTATCACCCTAAATTAAAAAAATTCTAAGTACACCATGCCTATACATTTCAGTTATCTTGACTTTCTTGTGTTTGTTTATTTTTTCTCTTTAAGTTTTAAATCATTAGGTTTTGTCCAAACCAGTCTCTATGTCCTCCATGATCAAAAATAAAAACATAATAGACAACCATTTAGTAATAAATGTAAGTCAAGGTACATGTATATTACTTATTTTTTTAAATTACTAACTTTTAGTCATTTAATTTGAGTTATTTTATTATTTAAAATACTATAATTTACTTAGCTCAATGTTGTGTGTTGTTATGTTATTTTATTGAAACACCATCTCATATGGCAATTACATGACATGTAATGAGATTCAATTGGGGCATATGTATACACACAATATTTTTAAAATTTATCAATTACTAATAATTTATGTCTTGAAATAACTCATCAAGTCTCAATGTCTCTAAGTGCACACCTTAAAAGTCATACTAGGGAAGGGGTGGGTAAACCATTGGTGTTTTTTAATATTATTGTTCCTTATACCACCACATAAAAACAACACAAGTCTCTCCTTTAAATTTCCATAACATTTAAAATATATTTTACATGATACTTCAAGAAATTCACTACCTCAAATATCCCCCACCTAATCTAATGCCTTTTTTTTTATCCTCTAAACACAGTCAAATGGGCTAACCCTGTTATAGGAAATGAGCATGTGATGGGACTAAGTCAGCCTAGCTGACTTAGTCTAAGACCTATTTTATTTATTTCTTAAATAACTAGGTTAAATGGACTAACTGTGTCAGTTAAAAACTCATAAGGGTTTAGTGTTAGATCCAACTATATAAGCACATATTTCACCCCATTTCATTGAGAGAGAGATAGATAAAATCATTAATTTATGGTTATTTACATTTTATTCTTTCACCATTATAATTGAGGAGTCATTTCTAAGGATTTCACTTAGAGAGAATAATCTTGTATTATGTAAATGTCTTAGATGCATAAAGAAGTCTTATAGCCTAGATATGACCTATCTTTATGATCCATATTAACCAAAACAACCTATTACAGAGCATCATTGTCTAAGGGAGAGATTGAGTCTCAACTAGTTCATCTTCAAGATAAGTATTCCTAACTCTTATTCCTCTATTTTGATAGATATAAGTATCATAAGTAATGGATTTTGAATGTATTTATCTCTCTATGAATTAGGATTACTTCTACATTGATTTGAGTAGATTTATTCTTTACATGTTTACTTTTATGTTTATTATCCCCCATTTGTGACACAAGATTTGGTGAGAAATAGATTAGATTTGTTATTTACTTTATTAGAAAACATAGGACATAACTAAGGTTATTTTGTGGTATTGATCGACTAGAGGCTTTATAACCCTCTATAGTTATATTAGTGGTAAGAGACCCTGTAGTTAGGTCTAGTAGATTCATATTAGTCATGACCTTGATTGTTTGAATGTAACAATAAACATAAGGGTTAGTTTGATTTATCTTCTCTGAGATAGGATTGATTTGTAGATCATATTCACTTTCCATTGTATACACTTTCCTATTCACTAGACACTAATGTTTAGGACAAACACATGTGTTGATGCAGGTGTCCTTCTCTAATGCAAATGCTCAATTTCCTAAGTCATATAATTTGAAAATGAAATATATCCTAATGGTTAGCCTAAGTGAATAAATATGAGTTATTTCTAAAAATGGTTTAATATAAATATAATATCAACCCTAATTCATTCTTCACCTATAAAATTCTTATTAAAAAGGCATTTAATTGAGTACTTAAGTGAGTAAAACTTTCTTATTTTTTCCTATTTCCATATCAGTCATATGGACAACACATACACAAGTCTTAAGTATTGATGGAGAAATCTAAGAGATATATTATAAATTTAAAATATAAGACATTATTATACTTGCATTCCACATATTGCATGATTCACACATAAGCCACCACATAATGGAAAACTACATCAGTCTGAGGCTATTTTTGGAGTATTTGATATGTAGGTAGTACTCATTAATAGAGGATTATTTGGGGTTAGATTGACACCGTGTGCCCACTAACCCATTTCCCCCAAGGTCACTATAAAGATGAATAATGAATGTTTTGAAATTTCAATAAGGTTAATAATCCACAAGACATATCTAAATGCACATGGGCAAAGGTGAAGATAAATATAGAATCATTCAGGTGGTCACATCCTTTTATAGTAGGTATTCTATACAAGACACTTACATCAGGTTTAGATATTAGAATTGATGTAACCATCCAATCCTAACACTAGTGTCTATGTCTTTAGAGGAAATTAAATCAAAATTTGGTGATTGTTCCAAAATCCTCTTCTAGTCCATTTCCAACATGTTCTAGATATAGAATTATATTAGCATAAAAACCAACTAAGTACATTACTTCTTTGTCATTTTTTATATTTATCATAGATGTAGTTACTATTTTTAGCCTATCCTAATTTATTTAATTAAACATATGTTATATTTAAATTTAGCATCTAATTGGGCTGCTATAGAGATAACTTATCACCATTGTACTTTAGGATATATCTATCCCCTTTAACCCTAGATAACCCCAATCTAGATTTTTAGGGTAAATTTTTTGGTGAACTTGACCCTTGAAAATGATTCCTACCTAAGCATACCATTTAGGATGTTTTATACCTATTTTGTCTTATTTTTTTGTTATTTATATCTCTCATCATGAATGTTATAGATTGATTTTATGACTATGATTATGAAATTATCCAACTTTTTATTAAGGAAGGGGTAAAAATTGATTATTGTTGTATTATTCCAAGTAATAAAGCCTCAAATATCAAATTTTTAATGGTGGTAGCTACCATCCCTCTAATAATTTATGTGCTCTCACCATTTCAAGAGATGATTTGATCCATCTTAGGTAAGATAAAGATCCTTTATACGTATGTCCTACACCACCATCATATTATTTTGGCCTTTAATAATTAATAAAATATGGATATAAAGGCCAAGGATTGGGTAAACACGAGCAAGGTATAACCAACCTTTTATCTCTTAAATATAATATAAATCAACAAGGCTTGGATTTTTATAAAAATCCATCAATCACCAACAAGGTAAGTTATTTAAACATGATCTTCATGCACATTATACCATTCTTTACATTTGGCATAATTTTTGGATTCAATGGGGGCATGCTTTAGAAGCATGTTATCCACACTTATTCATATTTGGCACTAATTTTAGATTCAATGGGGCATGTCATATAGGCATGGCTCCCACACATTCATAGTTTATATTTAGTGGTATAATGCTTTAAAAGCATGTTCTCCACATTTATTTAGTATTCAAAACACCTAGATTTAGTGGGGGAATATTTTGGAAATATTGTCTCCACATTAATATTTTAGTTTTATTATTTATCCATATAAGGTTGGTGCATTCTTTTCAAGCATGTTCTCCACACTTACATAGTTTATAAAATGGCCAAAGCACATAATTATATAATTTAGATTCACAGTTGTAGCAAAATTATATACATTGGTACCATTTTTACACATAGTTTCAACATGAAACATATATAAGGTGCATGTGCTATGCAATGTGTGCCTAATATTATAAAATCTAGATTAATTTCAAATTTAAAAACATCTCATGGATTGTCATCATCCACTAGGTTAGAATTTTATAGACTGTATTGAGCCAATCTATTGTAATAATTAGTTCAATTTTTTGGTATGGTTGAGGTGATTAAATCACTTAATATTGACAAGTTTTAAGGTTTAACTTGATTGAATCATCTAACCTCACTAGTTTGACAAGATCAGTTGATTTGGTTCATTCACACTCACCAGTTATAAGTATGATTGGTTTACACAATTAAGCTAATCTCAACTTTTGGGTGGTAACTCACCATTTCTACAAGGTTGGGGGCATGTGCCTTCAAATATATATTTCTCTCTATCTCCTTAGATATATGTAGTTTATAGATTTATATATATATTTGTTTTAATCTTAGTTTTAGAGCCTTACAATGATACATCTTTCAAGTCAAATTGCAAATAAGCAATATAGTTACATTGATACATGTGCACTCCTAAACATTTCTCTTTCAATTTCAATCATTTAAAATTATTTTAATTTTATATTATATGCATTGATTATGTAATGTAACATGCCCTTAGTTGTAGGTCATTCACTGAAAAAACACTCAAGTCAAATTCAAGCAAAGGCAAGGTGTGTTATACTCACCTAGGTACACATTTCTTCTCTTTTAGACCAATAATTTCATTACTAAATTAAAGAGGGGGAAATTGTAGATGATATTTATGGGCTATATATCACCTTAGTCTTGTACACTTTGAGAACATAGACCTTGGTTGTTCCTCTTAGTTTTAGACCTTTCCTACTTTCATATGTATCACATTTCCTCTATCTTGTGTCCTTTGGCCTATCTCTTAGTCTAACCAGTCTTATGTTAATGACCTAGACATGATACCTTACCCAAAATGCTTAAAACCTACTTATATTCCACTTATACAAGTTCTAAGCTTGTACCTACTTTGTTATTCCCTAGACACTGGTATTTAGGATAGACACCTAATTTGATGCACGTGTCCTACTCTAACACAAGTGTCTAGTGCCCTAAAGTCATATAATTTAAAAATGAAATATATCCTAATGGTTAGCTTAAGTAATTTAATGAGAGTTATTTTTCAAAGTGGATTGATATAAATACAAGATCATCCCTCATTTTTTCCTCACCTAGAAACTTCTTAACTACTCACTAGGTACCTTACAAAATGAATTTAATCAAGCACTCAAGTGAGTAAATCTTCCCTATTTTATCCTATTTCCATATCAATCATATGGATGACATATATATAGTTCTAAAGTACTGAAAGAGTATCCTAATATATATATTTTCCAATTTACAAGCTAGGTCAATGTTGTACTTGATTTCAACATATTACATGACTCACACATGAGCCAACATGTAGGAGAAAACAAGTACAACATTGAAATTCTCATAACTACATATGTAGGAGAAAACTACATCAGTTTAAGGCCCTCTTCAGATTATTAGATATGTAGGAAATTCTCATTGTCATATGGGTCTTTGAAGTCAACTCAACATCATGTGCCCACTAACCCATTTTATCCCAAAGTTAACATATCAATGAATAACTAGGGTTTTGAAATTTCATGAGGAGCAATAATCCATGACCCAAATCTAAATTCACTAGAGCAAAGATGAAGACAAATACAGAAGCATCCAAGTGATTTTATCATTTTTAGTAGGTATTTTGTATAGGACACCTAAATCAAGTTCAAAAAATAGCATCAATGTAATATTTTAAGGCTAATTTTAGTGTCTATGGCTCTAGAGGCACTCAAATTAGGATTTATTGATTTCTAGAATTATCTTCTAGTATACTTCCTACATGTTCTAGATTCAGAACTATGTAAACATTAGATCTAGCTAAGTACATTACTTCTTTGTCATTTTCATATGTAGCCTAGTTGTACTTACTATTTTTATCATCTCTAAATTTAATGAATTCATCATATGTTATATCTAAGTTTAACATCTAATGGCCTACTATAGAGATAGTTTATCAGTCTTGTACCTTAGGCTATCTCTATCCACTTTAACCCTAGATAACCCTAATCTATATTTTTAGGGTTAAATAATTATTTCAATTATTTTACCCTTGAATTATGTTTTCCTTTACCTCAGTCTAAGGTTTTATAATTGGAATTTAGATTAGGGATTTTGAATGTGCATTTGATTATTCTTAAATAATACTCTAGATTCTTATTGCATCACATTTTGGTGAACAAGGTGGGATAGAGTAAAGAAGTTTACGTTATTTTTTTTTATTTTAGTTATTAATTTTTTTTCTTTTTCTCAAAAATTTCACAATATTGTCAAATTTTATTTAGATGTAAAAAATTTGTGTTTAATTATTAAAAATCCTAAGTTAAAGTTTTTATATTAGTATTCAGATTTGAGGAAACTAAGAAATATCCATGGTAGATAATGATCCTACAAATATATTGATGAGGGTGATTATGTCCTCTTCATTTAGATGAATATGTCATGTCAATCTATGTAGTGTCCAATGGTAATCACCAATAAGGTATGCAAAATGGTGATGAATAATTATCTATTTGGGGTGAGTTATGGATCATTTACTTCTAAGGTTATGATATACTTTATTGAATATAAATCAAATTTTTTACTTGTGAATGTAAAAATACTTATTGTATTAAATATACTTATAAGGGAAACCCACTTGTTGGAATTGAGATTGAAGTGAAGTGAACACACCTTTAATATATTTGAATAAATGTAAATTTCATGAAATGGAAACATACAACTAATAAATTTGTTGGAAATGGAAATTATTTGGAAGGAATATACTTAAAGTAATCTTGCTTTAAATACACACATTAACACACAATCCTATAGGTGATAAAAATAAAATGAATGGATGAAAAAATCTAAGAGACACCAAAATATGAAAGAAACATATGAATACCAAAAAATCTCCTAATTATTTGGTTGAGTGGGCCCTTGATCTCCATCATAATAAGATTTTAATGCTATTAAATTCGTATAAACTTCATGAAATACTTTTTCATTACTTCTAGAAAATGCTTATAATATTGTAAATGAAAATTCAAACTTGATCTTACTATACTTACCTTACATCTTTATCTATTATCTCTAATCAAAGGGACATTATTTACACATCATATTATTTTATAAGAACTAACTAAAAATATCTAACAACCTAACTAACTCAAATATAATTAGGATATTTCTTATTCCAAAAAAATATCATAATGACATGCTTTCCACTCTAAGGGAAGCTGATGAAAACTATTGAATTTAGTTTCAGACATGATTTAATGTCTAATACCAGTTGAAACTTAATTAATAATTTATATCCATTTGAGATTCAATATATTATCATATCAAAACATATTACTTACATTCATTCATAATAAAAATTCTATAAATACACTATTTTTGGAAAGTGTATATATATATATATATATATATATATATATATATATATATATATATAATAATTTTTCCCAAAAATATACCAGATTGCTTCTTATTATATGTATTTGAATAAATGTACAATCCTCAAAAGTTCTTTTCCAATATTCCTAGAATTATTCAAACCTATATTGGGCATCTCTAGAGCCAAATCAATGATCTTCAAAGCTAGTCTAGAGATCTCTATAACTAGTTTGGACTAGTCCTTATGAGTTTTATACTACCAAAAACATGTTCTTTGACTATCTTAAATTCTTATGACCTGTACATAAACACTTAGTGTCTTTCCCATGAAAATGTTAGACAAAAGTTTTTTAAATAGGTAACAATAACTTACAAAAAATAAAATAGGTAAAACACTCATTTTTTACTTTGAATTAGTAATGAGTTATATTATTCACATATAAATCCATTTAAAAGGAATATTTTTAAGGAAAATTTTGGTTATTTCTTAGATATAATGAGTCATTTTATGGGCTCTTCATTCAACCACACTTTACTTATTGAAATTCATCTTATAAAATAGGGTATTTTCGATTCTCTGTTAAACATTGTGGCTCCTAATTTTTTACTGAGGTCATACATGTCATAGTATGTATCCTACTAGAATTGTGTTAGGCTAACATAACCTTTATATGATCTAACTTAGGCATTCCATATTTTAAATTATTCTTCTCCTTGATTTTTTTTGGTCTATAAATAGATACATAGGGCTAAGTGTTAATGGTTCCCTATACCTCATTCTAATCCATTCTTGCCCATATGTCTGTCCAAATTGTATAATCTCTATAATGGCCTTATACATTCTAAAACACCATTTGAGATTAGTGAGAGAAATGACCTCCCTTGTATTCAAGGGGACACTAAATGTATCCAACCTTTGATCATAGGAAATAAGGGATGCATTGAAATTATTTAAAGCGTACTCCTCAAAATTAGAAATGCATTTTCTCAAGATGATTATATGTTTCGCCCTAAAATCCTTAGATTATATATAATATTTCAAGAAGTTTTTATTTGCTTGTGGATTATGGAATTTAGGATTCATATAGATTCCAACTATTTTGATTTGTTAAAAATAATATTTTATCCTAAAAATCAATGAAATCTCATTTTCTAGAATAGAAATGAAATCATTAATTTTATATTTTCCCGCAAAACATTTAATCAAAAGGAAGCACATGTATCCTAAGAGAAAGTTACACAAGTATAATTCACACAAAATATTTTGTTATTTAGAGGTAATAACACGATAGGCTTCCATGAATTCCCTGTCATCTTATAATTCATGAGGTAAACCATATAAAATCATTAAAAATTTCCATCTATAAAATTGTTCTTGTAGAAATAGGCCATACCTAAAGGGAGGTCTTCTACAAATACGGAGCTTTTATCTTAGTTCACATGCTATCTACAATATGGATTCTACCTTTCTATTTTACTTCCTTTCTTCTACAAGATCCTTATTTATCTTCTCATTTTATTCCCTAACCTCCCTTAGGGTTTGATATATTTCCTTCAAAATAGACATGATGTCATTATAATATGATTGGGTTTTCACAGCATGGTCTACTTGGTTTATAGGTGTTGTTGTCTTCTCTTCTAACTGAGCTATTTCACTATCTTTACTAAAAGACTATTTTTTATTTTCATCTAATTCCTACTTTAAATATAAAATGTAATGTCCCCATTTTTTATCTAAACCCTCATGGGACCCTTATCCCATTATTATTTTTGATGACTAAGGGTAGAGGAATGGAAGGAAAGTGGGCCACTTATGAGGAGTTAATAATGGAAAGGCTATTTTATATTTCTAAATTTGACTTAAGTTATTAAAATCACCTTATGTTTCTATCTCACTTAAGTGGTGGGGTTTATAGGTCTTGGAAACTTAAGGCCTAAAGTGAAATTAAGAGGATCTTTTGGTATTTTAAAAATAAAGGTAACTCTCCCCTCCAATTTTTGGGTGCCATACTTGGAGGAGTGTTATATAAAGACAAGAATTCATTTCAAGTATTATGCATTTTTTGATATTGAAATTCTTGTGAAAGTATGTCAATCTTGATTAAGTGACCTAAGGATGAAAACCTTCAAGTGCACCAAGGAGTTTAGGGATGAAAACCTCCATTCTTCTACCATGATAGCTCTATTCAAGGGCTATAATTATATCATAATTTTGCATAATTATATACAAGAAGATTTGTAAAGGTGCCTTTAGACACCACCTTCAATAATGAATTATTTAAAACCTTTTGGAGAGATGTAAATTCATGATTTGTAGGTCAAAGAGGTGGGAAAACTTGGTTTAAAGAGTTTTTGTTGATTTTAGAAGAATATAGAGCTGTAACTAGGGTTTTTGTAACTTAGGAACTACTTTTGAGGGACTTCCCATCAAGGGGAAATTTTGATTCTATTTTTTTTTAAAGCTACCAATTTTGTGATCATTTTATGCTAACCTTTTCATTGAAATTCCTAATATTCTAAGAGATATGAATTTTTTAAGTTTAAATTGAATAAGGCAAATAATGAATTATTGAAGGCTAAAAATAAGGGATTTAATTCAAAAAATTATTTGCATATTTTTCACTAGTGAAGAGACTTACTTTTGGAGGTTGTTTTCATGGTTTGGAGCCATTTCTAGGGTGGCAAAATTATTGGTTGACATAAGATATTCCCTTGAGGGCTAATTTGCTTGGAAACATTATTTTAGGGTTTGGAGATATTTTTAGTATTTTAAAAAAGTTGGGTGATTTGTGTTGGAATGGTTTTGTGGGGTTTTTAGGGTCATTCAATACCTTAAATATTCAGAGATTATTTATAATAGTTTTCCAGGTGGGATAGATTTCTTTGAGAAAGATTTATAGGGATTTAGGGTGCTTTTAGGACTAAACAGCTAGGAAAATATTAATATAATTATTTGTGGATTTTATGATAACATTTCCAAAAAAATTGGTATTAATTTGAGGGGTGAAAAAGTCCAATTTCCCAGTTTATGTAAGGCTAGAATATTATGCATATTAGTGATTTTTTTGACTAGGTTTTGATCACATTAGAGGCCCTAATATTCAATGACTCCTGGTTGATATGATTGTCATGATTTTTTGTGAATTTAATCTATAATTTGTGAATGATTTTGAAAGGATATATGGAAATTTTAATAAATTAATAGTTGCTACATTTTATGAAAAAAAAGATTTTTGGAAGGACAAAATCAATCATTGCCCATCCTCTATTATAGTGAAATAAGGCATTTATTGTTCCCACTTATTTAGGATAATTTTATGATAGTTTCCTTGAATATTTGGACCAGTTTATGTATCTAAGCTTTGCTGATTTTAATTTTATAAATTTAAAAATAAATTAAAGATTTATTAGATTATATGTAAAACCCTGTTTGGGTCATATGTCCTAATTTAGGGATATTATAGTGATATTAGAGCCATGTATTATATTTAATATGGGTTGGATAGGTAATTTTAAAACAAGTGACATGGATAGGGTTAGAATGGAGATGATTATTCAATCTCAAGATTGATTATTAGAAGAAATGGAGAAATAAAGGCTCTACCAAGAAAGAAGAAAACTAGAGAATCTAGGTCAGTTGGTTGGATATATAATCAACACCTTGAAAGAGGTAGACAAAATGGCTATCCAAGGTGAATAAATAAAAATGTGAGATAATGAAATGGGTGGTAAAACCCTCAAGGACTTACTTGGTTCAACATCAACTTTTGAGGCACATAAATGAGAAGATAATGATCCTATTTACTAGTTGTGTTAATGATATTTTAATACTAATAGATCCTAAAGTTCCCTACAGTGATGAAATCATGAGGGATATATTTTCATTGATTATGGAGAGTTTCCAAGGCCTCAAGGATGACAAAGGACAATCCTTGGCTAGGAGGGTCAACATTATGGAAACTAAGGCTTTAGTTAAATCAAGTAAATTGATGTTGGATTTGGAGTGTGATACACTTATTATTGAAATGTTCCAACATTTCCTTACAGATACAAGTAAAAATCCTACAAAAGGTATGATAAATTCCATACAAAAGGAGATGACCTTCACACTCAATGAAAGTGATGATCTTTCTAAGCCATTATTGTCTATCTTATTAGTAGGTTTGAGGTTAGAAAATAATAAATTTTTGGTTTCCCAAATGCTATTTGAAAATGTTAAAAATATTAGTCAAGAAAAATTAAGGCCATATTTGATAGTGGACCATGTATAAGAAGTCAAATTAGAAGTTTTTAAGTAACCATTAACCAAAATTTCTATGTCACAAGAACCAAGAATTTATAAACAATAAGGGTTGTAAGTAGAAGACAAAAAGAGTGGATGGATAACCCTTCATGAGGATTCCTATGGAGGAATAAAAAAAATATATAAATCAGATTTGAGAGGAGGTTGTAAGCAACAAAAATGTGACACTTTGGGGTAGCCTAAAGTGGAATATTGTGAGCATAAAAAATTTGAGTTATTGGAGCAACAAAGTATCACAAAATTTGAAATTAAAAGAGAATAAGATAAATAAATAAAGGTGTTCATGGATGACCTTATATACATAATATTTTCAAACTTTTATCAATTATTGAGGATCTTTATCTTACAGGAATCCATTGAGTCTCAATCTCTCTGAGTGCATGCCTTAAGGGGTGCACTGGGAAAGGGGTGAGAAGACCACTAGTGCTTCATAGGATTGTTTTTCCCTTTTCTACTTTTTATCTACACACTTTTTCATAAAAACCATTCCCCAAGCTTGTTCTTCTCTCTTATACACTCTTCTAATATTTTACCACCTTCAGTACCCATTTTACTAACCTAAAACCCTTTTTGATAGTTTACATGACTAGGTCTATTGGGTCAAACTTGTATTCTTACTAGTGGAGCTCGTTTAAGGTCTAAATTGGCTCTTATTTGACCTAGCCCATAACCTAGTGATTTTTTTTCAATAATGATAATAGGTTGATTGGGTTGATCCTGTCGACCAAAACTTTCATAAGGGATTAGGGTTAAATCTACCTATATATACATAATCATTTCTCCATTATTTAGAGAGGAGAATATGAAGTATGAGCTATTACACATATGTTTATCCACAATTATACTTGAGGAGCAAACTTAGGGTTTCATAATTTATTTAGAGATATTGATTTTGTCTTGTCGATAAGTTTTTTGAATGCATTGATAGGTTGCGTAGCCTAGATTTGATTTATCCTTTCCATCCTTACATACCAAAATAACATCTTGCAAAGCACCTTGGCCAAGGTAGAGATTGAGGCTCAGTGGGTTTGTATTCAATGGTAAGTATTCATAACTTTGTTCCTCCTTTATATATATATATATATATATATATATATATATATATATATATATGCATTTTCACTTCTCTTCCATGCATTAAGATTCTATATACATTGATGTGCGTATATGTCTTCTATAATGTTTATTACCCCCACTTTGTACTATAAGATTTGGTGAGCACTAGATTATATTTCTTTGATTTACTATTTATTAGTATAGTGAATATGAAAACATATGAATTAATTAGGGCTATTGCATGGTTTTACTTGACTAGAGGCTTTAAAACCCTCCCTAGTGATATTATTTATGATAAAAGATACCCTAATTAGGTCTAGTGTATCTATATTGGTCATGTTATTGATTATCTAATGTATCCGAAATTAAAAGCTTAAGTAAGATCTATCTTGTGTGATCTAGAATTGATTTATGGATCTGATGAATTTATGATTGCATACATTCTGGTGAACCTGACGTGAATCTAACCCTTGCAGGTTTTCTTTCATGTTTTTCATTTCTATCACTTTATTTTTTATTTTTTATTTATGACACTAGGTAGACCATGTTGATATACTTATATCTTTTGTGATGCAAGTTTAACACACAATCACATCAAAATGACTTTGTTCTTTCTATGTAGGTCTTCATCAGATATAGGTTATTAGATCAAATAGGTTGACATAATACTCTTATTCACTTTCAAACAAAATACTATGTCAAATAGGTCAATTTTGTCTCTTATTCAGCTCCAGAACAATAGATTAAGTTGACCAGGATGGTATATTCATCTTAACAAGCTTCAATAAATAAGGAATTACATAACTAGGTCAACCTAGTCGACAGAGTTAGTAAAACTTGAAAACAACATTCAAGGCACTTCAATAGAAATTTCGTAGTCCTTAGAATATTCTAACCCATCAAGGTTCCTTTATTTATCTTTATTTTAATTTAGTTATTCCTTATATTTATATTTTTCAAAGTTTTTAGTCTTCAAAATTGTAATCATACAACAAACTAAGTTGACCTAGTCAACCTAGTTCTATATTTTGTCTTCTATCTAAAAGATTAGGTCAACCTAGTCAACTTATTTCTTAATGACTCTTACTTTTGAAATATAAAAACAACCATATTGACTCTATTCTATAATTTTTGTATATAGTATCATATGAACTAACTCTGTACTATGTTTAAAATTGGGAATTAATAACTATATGTTAGTAATTATTGCACACTTTCACTTTCAGTTGTTTGCATGCTTAGAATAGCTCACATGTTCTAATTAGCTAGTTTTTCAATATAGAATTTAGTTTCACTATTTTTTAATTTATTTCACACACTACCAAATCACATAATTTCAAAATTCATTTAAACATTTGTCTACCCAAGGCCTACCTATTAATATTTCATCACCATGGAGGAAGTCGACTTAGTTTTCTAGCCAAGTATAAACATGTAGTTAATGGTATTTATTGTAAAATCACCAGACACCCTTATCATTATAGGATTATAAATTAAGGAGGTAAGCCCCAATACCAATCCAATACCACTACCAACATAGATACCTTTAAGCCTAAACATCTTGAAACCATCTATAGATTGCTTTCTAGTTTTCTATTTTTAGCCAACTTCCCCATCACACTTAAAATAATATTTTATAATAATCTAACAACATTCAGGATGACCACTTAGTTAACATTTACCTTTTTATTTGACTTCTTTATCTTTTCTCATTGTATGTTATATTGCAAAAACTTACATTGGCTAGCATTAGTGCAAGGTTTTGTGTTGTGTGCCTCAATTGGGATCATTCTCATTGACCCATTTGATTGTATGTTTTCTTTCATTTATTTATTTAAAGTACATTGTAAAAAAATTTCCCTATTTTCATAACACTCTTGTCATGTTTGACATAATCTCTCATAAATTGTCTATTTCCCCTACTTATAGTATTTAGTTAACCTGGTTGACCCAGTACTCATTTTTACCTATTAAGTTATAGTACTAAGTCAACCTAGTTGACTCTATATCCTTATCAAGTTGTTCTCTATCTCAAGTTATAGTACTAAGTTGACCCTATCAACTCTGTATTCTTATTAACTTAGTTTTAATACCCCATTTCCAATACTAGGTTGACCAAGTCAACTTTGTACTCTTATATATCCCTTCCTATCTCCTTGATTTTGCATCAACTTTGCTTCACTTAATCTCTCTTCTTCATCATGAAATTCTTATTTAAAGACAACATTGAGTTGAATTTAATGGATATGATGAGTCTTACCAAACCTAATAGGTTCTCCCATAAGTAGCTTGTGGCTCCTATCCTAGGTGAAAGTAATGTTCATATAGCCACTTGCAAAACAAACTATGGGACCCTTCCTCATTCCTCTTTGCATCATAATCCTCTCTTCTCACCTAAATATCAACCCGAATTAGAGTATACACTATAAATTCTATTCTTCATCAATGAGTTTCCTCAACATTGAGGGCATTATCTTTCTATTATCTACCATCACATGATAAGTGGTCAAGTTAAGTAACCCCATTCACCTTCTCCCACATTATCACATGGATTTGGGGATACAAAATTCTTTGACTCTTAGCCTCTTCTATTTATTTTGATCCCTTTTCATACCGTGACCTCTTCTTCTTTGAATTCTTTTACCTCCATGCCTAATATCCCTACTAATATGGTAGTTTCTACATCTAGTGGGCCTCTTCTAAGACTCACTCTTCTCAATTCCTCCACTAGTGAATCATTTTATACCCATGGTAATCATGCCTCTAGTGTTGTTTATTCTCATCCCTCTACTAGTATAAATTTTTCCATACAATCAAATTATGCCACCAGTGGCTCACTTACTAATAGTTATTCTCAAGATCCTACTAACACCCATAGTGGTACCCAATTCTAATACTTAACATAATATAACTCAAACCCATAAATTACTATTACAACTCTTAATCAAATGAATGCTTTCCAAGCAAATAATGCAAATAAAATGATGCAAATGCAAAATCATCATATCCATATTCAAACCCACTACTACCAATTCTAATACTTCACATAATGCCAGTATTGTAACTCAAACCCATAAATTACTATTACAACTCTTAATCAAATGAATTCTTTCCAAGAAAATAATGCAAATAAAATGATGCAAATGCAAAATCATCGTATCCATATTCAAACCCACCCTCAATAGATGCCATGGGGCATGCATAATTAAAATGTTCCCCCACCTCTTTGAGATCCCATTATAATATTATACCTCAACATCCTCTTGTTAATAAAATAATTAAGCATATTTAAAATGAGACTCTTACATCTCAAATTTCTAATATTGATATAGGAGGTATCAACCCTACCATTTCCTACAATGGCTCAACCGATCCTACTCTTCATTTAAAAACATTTGTAAATCTATATAAAGATTGGGTTAAATTAAATAACTTTGTTGCTACTAAACTATTAGCCAAAACTCTCATAGATGATGCTTTAGATTGGTACAACCAACTCAAATCTCATTCTATTACTTGTTTGGAAAATTTAGTTAATTCTCTAGTCCAAGATTTTCAAAATAGTGATCTCTTTGAGAATACCTTGGACTATTTTATCAATTGTAAGCAGCTTGAGATCAAAATTGCATCACCTTTAATAAAATGATGAAATACCTTGTCTAAAAAATGTGAACAAAATATGGCAGATGATAACCTCTTTCATTTCTTTACTAAAGCTATTTTTTCCAAGTTGTAATATTAGGTCTAAACTCTCTTTCTCTCTCCATGTACTTTGAAGGATCTATTGACAAATATAAGTGTCAATATTTCCTAATGAATCAATTTGATCCATCCCAAAATTCCATGAGTATTCACATGTTACTCAAAAATAGGAATCATCATGCTACCAGTGATGGTTTCACTGACTCTTATGATACTATTCATATTATTCAATCTATTATTTCCAACCAAACCTCAGAACAATCTTCCCCTCCTAACCACATCACCAATCCTCATTTAAATTCATTAAACAACATAAATGTTGATAAACCTTTACCCTTAGTATAATTACAAAAATGCCTCCTAAGTCCTCTCCCATTAGAAATTGATCCCACTCATCCCATAAATCTTGGTATGATCCCAATAAATTTTATTGGTTTCACACTAGTTGGGGTCATTCTCATGAGATCTGTAGGTAGCTTAATAATTTGGCTATGGATTTCATTTTTGGTCCAAATTTTGGCCATGATTCTATCATTAGTCAATGCTAACAACACTATGACATTGCTTTCAAATCCCATAAAACATAAACTAAATCTCAATCTTATAATTAGGTTAATGCTCATTTGACCATCTATAAATATCCTTTTCGAAATCACTAAGATAACCAAGACAAGCCTAGCTTTTATACCAATAATTTTTGTAGTCTTCTTGACCCAACTCCTAAATAAAATGTGGTCAATATGACTAATATGTGAAGGGTGGTTGCTTTCATTGATCTTCAACCTATCCACACACCTTAATTGTCTCACATATAAAATGTTATTCAAGATTCTTCTCCAACTTACTTAACCAAGCTAGGGTAAGAAGACCTCATATCTTTTGATGAACCAATTCAAACACCTCCCTTGGATAACACTTCTCATACCATTTCTACCATCCTCCATATTATTTACCTATCACCAATGACACTCAAACTTCTATCAACACTTCTTCTCAATCCAAACCTACATCAACTACTCCATCTTCTCAACATAATATACAAACTTGTCTTATTATTAAACCTTCTACCTTTTATCAACATAGATTCACAAGTACTTCAATTCTTCCTTTTAAGGACCTCCTTCAAACTATGCACTTATTTTAAACAATCTTATTGTGGGTTATGATGAGTGGGATACTATTACAAAACTTACTAATTTCCCATCTCAAATCCCATTTCTTAAACTTATGTAGGCCTCTCCACATCATCATAACCATCTTATGCATATTTTGTTCAAAATGAACATCACTCATCCTCCCCTAGTAGGATGAAAATCCACCTTATTCATATTAGAAGATAAAAATTTACAACAATATGAAGAGATTTCCATACATGATGAAATAATGGACACTTCTCTTTCCCTCAAATTCCCCATTACTTCTATGATCCCTGATGATATCCTATTTTATGTAGATGATCCTCATATATTTATTAGTGTCCAAGTTGGTGACATCCAAGTCAAACAGGACTTAATTAAGGAGGGTTCTACCACTTATGTTTCCTCTCTCAAATTTATCAAAACCCTTGGATATTTTGAGTGCAATCTTAAGTCCACATGCAACACATGTGAAGGCTTTGATCAAAGGAAAATGCCTCCTTTAAGTTATGTGTGGATCCCCATTACCATCCCACCTATCACTATTTGTGTGAAGGTGATGATATTCAACTTTACTCTTTCCTATAACATTTTTATTGGTAGCACATGGACTCATCGTATGAGAGTAGTTACCTCTTCCACTTACCAATGTATCAAATTCCCTTATAATGGAGCCATCTATAGGATTCAGGGTGACACTAACCCTTTTAATTTTAAATAATTCTAAGATCATGGTGTATTCAATATTCCTACCTTAGAAACCTTACCAAACATTCCATTTCATTAATCATAATGGTTTAACTTTCCTATCAATGCCACCTAAGGTTATAATGGTCATCCTAAACTCATTGGGAATATACTCCCTAACCTCCTAGATTTTGATAATAATGAGCCTAACAAGATTAATCTCAAGATTAAAACATTTGATCTCTCACCTCATCTCATCTCTTAGTTTCCCATTTCCTTACAACCTCATTCTCATCAACAACCTTGTGATGACATCCCCATTATCTTAACTAAGACTTAGCATTCCATTCATCACACAACATTAAATGAGAAGGCCATCCCTACTTACACCATTGATCTTCATATGCCTAATTATGATAATGTTTATACCTCAAAGGATCCATTCTTAGGAGGTCTTGTTCAAGCCTAAGATGCTAAGATTATTCATTATCATTCTTATTTGCTCATTATTTTAGAATATCTTCCCATATTCCATCCTATATCATTCCTCATTTTGGTATTTTTTCTCTTGATCATAGGGTAAAGATGGTGTGTACACCTCTTGTTTCTAAATAATCTCATATGAGTATGGATCATGTTATGACTGATACCTATTATTTTTATAGATACCATGACCCCTCTAGATTAATTATACTTGAGAGGCTTGTAACTCTCCTTTATCCTTATGTGGACCCCACCCCTCCCTCAATAGAGCCTAATTCAGATCCCATTACCACTCCTTCTATAGTTGAGTCTTTTCCTATTTCTAATCCTATCACTCCTTTAGTCAATCCTTATCCGGTCTCTCTACCAACCCCACATTCTCTTGGTGATGTTTTTATCCCTTTATTGTAATTGGATCCTTCACCAACCAAATAGGATTATCGACCTTATTGTGACATTCATAATTTGTTAGTCACTAGACTAGATCTTGTTCCCTACACCAATATTCCTTAGCTTCTATTTCCACTCCTCTTATGAATACACCCACCAAGTTTACTCATAGGCATATCAGTTTCTTCCATAACATAGATAACCATTCATCCATTCATTATTGTAATCTATGAAAATATATCAACACATTACATACCACTACTCCTCAATCTTATGACAAGGCTATACCTACCCCAAAAGTATTACCTGAGTACATTCCTAAGTATAGAGAGGTATATTGTCTCTAGCACCAATGTGGTATACATCATATTGATCACTATAATATCCTTCAATATCATCTTAAGGATCACATCTTAACTATTCTTTCCCCTTCTACCCTTCCTCCCATAGGTTATTATTTCAATAAAGCTTCCCCTTCTCCCATGGTTCCACCTCCTATGGTTCCATCATCTCCTTTTGTGGTCCTTCCTCTACTCATGACTCCCTTACCTATGGACCTTACCTCATCCATGGATCCTTCTCCACCTATGAATCCCTCACCATTGGTACCTTCCCCACTAATGACCCCTTCATCTCCCATAGAAACCACTTCCATGAATTATCCTGAGCATCCCATGCATGATAACCCTCATCATCATAATCCTTAAATCATTCCTACATTTTTTTGAGGAGATTTAACATGAAGTATTTTATCAACTTTCACTAAATATCAATGAGACATTGGATAAAATTCACATTCAAATTCATATAGACTTATCATATATTATGGATAATGTGTGTGGACAAATATATCAGTACTTACGAACACATGCATTGTGTTCTTAAATTTTCATTTAGATTGGATGTGTGCTCCAAATTTACATTTATCTATTTTATATAATTTTTCATTGTGTCAAATTCTTATTTATCTTACATGGTGAATTTTGTTTTGTATTACATGTTGCTTATGATGTCATTACATTCTATTATGGATTTTTTTCATTATTGCATTCATTTTTTTCTTGAATTAATTTTCTTATGAATCATTTATTATTTTTCATGATTTTTTATTATCTTATCTCTATAAAAACAAATAATTTTTATCTTGACTTGGTTATACAAACCTTTCTCCCTTTAGTCATTATTTCTTTACCTGTGATTAGTTAGTAAATAATTTATCTCATTATAAAATCTTTTTATTAGTCCACTTTGGATCTCCCTTTATTCCCCTTTATTATTATTATCACTTGAACTTGTACCCCTTAAGGAGATGACAAGTCTCTCCTCATTCAAGTGTAATAATGAAAAAACCTTAGGGTTTTGGGTGACCCAAATTTGAGGTGAGTCTCTAGATTAGGGCTAGTTCCCTTGATGTACCATTTAGGATTAAACCTACTACTAACTTTGGAGGTGAAAAGGGAAAGAGATAACTAAAAAATATATATAATATAGGGGAGGTGATATACCAAATATATGGTCTACTCACACCACTTACAATGCACTTGGAACCAAAGAAAATCCCACACATACACTTAATCTAATTAAACATTCCTCTTCTACATTAATTTTTTAGCATGGGGTCTTGAAAAGAGATTAGGTTAGGAAGACTTAGATAATAGGTCTTATAGAAACACTAATGAATAAAATATTCACTATACCTAAAATCCACATTAGACACTTCTTGATGATCTACAAAAGAGAGCTTTCAAACTACACAAGGCACTAGGAAGGATAACATGTCAAGGTAAACAAAATACACTTGTACAAGACCAACAACCATAACATGCACTTAATAAAGTCATGAATGAGGTAAAACAACATCCTTTATTATTTCAAGGAAAAAATTGAGTGATTCTTCACCATACTCATGTGGAGAGATCCGTACAATATCCAAAAAGGCTAGTATATAAAGGAATTGTGAGAGAAAAGAGAGAAGGTGAAGCTAAAGAGTTATTAAGACATTTTTCAAGAAATGAGAATGAGTTAAAATAGAATGGAATCAATAATGGATATGACCTATAATGTAAACAAGGATAAATGTCTCTCAAACTTGTATAACTCCTCCATATATGGCATAGATGCTCTTTTGCTTGCATAAGAAACTACCCTCCTTATTTTCCTTCATTGGACTACCTCATCACTAAGTAGGGTTAGTTATAATGATTAATTTTAAGGGGAGGGGTTAATAAAAATCTTTTGCATGCATTATAATGGTATAAAATCATTCATCTCTTTTTGTCCATGAGCAATCATATCTAACAATTACTAATGACTCTCTCTCATGCACCTCTCACACTTGGTACATAAAATTATTCTAATTATTAAATATAATCCATTAATAAGGAGTAATGACACCTTTTAAAAGTGTCCATGTCATCAATTTCATGAATCAAGACTTAAAAGCCACTTGTTCACTATGACCGGTTGGGATGACAAAGGTAGCAAACGCATTATGAGTTTATATGCTCCATTTATGGACATGATTACTTATAAAAATTCTTAATCTCTCTCCTAAAAGTGGTTGCATCTTTTAAAACTTCTCCATACCTAAAAAACACATAAATCCATCAAAAATAATCTTTTTTACACCATATGTATAGGTAGGGTACACCTTAGTCACATTTAATATGGACCTAGAGACTTCTCTAAACCTCCAAATCATTTCTGTAGTCTTTACACTATGTTTGGATACTCCATTTGCAATATCTTCTCCATCAGGTCCTTAGAGAGGGTTTGTGATGGTTTTTGAGTAGTTTTAGGTCTTACCCTTTATTCATAAATACCAAACATTAGAGTCTTGAACTAATGATGTTTAGGGTATCTTAAGTACTGTATATAACATTCCCAAACACCTTATATCTCCATGAAAATTTTCATGAAATTCTAAGCATCTCAAGATGGTAACTTGTGTCTTTTTTGTGTATTCTATAGGGTTTGAGTGTTTTCAAGATAAGATATGGATTCTTGATGAATTTTTATGAAAATTTAATGTTTAATAACCTCTTTTATCCTTAAATAAACATTTCTCACATTGTCTAACTATCTATTCAATCCCAATAATGATGGACTACTTCTAGGTACTAGGCCTATACTAGGTCTAGTGAGCCTTACCTACAACTTTGTGGTTTAGACCTTGTTGATGACCCTCCATACCTATGAGATGGTTTAAACACATTATTATTATACCCATTAATTTTCTCCAAATCATTATAATTATTTCCAAATTCTAGAGTTTAAAATGACTTTCTATTTGGGGTTAGGCTTGATCATGCTTAGCTAGGTTTGCCTATAAACCTTGTAGTTTGGACTACCTTGTCTAGTTTAACACTTTCCTACTTGGTTTCCCATGTTTTTTAATATTTATTTAAACTTATACAATAATATTTAAAGTTATCTATACCTTTTATCTCATCCTCCATCTTCAGTTCTAAAACTTGTAGGGTTTATGTAAGGGAGAAGTGCCCCCTATTTGAGACAATATAAGGGGCACTTCCCTACCTTCTTAGACAATGATTAATGTTTAAAGTGATTACCTAGATATTAGGTATTATCTACACAATATTTCAACTCTTAACTTGGTCATTTGACCTTCCAAATTCTTTAATCCCAAAACTGTTCTCTATGCACCAGGACTGTGTGTGAGATGCTCCAATAATGGACCATGTTTTGCATGATTGAAGGCTCTTTAATTTCTCTATTATTTAAATTATAGATTATAATACCTCCTAATTTCATGTATTTCATGGTGATATCTGTATTTTTTAATCACTTCAACTCCTTTCATAGGCAAGTCCATACCCATCTTGCCCTTGCTTGCTTGGACCCTATTGTTAGTGAAAACATGGGTCTAAAACCCTATGTAAGATTTTTATACATCAAATATAGCTTATTTAGGTCATTATATTCATAATTAAGGTACTCAAAAACTCCATTCATCATTATAACTTCTCTATATATACTTATTATACTCTTTCTTAGTAGGAATTGAGCATAACCTTTGACTGTGTTTCTTGCTCCTTAGGGGCATACCTATAGGTTCATTTGCAACATCTTAGACTTTAAACATGTGTATAAATCATTCTTTTGAAAGTTTAAAGGTTAAATAATCAATTAAATTAATTTTCATATCATATTCTCATCTATTACACTATAATACTGAGCTTGATAATACTAACTATGCTTCTTTTAGATAGAACCTTGTAGTTGTTTATGCTTGTTTGAGGTTTATAAATAGTGACTAAAAACTCCCCTAGAGTCCAAAAGCATCATTTTATTTTTTATATATTCATTTTGAACCATTTTAATTTCATACCTCACTCAAAATAATCAACCTCTTTGATTTCTACCCCTCTAACTGAGACATCTAGTCTTTGACTCCTGCTTGTAGGTGCTTATTGAGGTCATCTGTATGGACTGAGGGTGAGTGTGTGAGGTAAATAAATGCAACTCATATTATCTTTTGGTGATATTGAGTCATAATATATATCTCATCTATTTGAATAATTTTATCATGATTTTATGGTTAAGTTACAACTTTGAGTGACAAAGATATCCTTTTGAGCTTGGAACTGTAGACCTCTCTACTTGCTTAGAGTGCATTTGGGGCCATCTTTGAGCTCTTCAAAAACCACCTTCCCTTAGGTATTTGTCTTTCAAACTTTTCATAATTTTTTTCCATGTTATAAGCTAATAATATAATGAAAAAGAAGTGACCAAATTTTAATATGACATTGCTACACAATCAATCTAAAAAATCTAGGAGCTCTATTTTAACAAAAAAGAGATTAGGGTTTGAGTCTCAGTCTTATCATCTTTGAAGATATCCTTCATTCTTCACATGTAAATTCACCCTTATAAATAAGTATACCATGTTATTACACAATATAAAGGTAAATGAAGTGTTCCTTAAGTTCCTTGAGTTCACTAAATGACCTCCATACTCTTTACTCAGGCCACCTGAAGATATGCATTTGATTGTATATAGGCAGAAAGGATTGAATTAAGCCAGAAAAAGTTTTTTAAAAGCCTCCTAAAAACCCAAGTGTACTTTTTAGCCCTGAATTGGATAACCTCCATTAATAACACTCTAAAATTAGCTTCAAAACATCTTCCTCCATGTGGAAATCACCTTCTTATAGGTGAAAAGAGTAGACAATTTGTAAACACAAACAAGCCTAGAAGAGGATTATTGAGTTCTTGAGGTCTCCAAAACTGAGAATATAATGAAAAAAACTATGTATATGCATTAAATAACCAATAAAACATCAAAACTTGTCAAAACAAAGCAAAAGATTATGAAATAAGCTCAAATAGGGACCCCTCATGGATGTGAGTGGATAAAAAGCTACTTGGATTCTTAGCAATGGTTCATAAAGGAGGAGCCATGAAACTGAAACTTGTTTCCATGAAAATGAATATAACTAATACTCCTCTCAACCCCCAAGATCATTCCTCCCAAATCCACCTGTATAGATTGTACCAAGCATTTAAAATTGACTCTTTTTGGCTTGCAAAAGCAAGAAAGAAGGAGAAAAAGAAAAAATTGATCTATCTAATGAAATACCTAAACACTAGGCATTACCTTAGGTAGTTAAAGAGACAATTTCCCAAATTTTAAGTTGAAGGTAAGCTCACCAAGTCCATACAAGTACCATTAAGGGACTATTTTGGAGGAGTTTTCCCTATTTTCATGTATGAAACTACTTATTGACTACCATCTGACTACTTACTAAAATATTATAACCTTATCCATATTTAAAAATTTCTTGGTGACAATTTTTCTTCCATAACCAATCTATACAAGTCGTTTAATGAGCCAAAAATGTGACAAAAAGGCACTTTTGGCATATAAAACATAGAAAAGGGAAAATTTGTGACTTGGGATCACCTTAGAACATTTGAATGACCATATTAATATATTTAAAGATAATTTGAGACTTTTACCATGTTTTATTAGAGTTGACTTTGATTGACTAGACAAGTACATAGAAGCTAGGCTTAGACCAAGGCTAGAGAAGGGATGGGTGAGGTGTTTAGACATAAATGAGACCCTTTTAGACATATAGGAACCCTTTAAAAATTTTTAATATGCAGCGGTTGACCCAATTTGACTAAAATTCAAATTTGGTCAACAATTCCCTTTCACAAACTAAGCATACACATGGTTGAGACTTGAAATAACATGTTAGTTCATCATTTTACCTAAGTGTTCTAGTAAATCTTGTATATGGATACTTAACTTACATTATCCAAATCCTAAATCTCAATCATGTCACTCTATCTCTCATGATTTTTCATTCCAAATCTATATCGAGGAGGAATCTTAAAATCCATAAAAATATTCAAAATATAAATCATTTAACAAAAGACAATGATCTAAAAGGCGACATTCAAAATTCTCAAAATGAAAATCACACTAAAAGATATGATTCTAAGCACATATCATTTTAATAGTTGAATCTCAAACTCTATATTTAGCCTCATGATATAATGAGGTCTATTGGGGTACAATAGGTCAGTAGATTAGAAAAGGAAAAAAAAATCTTTTAGTACTACCTACTTTGTCATGCAATTACCCAATCTTCACAGTAGACCAATGACTCTATAAGGGGTCCTAAGGAATGGGGAACACATCATGGGAAAGTAGGTCCATTTTAAATTTATTGTGAAAAATTACCTACATGAGTTGATCTTAGTAGCACACTTATTTGCCTATGTAGATTTACATCTACAAATAAAAAGTATCCTCTGTATATTAATGGTCACTTCATGTCCTTATCATTCCTCATGTCTCCTAATGTCTTCTCATAAAATTCTTACATTATGCATCTTACATTCCCTTTTTAACTCTGTATAAATTTCCCCTAGATAAATATTGTTTTTTTCACTAATCACTCTCCCTAGAGATTACATTTGTGAGTTGCATTGTAAGACCATAGATAGGACCTGACCTTCCTCATAAATTACCAAAATTTTCACATTACCATTCCAAACATATCCTTTTACGATATTTTCACATTATTTCCACACCATTGATGTTCCCTTTGTGAGTTTTAGTGTAAGTCCATGGATAGGACCTGTCCTTCCTCACAAAAATTTCCAATATCCAAGTCACCACAAAATTACATGTGTCAAATATGAGACAAGATGTGATTGATTATGAGTTACAAGTCTTTGACATGCTTACCATATTGATTTAGTATGTTTTATGATTACTTAATTAATATTTCACTTTAATCTTCTTATTTTCTAATTGCATGTAATAATCCAACCATTTTTATTAATTTTTTCATACTTCTCAACTTGAACTAGTATGCTTAATTTAAGACCATTTTTCCAATTTTGTTTATCTTTTATACTTCCCAGCATGATTTAGTATGATTTATTGATTTAATTGATTTATTTTAACACCATTTTTATTTTATGTGATTTCCATTTTATTACATTATTTTCATACTTCCCAACATGATTTAGTGTGATTTTACTTGTTTTAATTTGGTACCATTCTTTCTAATAGTTTAAAAATATTTTTTTGCCCTCTTGTTTACCACTCTTTGTTTTCTTATACTTAGTCATCTTTTGTTATTACACATTTCCCAATGTGAAATAGAGTGTAGTACCTTTGTTTTTTTATTAAATATACTTTACCAAGTCCTTTTTCACCTATTTCTTTTTAACCATGCATGTGCCCTACATAATGTTAGAAAATAAAACACAATAATATTTACTATAACATATACAACAAAATCAAAATACATGTGATAAAAAAAAATATATCCCTGAATCCACAACCACAACCACAATACAAACACATTATATCATTATCAAAATGTCAATATAAGATACCTCTATATATATCATGTGTTTTTTAATACAAAATATAAAAATACATCACTCTAGCCCTAAGGCTAGGCTTTATCATGTCTATCTCATGGCCTAGCCCTATTTCATCTATATTCTTATAATAGTCCCCTATAAATATTAAGTTATAATGAGGGTGTTTGAGGTCTCAAGCCTGATACCTATTCATGTAGGTTGGCCACTTAGGCCTATACCTATCCTGGCTAAATAGTGTTAGCCAAATGCATGGCTCTCTCCTAAGCCAAGGCCTACCATGCCTATTCCTCTCCTTCTCCCACCCCTATTGGTGGATTTATCCCATCTCCATATGCCTATAATAATCATGTGGCCTTCCCTACTAGTCTAAACTAGCTTATCTAAGCTAGGGTAGATGTTACCATGAGATCATCCAATGTGGTAGGGTTATATGGCATTAGCACTCTATCTAAAATATCATGGAGTGATCCCCTCACTAAGGATCCCTATTTTGTCTCCTCCTTATCCACAAGATCTTCAAAATTCAAACTAGATAAACATTAGATCATAGATATATCTCAAAATCTATCTATCTACCATCACATAAATCTTGTATAACTAGTATTCTATTTTTAAAGATTAAGCAAATTTTAACCATTTTTTACCTATCTAAGTATCACTAATCACCATCTCCCCTCTGCTTTACCATCAAGCATGGTATCTCCATTAGCTTGTACTTTGATTACCTCATCCATGGGATGCCTCCAAATAAAATCAAAACCTAGGGTCACCACCTATGCCCATCTCAAGCCTCATCTTAGTGGTGCCTCTATAGACTAGCTTTGCCTTGGGTTGATGGATAGGTCATCTATGATTACCACCCTTTGTGATCTTTCTCATCACTGATGTCTCCATCAGTAGTGTGATTGAGGTGTTCACTTCTCTTATTTTAGTGATAGTTATGGTATCTAAATAACTCTTATATCCACATCCATGCCATATTTAGCTACTAACTATCATGCTTGAGTTATTCATGGTCTCTTATGTCATAGTTTAATCTCCAGTCTCATCATTGATACTCCTCCTTTCCCTCTCCCCCATATCTCTCTTGCATGTTGATCCCAAAATGTGGGCACCACTATAAGAACCATTAAGTGAGGAATTCCTAACTATCCTAGTAAGCATTTCACTGGATGCATCTCTACCCACCAAGTGTAGTGGCTTATGATCCATACTCTTGCTAACTCTAGTGACACCATCCTCCAACTTGGCCAAACTATTACAATGTGTGCATAAGGCTTAAACATGATCTCTCCTCATGTGACCATTTATAATGTTGGCATGTGGGGCATAAACCATGCTACCTAATCCTATCTCTATCTTAGTACTTAAGGTAATTGATCATTGACCACATAGGGAAACCCATCTAGATGATACATCTAGGCTCTTAGTAATACCACTAGCCCCATGGTCTTTTGTCCTCTAGACAACATCCCATACATATCAAGCATGAGTTGAACATAGATGATAGAACCCAAGTCATAGAGTTCCCCTACTCTAATATCAACTAAAATAAGGCTATTGCATATAGTGGTACCTTATCATATAACTTGTGATAAAACACTCATGCTATCACAAGTCCTAGCAAAACCATCTAGATGTCTAAAATTTGGGAAATATAAACATCAAATAGACTTTCCCTCAATCCTAAGTAAATCTTATGTGAGCACATTGCCCATCAGGCTAATGTTTGCCTCTCCTCTTGATCATTTGGTATCCTCATGATCCCTAGCATTTCCCTTATAGGAAGTCTAAGAAACACATGGACATCCTCCAAAGTGATACCAACCTCTATGGTATCCCCCTATCCACCACCCATTTAAATGTATTGGTCAAGTGCTCTTAGGCTCATAAGAACATGACCACTAGATCAATACTCAATAGAACTCATTGCATCTTCATGTTACCTCCCAATCATAACATGACCAATCTAACTCAGTCTACATCCATCAGGTACTTCAATAAATTTTGTAGCCATGATGTGTCCACTAATTACTAAAATTTCTAATGCCCCTATAACCATCAAACAAAAAATATGTATTAGACCTCCATGTCACTTATAATCAAAATACATTATTTTAAATTTTAAACAAAAATCACCAATTATTGCCTTAATATATTCATTTCCTATCAATTTGACCTACTTGTAGCCTAATTAGCCATTTCAGTACTCAATCAAGCACCTTGGGCCCTAAAAGTAGTATATCAACCAATTTATTATATTTTAATACTATATCAGGTACTTAGAAACATACTAAGTCAATCCTATAGTACTATGTTGGCCATTTGGACTTAAACAACTAAGTCATCCCTTTCATTTTCCACCATAGTACTAAGTCAACCTTTTGACTTATAAAATTAAGTCAACCAAGGAGTACTATGTCAACCCTCTTCTCCAAAAAACTAAGTCATCCCATACCTACTAGGTCAACCATTTTAAAGATTACTTTTTTTACCTACTAGGTCAAGTAGGTCGACCTATTTCTTTCAAACTATTGACCCTTTAACTTTTTGTAATAAATGCCTTTGGCATTTATTACTCTAATCTCTTTCAAACCTAGTTCCCCATTTGACCTCTAATTTCCTTAACAACTTCTTGGGGTTCATTTTGGTTTTTAGATTTGGTTTAAATTACAAATTTCTATAAAACACTCAAATTTAAATAATATACTTAAAACAAATTTGAAATTCTTGGTTGCATACCTGTGTTGTACCCATTATGGCCATTGGGCATCCTCCTCATCTCATCTATCATCTCCTTACCTTATTGGCTATTTCATCTTTCACTAGGTCTCTTAGAACTCTATTTTCCTCTCAAAATAGTCAAACAATAGAAAATGAATTATTTTACATCCTATTTAAAGTTACTATTCATAATTATTTACCCTTCAAATATTTACAATCATATTCCTTATTTTGATCATATCTTTGATTTTATTAACTCATTTTTTGAACAATAAAAAATTTTGAATTCCTAGCATCATAGAGAATCTTTTCCACTATTATATTCTTATATTGATTTTTTTATTTTTTACTCCTTTTTACACTAATATCTATAATTTTGTATCATATTCCTCACATTGAACACCTTCACATCTCTTGTATCTCTTTATTTATCTACAATACTATGGTAAGTAAAGGTATGTGTTTTTCAATTTTGTCCTTTGATTTTTCTTATTTTCTCTTTACTAAATTTTATTTATCATAAACATTGTGTCATCATTTTTTATTCCTGAAGCACCATCTTATGTTACACTTACATGACCTGTGATGAGATTTGAGTGGGGCATATGTATACACATAATATTTTAAAACTTTTATCAATTATTAATGCTCTTTATCTTACAGAACCCCATTGAGTCTCAATCTCTCTAAGTGCACACCTTAATGGGTACACTGGGAAAAGGGTGGGCAAACCATTTATAATTTTTAGAATTATTGTCCCTTTTATCACTTATTATCTACACATTTATCTCCTAAAAATAATTCCCTAAGCTTGTTCTTATCTCTTATACACTCCTCTAGTATTTTACCACCTTTAGTACCCCTTTTCCTAACCTAAAACCCATTTTAATAGTTTACATGACTAGATCAACTAGGTCAACCTTGTACTCTTATTGGTGAAACTCATTTAGGGTCTACATCGGCTCTTGGCTGACCTAGCCCATGACCTAGTGAGTTTTTGTCAATAATGATACTAGGATAAGTGGTTTGACCCTATTGGCTAAAATTTTTGGAAGGACTTAGGGTTAAATCCACCTATATATACATAATCATTTCACCATTATTTAGAGAAGAGAAAAATAAGTAAGAGATATTGCACACTTCTTATCCACCATTCTAATTAAGAATTAAGCTTAGGTTTTTCATTATTTCTTTAGAGATACAAATTTTATCTTGTGTAAAAGTCTTTTGGATGCATTGATAGGTTATGTATCCTAGATGATTTATCCTTATCATCCTTACATACCACAACAACATCTTGCAAAACACCTTGGCCAAGGGAGAGATTGAGGCTCGATGAGTTCATCTTCAAAGGTAAGTATTAATAAATTTGTTCATCCTTTATAAGAGTAGATAAATATGCATTTTCAATTTTCTTACATATATTATGATTTTATATACATTGATGTGAGTATACGTATTCTATGTATGTTTAGTTTTAATGTTTAATACCCCCATTTTGTGCCACTAGCTTTGGTGAGCACTAGATTAGATTTCCTTGCTTTAGTTATTAGTATAGTGAATATAAAAACATAGGACTTAATTAGGGTTATTGCATGGTTTTGCTTGACTAGAGGCTTTAAAACCTTCCATAGTGATATTATTTATGATAATATATCCCCTAATTAGGTATAATATATCTTTATTACTCATGTTCCTGATTATCTAATGTATCCCCAATTGGAAGTATAAGTAGGATCTATCGTCTTTGAGCTAGGATTGATTTGTGGATCTGATGCATTTATGATTGCATAAAAACCTAGTGAAGGGGTATGTTTTAAATAATATTATGGGTTTTGGTTCTAATAGTTGTCCATCTTTGTTTCATGACTCTAGAGTTGATAAAATGGCTTGGAAAAAAACAATTATTGGTCACAAGTGTAAAGTAAGTACATGCCTTAACAAGGTTGGATGGTATGGAAGGACTTTTTGTTGAATAAATGCATAAGGAGATAAGGGAATGCTTGAGGGAAAGTAAAAAAAATGTGGACCATTCATTGTTTGAAATTAATGGGTAAGAAAGGTCAAGTCATTAAGAAAAGATGTAATGTTGGTGGTCTAGATTGCACCCTAGTTAGAAGCAGAAGTGTTCAGATCCTACTTAGAAATCTATCTCAACATGGTAGTGACTCAAGACTATGGGTTACCTATATTTAGGTAAGACCTCTAGGATTTTTAATGAGGATAACTCTTTTGATTCATCATTTTTTCTCATTTCTACTACTAAAACCTACTAATGACCAAGGAAAAGGGAGAGATAGATAACATGAAAAGGAAACCTAAGATAAAGATGGTGATGCACCTAAATAATGGTTGATCCACTCTATTTGAATCTTAAAATAGTAATGAAACAAGTAAAATACTAGATACAAGATTTTAAATATCTATCAAACATCAATATTTCATGTAGAAGCTCACCAAATGATCAAAATCTAAAGGAAGTGATGGAGATGTCTAATGCAAGACACTAACCATTCAAAGTATCCATATGGGGGCTCTAATAAAAAGATATAGAACACTAAAAATGACCTACATAACAAGATCAATGAGTAACTAGGTGAGATTAGGACTTGATAAGGGAGAGATTTCTACCACATATACAAATCAAACTAACATGTACACACCATACCAAAATAATTAAAACTAAAGATAGTCTTGTATTCATTTCCAAAGGTTACAAGATCAATCTTGGTAGAGTTTAGTCATGCCCAAAAAGGGAATAAAGGGATCATCTTTAGCTCAAAATCCTTTATATATAGCAAAAAGGGAAAGAGAGAGATGGGAACAATGTGTTGGAGAGTGGAGAAAGGATCCTAATAATGTGGTGGTAGCTCATTAATTGCTTTCTACATGTGTGCCTTCTTCCAATCAAGATTAATCCTTATCAAAAAGTTAACCTCCTTTTTTTCCATAATCTGTGAGCTCCTCTCATTGGTTGAGAGATCCACTAGAAGATGAGAGTTTGTTTTCCATAATGACAAAGTCTCCTTGAGTAGAATCAATGCCCTTAATTGCTTTTCCAACCACCATTTCACCACCTTGGGACCCTAATCCCACTTGATTTGCTCATGTGGATTAAATCTTTGAATCTTGAAAAATGATAGATCCATTCCATGAATGGTAGTTAGTATCTACTTTTTCAATGATAGAACCATGTTGATAGATGAGACCCTTTGCATTAATCACATATCTTCTCCATTTCCATGTTTGGATCATAGGTCTATTTTATAGGTGGAAAACCAATCCAAGATTATTGGTTTTCCTATATTTGTCATATTGATGCAGACTTATAAACTGCACAACCCATTTTTGGATCCAAATAGGTTCAAATAGACCCATTACATCTTTGTAGGAGACAATAATTCATCATATACATAGGTCCTTCTTCTAAAAAATGGTGAACATAGTCATATAATTAACCCTACACACCATAAATTTACAAATTAGAGGTCTATATTTAGCCTTCATAGTAGTCCCTTTATGTTATTTATACCTGAATGCATGGTTATGTCCACTCCTGGCATTTGATCAAACTTTAATGGTGGTGGGATGACCTTGTAAGACCTTGTTTTCATTGGTTGAAAATGGATTTTTCAACTTCTATCATAGGTCTTGGCGTCACCTTTGTTTAATTGGATGTCAACTATGACTCAGATCATTGAATCATTATAATTTTCTCATAACATCTAATCTCTATGGCATGAGTTAATTCAAGCCATTAGATCTATTTTTGACCTATCAACTCTATCTAAGTTAGTGCCACTTGGTAGTCCCACATTTACACTATAGATCCACTATCAATCTACCTACTTTACATGCTTACACCATGGGGTTTTCTATTGATCTCTTTAACATTTTGACTCATCTCTCACTATCACTCTCCCTTGGTATGAATGAACACCAAAAGTTAGATCTACTTGCATTTGAAGACAAATATCCATTTACCATGAGCTAAATTTAATGTTTATGTAATTGTCATTTAATATCCACATGACCATCATTGACATCCACATGACCATCAAATTTAAGACCCTAGTGGTTTTTTCCATAGCTTAAAATTGATATATACTTAAATGTATCCCTTTTTTTAGTCAAATTTAAAGGCTTGGATATGGAAGTGAAAAAGTCACAAAAGCACCAAATTTATAGGAGATATTTTTGATATTGAAAATATTATGCCCACTTGATCTACTAGTTCCAAGAGCTTTCTAAATTTGTTTATAAGGTATTCAAGTGATCTAAATTTCATGATTTTTCATGATGTCCATGCACCTATCACTAATCATTTAAACTTGAATGGCTATTTACTGAGTCTTGAATTTAACACTTGCATAAATGTCTTACTCTACATGACCAACTTTGAGGACTTAGATATTGAAATAGCAATCTCATCAAGACATGAAACTTATAGATCAAGTTCTCAACAAGAATAAATTTGATCGCACGTGATCCTTTGGTCATGCCAAGCTTCTTGAGCTTATTTATAAAATACAAAAAACATGTTATCTAGTCTAACTCTTCATGACATCCTAATGATGATTTGGCTTCTCTGATATGTTCTTGATATTAAATATATGCAAAAATACCCTTAAGTTAGGGAAACACCATATAATACTCCTTTAGGAAGGAATAACTCCACACAATGTCTCTTCGTGGGGGCAAGCTCTAATATCCTCTTATAGTAGAAGATTCAATGCTTACTTGATATCTTTACCATGATAATCATCTCCTATATATAGACATCTATCTAACCCATAGATGGGTAAACTCTTAATCCCACTATGGGTTGACAGTTACCTAATATACTAATTCCATAAGTTACTCTATTATCCTAATATATTGTACCCATATAACTAACTAAGGGTATGTGTGACACATGTCAGCATCTCCATCAACCCATATACATTAATATATCATATCCCTAGGTACATAGCATTACTTCCCTCCTTGACATGTTTCATCCCTGAAACATAGGAAGAAACCAAATAATGAGTGTGTTTCAAATAATTTCACAGTTGTCTCCAATCTCGATCATCTAGCCATCCATATGTGATCTTGGTACATGATAGCTCTCCAAGCTTGTTTCTAAATTCCATTGTGCTCCTCTAATTTTGTTCATGATCATAATTATACTACTTTGGTGTCCAAACATAATTATTCCTCTTTTTATTCCATGTACCATATTCTGTTGTGCTACTCTGATTCCAACCATGACCATAGTAGGTATTCTTCCATGCATAGTCATAGTGATTTCCCCATTCATTCCATGTGCCATAGCATTTTTTCTTTGGATTCCATGCATATCCATAATGATTGGAAATTTTATTTCCTATATAGACAAAATGATTGTTGTTATGACACTTCCTCACCTGGTTCCATGGTTGTTTCCTCTCATGATGATGTGGGCATCTATATACCTCAACCTTTTCCAATACTTTGACCTTATCCACCTTTACTTCTACCTCTTCCACCTTTTCCTTCTTTGTCTCTTGACTAGATGAAGTGTTCATTTGTAGTGTGTCTTTATCTATATCATTTGAATCTTCATCATGATCTTTATCACTTGTTTCAATCTCATCCTCATGATCTACCTGGATTTTTATTGGTGCCTTTTTCACTATGATATCTTGTAAAGTGATCTTATTTTTCTTATACCAAAACTTCATGAAATTTTTCTGAAAATTAATATTCATTGTTCCCAAAGTCTCTAACTATGGATATCCAAGAACTATATCCACATCATCCATATCCAAAGCATAAAAATCTGAATGCAAAACATATTTTTCCATAATGAGCTTCAAATCTTCAAACATTGATATATTCTTACCATCTACTTGAACCTCTTTGATATTATTTGCTTGAACATTTAGATGCTTGGACACATTCATGTTGATGAAGTAATAATTACTGGTAGGGTTTATGGACACAACAACCCTTTTTTTAATGCATCCATGAAATTGAAAAATTGACTCAGATTTCTTTAGATCCAAATTATTTGAACCCTTATCATCCAATTCTTCTTCTTCTTCTTCTTCTTCTTCTTCTTCTTATTCTTCTTCTTCTTCTTCTTCTTCTTCTTCTTCTTATTCTTCTTCTTCTTCTTCTATTGATTCTTCTATTTCTTCTTATTTTTTTGCTTCTTCTTCTACTACTTTTTCCTTTTTTGCTTCTTCTTTTATAGCCCAATGATCTAAAAAGATCTGTTCCATTTCTTTCCATGAAGAAAACCTTTTTATACAACTCAATTGATCAAACCAATGTAGTGCAGAGCCAAACAAAAAAGGAAGTAATCATCTTTGCCCAAAAGTTTTTTTAAAATTATTCTCCAAAAGTAGCCACCATTCTCTAGCATCAATATCATCTTCCCCTAAAATTTTTTGCAACTCCATGACCCACAAATAAATTAGGGTTCATGAAACCCTAAAATGTCAATAACTCATACAAAACTGATCCAAAAAATTCCAAATTTTTACTATAGCTTCCTCTTATGATTTTTGAACCTCAAGCAAAATTTTGTGAAAAAATGTCACAAATTTTTATTTGTAGATTAAATATATAAAAAACCATAAAATCACAACAATTCACTCAAAAAAACTCTAAAACTTCTAAAATTTTGACTATGCTTCTCTTATATCTTCTTATATCTCCAATAAATATTTTGAATAAAAATTCCTTATTTTTAGGAAGATATAGCGAAATTAGTATAAACCATAAAATAGTAATAAGTCCCTAGAAAATAGTTAAAAAATATCTATTTTTTTACTATGACTTATTTGAAATATTGTCCATATCTAGTAAAAAAATTATGGAAAAATTCATAGCCAATAAAAATTTATTTCCAATTCAAAAAACTAGGGTTTCGCTCTACACAAATTACCCAAATCGAAGCTCTGATACCACTTGATATGATCTTGATATTCAATATATGTAGAAATACCCTTAAGGTAGTGAAACACCATATAATACTCTTTTAGGAAGGAATAACTCCACACAATGTCTCTTTGAGGGGACAACCTCCAATATCCTCTTACAATAGAAGACTCAATGCTTACCTGATATCTTTACCATGATAATCATCTCCTATATATAGACATCTTTCTAACCCATGGATGGGTAACCTCTTAATCCCCCTGTATACCAACCATTTCCCAATGTACTAATTATATAAGTTACTCTATTATCCTAATATATTGTACCCATATAACTAACTAAGGGGATGTGTGCCACATGTTGGCATCTCCATCAATCCATATACATTAATATGTCATATCCCTAGGTACATAGCATTCTCAAATATTTTTACTAAACTTTTATAGCTCTAAATGATCATTTGAGGCCTATGTGAACTTATCCCTGATCTCAAATTGCATTGATCACCATAAAGACCTATTTGGATCCTTCTATTTTCCCTAAACCTATTTCAATCCTTTGGTCCACTAATTCCATCTAGAACTTTGTCCAATCCATTTGATCAATCAGGAGCTTTGGTTCTTTCTCTACATTAGGACCATTTAGATATTGTAATACATGTAGGCAATTTTATATGTGGGCCGAAATTGGCCAATATTATTGGCAACTCATGGGGAAGCATGCCTATTATGCTTGAGAACCCAATATATTTTGCCTTGTCTAATGGATTCACAAGTATTTTAAACTAAGATGGTTTAAAAATAATACAAACTAACCCTTTCCAAAACTTCCTTTTGAAGTAAAAGGATAACAAAAAAAATAACAAATAAGGAAAAGTGCATGTAGGAACTTGGGGAAAATAAAAATAGCTAGCCTACTAAATAAATGTGCACACATGTACTTAGATAAAAGATTGAAACTATTCTAATGTATATAGGGTTGTAATTTATAAGTACTTTCCACCTATGTCAAATGGAAAACTTTGATTATCATTCACTTGTAACAAACCAAGATGAAAAATACCTTGCTTTGAAGAGATCATAATAGGTAGGCTAAGATGTTTGATTGCTGACTCCTTTGGCATACTCTCCATTGGATGAAATGGTAAAACCATGTCTCTAATGTAGAAATTTTGGACTATTTATTTAAGGCTTGCTCCAAAATAGGCTATAGGATCACCTTCAACCTTCTCTTTTGATGGCTCAATTTTGTGCTATGAATGAAGCACAACATGTGTTGGTTCCTCCTTTTCATCCTCCAAACTATCTAAGTACTTGATAGGGCATCCTCTTGTCAATACAAATGTTGATCAATCAGATTTTACATGGCTCTTATATTTTGATGTCCCATCATTATATTCCTCAAGCACAATCAGATCATAGTCTCCCTAGAGAGGAACATAGCCTACTCCCAAGATCTCAAACAAGTCCTTTAATGTGACTAAAGTTGTAATTGCAACCTCTAATAACTCATAAGGATCATGTTTTTCAATGTGCATATTTTGATCAATTGCTTCTTGGACCTGCTTATATGAAGTTATAGGTGTGTCATCCAAACTTGAACAAAAAACTTCAAGTTCAATCCAAAAGGCAACCTCCTCTTGGTCATTGGAGAGGATGTCAATATCAACCTCATCAAGACTCAATCTATAGTAGTTAGATTGGTCTTCTTCCTATGAAGAGAGGGGTGATGATCCCCATAAATATCTTGTTATTATGTCCATCTATTGTACTCATCCTACATGATTACCATCTTTTTGAACACTTTTTCATATCAATTTCCTAATTTCATAAGCTATATAACATTATGTTTTCAAACTCTTTTAAATAGTTTAAATTATGTATTAGAATAAAATATATGATGGTTGTCTATTATTTAGGATGATTTTTCTATAAATGTGTTTTTAAAATGTTTTGGAGAAATAAGTATATAGCATAGAGCATCCTATAGCAAGGGAATCTCACTACATAGACCATCCTACAACCACTACATAACCAAAGCCATGAATAAATAAATTTTAATTCTCTTTCAAACAAATCATAGAAATTAATCTAACCTCCATGGATCTCAATAAATAAGTATTTGAAGAACAAAATAGCCTTGTTTGTCTTTCAACAAAGTCACAAGATTCACATGAAAGATGTCTTTAACAAAAGCAACCAATTTTGGTTATCCTAATTCAAATGTATCTTAGAATAGAATGTATATTGTTTTGCATAAAATAATATCCTCTATGGTATATAAATATGTAGTAGTAGAGTTGAGAGGGATATAAAAATAGTATATGTTGAATAGAGATTATCAGAAGTACATTATGTTAATAAATTGTTATTGTAACTTCCTACATCAATGTATTGCTACATTTTTTATTAATATGAGTGAAAAATTATTATTTCAATTTAGTATTGTGAGAGTAAGGATTGAATCTTAAATATGTAAGGAGGAAGGACCCCTTTAGAATCCTTACAACAATAATCTAACCTAGTTTAATAGCTTATCATGTTATTTGATTTATGTATGCATTGTGTGATTTAATTTTGAATTATGTGATTTAAATTTTTTATTAGATTTATTTAAATAAGCTTACCACACATAAGCATTTATTTCCCAGTGATTTTTAATGTTTTATTTTAAGCATTTCATTTATTACACTTCAACATCTTAGATACAATTAGTAGAATGTCAAATTAGAGATTGAGTGTGCACATATAATGACATCATCCTTTCAATTCTATGTCCATGGGTTGAGATTTAAATGAGGTAGAAGGTAAATATATGTGGTTACTATCCTTATTCATTTTGATCAAGAGAAGTATATCTGATTAAAAATTAGTTGCTAGTCATTTTTTTGGCACCATTGTCAGGGAAGAGTGTCACGCACTTATAATATTCAATCTTGATATCAATTGTTTCTAGATATTTATTATTTTTCCAAAGCTTGTTGTTTTTATAAATTAAATATTTATAACTTTCATAGTTTAAAATTTCCTTTTTTTCAATTAGGATAGTGGAAATTTTCAAAATCCCCCACATTATTAAACCTGTGCAGGTGGGGTGGGCAAAAAGTTAAAAAAAGTGGTTAATGTATGCAAAGAAAAGGGGACTATATAGGAATTTTTTTGCTTAAATAATTGAAATTTACTATAATATCATATATCCATCCTAAATCAACTAAGGAAAATGAAGGAATTACTTAAGATCACTCATAGTTATTAATAGAAGAGGTAGAGAGGAAAGAATTTTTGGCTAGATGGGTATCACAAGTTAGAGACCTTAAAGAGGTTCATACCCTTGGAAGAGACCCACATGTACCACCTATAATAATTTTTACCTTATCACCTCATACTCAAGAATTTAAAGTTGTATTCCCTTTGTCACCCAAATTTCTTGCTAAGGAGGCATTCAAAGCTATTTTTTCCCTTAAAAGAAACACCAGGCTAATAGAATCTTTTGATTAGAGAGACTCTTTATCAAGACACTAGTAGAATCTTCTGAAACCTCCACACCATCCCCATTATATAAGAATCCATACATTCCTAAGGAAAAATATAAAGTCTCCACCTTCTAAACCTTAGGAAATCAAATAATTGATAGGAATTTTGAGTATTAGGTAGCAACAACCTCATGTCTACCAACATAAAGAGTATTCATGGGGGATCACTAGGAAGAAAACACTACCAATGATTGTGATACTTTCTAATTTCCTATCCTTACTCCTAATAGAAATGCACCTTTGAAAAATATCCCTCACTCTACCCTCCCTAATTTTAGAGGAAAATAATTTGAAGATCTAGACACATTTATTTTTGAGTTTGACATCTTATACCACAGCTATGATTATAATTAATATGATTATAAACTCAAACTATTTCCATCAACACTCAAAGATATAATACATAGATGGTTTGTGGGACATGGAAAGGATGCCATTTCTACTTAGGAAGAAATGAAGGAGAAGTTTATGATGAAATACCAAGACTATTATATGGGCAAAAACTACAAGAGACATGACATTTTCTAAATGACACAAGTTGATGACAAGTCATTAGAAGAATATATGGAAATATTTTTGTTCATCTTGTAAAAATACAAACATACTATAATGGACAAGGAATTGGTCAAGCTGATATTCCTGAACGGAATTAGAGATGATTGTCTAGAGGTAATAGACCTAATATCTAGTGCTGATGTTTCTTCACTGCCATTTAATGAACTAAAATTAAAATGTACGAAGTACTCCAGATCAACCATGAACAAAAGCAAGGGTAAAACTTGCCATTTAATGAACTAAAAGTACAATGTATGAAGTACTCCAGATCAACCATGAACAAAAGCAAGGGTAAAACCCTTCATATAACATATATTGTATGATTGTGTAAAGGTGAAGTTAGCAACCTACTCTAAGACATGAAGTAATACATTAATAGTCACCTAACTACTTAACTTGATACATTACATACATAGAGGAAGAAAGAAGAAAACAAGAAAGCCTTAGCCACCTATTGCCTTGAATGCAGATAAAAGAATGTAGATTGCACATCTCATTCCATGAAATCTTGGGTACCTAATATCACTAAGGAAAATCCTAAGATAGTAGAGTGGAATGTCATAGAATAAGATGAGAACCAAGATTTTTTCATGGCTTAATGGAAACCATGGGTATAAAGACCAGGTATGCCATCAAACTCTATGTTTGTAAATTCTCAATTCTTAAATAATCCTCAATACAACTCTTGATGAATATACCCAATCCAAATTAGTTCCAAATAAATTGGTAGCTACCCTAGAATTAGTTATGGATGCGATAGAATGGAAAATAACCTCAATAGGGACAATTCCAAAACTATCAATGGATCTATCCCTTTAATCCATGGCAATAACAATATAAAGGAAATTAAGGTTTTCTCTAATAAATGCAACAACTAAAATAATAATAGGCCATAATTCCAAACACTTAGCAACATATTTGAGCCACTCAATTACCTACCCAACCCATCCCCAATCTTGATAATAAGTCAATTTAACTGACATAATCCATTGAAATAATGTAATATCCAACATACACCTTGGATATTAATCTTGTTCAAATTTGCTCAAGTTGTGTTCTTCTACAACCGACCTCACCAATAATCATAAAACACTTTGAACCAGCTCCACTCTATACTAATCCACAACCACTTGTATCCAATCTTGAACTAAGTCCATCTGAAAATCAAAAATAAATTTACAATCCTCCTTTTTTAGAGAGATTGAACATATCACATCCTGAATAAGAGCCTAAATTTGATATCTTAGGACGACTCAAGAATGTGTACATGAAAATCCCACTCTTTAAATAAATAAAGGAAGTTCCTATCTATAATAAATTTGTTCAAGAGATACATTTGAAAAAACTAGGAAGAAAGAAGAAAGATCCTAAAATAGTCCAGGTCATTGGCCAACTAGCAGATATTATGTTGGGAAATATAGTTCCCCAAAATATTCTAATCTGGGGAGTCCTATAGTTAATGTTAGCATCCATAGCCAACCCATCTCTAATACTTTAATCAACTTGGGTGTAGCCATCAACATGATGACAATGGAGACCATGCAGTAACTGAAGCTTACCACTCTTTGTCCAACACCCACTATCCTCTAGATACTAATAGATCAACTATTAAGCCTAAAATAATTGTTGAGGACCTTGTTATCACTATAGATTCTTGGAAACATCTAGTAGATTTTATTGTCTTATAGCCAAAGATCAATTTTGGGGGTTATCCTCTCATCTTTGGCCACCCATGGTTGCCACTATTGATGATTTTATTGGTTGTAGGTTAGAAAAAATGCTAATTTCCAATAGAAATGACACTAATAAATTGGTGTTATATCTACCAACTCAACCTTCCTAAAATGATGGAACAACCCCTTAGATTGATGACCTTGAAGAAGCTGTCTCCTTGTAGACTTTCTACATAATTAACTACAGTTGATCTCTCCTAATAAAAAGACACTATCCTTACTAGTATCTTACAAAACACCTATCGATAAGATCTTGTAGCCACCAACCTATTAGAATGTACACCATGCCCTCTTCAGAATACCTTTCCTAAGAATGATTTTACTAAAACCACAAGAGACATTTGGACATTCCATCAATTAATTCCCCATCAATGTAGTTATTCTCCTTTAATCACCAACATAAAAACTATGCTTTCTTTAACAAAGTAGACATCCTACCAAACAAACCTCTCAACATTCACACTTCCTTAATGCCCCAGCAAGAAATTTAGTTACTTACAATGCTAAGAAGGCACACAACAACATTTTTTTAGGATTACCATGACATGATAAGAATACCCCCAAATTTATGCACACATCGATGACATTTACATTAAATAGGAATACAAACCTATTTGTCAACCCCAATGATGAATGATCTTGTAGTCAAAGACATTGTCAAAACTAAGTTGAAAAAACTCTTGGATGCAAAATTTGTTTATCCTATCTCAAATAGCCAGTGGGTCTCTCCCCTAGTCAATATCCCTAAGAAATGGGGAAAATGTCACATTTGCATTGACTACCAAAATTTAAATGCTGCTACCAAGAAGGATCACTTTCCCCTTTCATTCATTGATCAAGTGTTGGATATATTATCAAAGAAGTTCTTTTCCTTCCTAGACAGCTATAGTGGTTATAATTAAATATGAATTGCTCCACAAGACCAAGACAAAACCAATTTTACTTTCCCTTAAGGAACCTATGCCTATGTCATCTTACCATTTGGTCTTTGCAATGCCCCAGCTACTTTTCAAAGGACTATGTTGAGCATATTTTGTGATCTCTCCCATGACTATGTTAAAATATCTATGGATGATTTCATTGTCTATGGAAAAACATTCAAAGTAATGTTGACCAACCTAGAGAAAGTTTTTCGATGATGCTAAGACATCAATTATCTTTGAGTAATAAAAAGTGTTAAATGCTTATGATTGAATGGATTATGTTGGGGCATCACATATCCCCTGTTAGAATTTAAGTTCACCCAATAAACATAATTATCATCATGGATCTATTCACACCAAATAAGTAGAAAGATGTTAGAAGTTTCTTAGGACATGATGGTTATTATAGATAATTCACCAAAGATTTTAGTAAAATTTCCACCACATTATTTGGATTGCTTACTAAATATGTTGAATTTATGTTGACTAATGATTATCAAACTACCTTTCAGCAACTCAAAGACCTTCTCATAAAAAATCCTGTTATGAGAGGACCTGACTAGAAGAAGCCTTTTCACATTGATACAGATGCATTTGACACCAATTTATGAGTTATCCTTGGCCAAAAATATGAAACTTTGAGTTATGCAATCTATTTTATCAGCAAGAATATTCAAGGGGCTAAACTTAACTACACTATAACAAAGAAGGAAATTTTGGCCATCATCTATGCCATCAACAAGTTTTGACACTACATTATATGTTACCAAGTATTCATCCACACTGATCATGCAACAATAAGGTATTTAATGAACAAACTTGTTGTGATAGGTAAGATAATTCATTGGTTGCTTTTATTGCAAGAGTTTGATATTACCATTATGGACAGACTAGATAAGGATAATGTAGTAGCATATTTTTAATCATGGTTTCAAAATGATGAGCATAGTCCTATTATTAATGATTCTTTTCCTGATGAACATTTATTTTTTGTAACAATTCAATCTCCTTAGTTCATAGATATTGCTAACTATCTTACTATAGGATCAATATCACAAAAAATTTCACCTAGGGACAAACAACACCTAAGCCAAAAGAGAAGACATTATTCCTAGATTTTAGGATATCTCTTTATCACTAGAATAGATTTAGTTATGAGAAGATGTATCTAAAAAGATGAAGCTTATGACATTCTCAAAGCTTGACATGATGAAGCCTATGGGGGTTATTGTGATGCTAAATGAACTATCAAGAAAGCACTTACTATCAGATATTATTGGTTTTATTTGGATAAGGAAGCTATGATGTATACCCACAAATGTGATCAATCCTAGAATATGGTAAATCCCACTCACTCTAATGAAATTCCTTTACATCTATAATTGGTTTTGAAACACTTTGACAAATGGGGATTAGATTTTGTAGATTCCATTGATCCTAAATCGAATAACAAAGAATACATACTGGTGTGCACTAATTATGTCACCAAATGGGAAAAAGTCAAGGACTTAACCCACGTATGAGATTATAAGGTATTTGAGTTCCTCTATGAATAAAACTTCACTTGATATTGAGTACCAAGAGAAATAGTCATAGACCAAGGCCCATAGTTCACATCAAACCTCACAACTATCTTGATCAAGGAATATGAAATCAAACATAAAAAATCTACCCCTACCATCCTCAGTCAAATGGTCAAGTAGAAGTGACAAACCATGAATTGAAAAATATACTCACTAATATTGTCAGCTTATATAGAAAATATTGGTCAACTCATCTTCTAGAAGTAGTTTGGGCTTATATAATCACTTAGAAATCTATAACTAGTTTCACTCCATATGAACTAGTTTATGGTAAAAAACTTATTCTGCCCATTGAGTTTGAACATATGACATTAATGATAGCACTTGATTTGGGATTGGATATTTCCCAAGCCCAAAAATATAGGATCATGTAGCTGAATGCACTTGATGAACTAAGAAAGGAAGCACTTCATCATATTGAAATAGTGCAAAGATAACATCTAGGATGGCATGATAGGAACATAAAGACAAAGAATTTCCAACCAAGAGACTAGGCACTCATTTTTTACTCTAAATACAAGGATCATAAAGTAAATATGTAGTCTACATGGATTGGGCCTTATGAGATCAAATAAGTTTTTGGTAATGGAGATGTAAAGCTCATGACCATTGAATATGTTTGGTTTTGACTACTTTTTAATGGCCATAGGCTCAAGTTGTATAAGAAACCATTTTTCAAAGAAACTCTCACTCATAAAATTATTGAACAAAAACATCCATCTATTCTTTATGAATAAAATCAACCTATTCCTATAGATGAAGGGTATTTTTGTCAACCCTTATCTAATATTTTCTAAGAGTAATAAAACTTCATGTAGCCAAGACTAAGTCATTCATAATGGCTTGGTTCAGGATGAATAAAATCCTACCCTATAGATTTTTGTAATTGTAGTTGAGTTTGGACTATAAAATATAAAATAAATTAGAAAATTTAGTAATGAAAACCTTTGGGCATTACTGATGGATGTTGTCTCAGAAAACTAGGTCACTCACTAATCGACATTCATTAAAAAAAGGGTGAAAAAGAGAAAAGGCACTACTACAACAAAAATATTTTGTTTTCACTTGTTTTTTCTTGTAGATTCATTCCCTTGGAGTATAAATACATTTTAATTCTTACTATAAGATGGAAAACTTGTCTCTATAGGTAAAAAACTTGATTCTATAGGATAAAACTTGCTACTATAGGATAAAACTTGCTACTCTAGGATATCACTTGATGATATAGGAAACATATCTTGCTATAGGATGTCTTCCTACATTCCATTCTACATCACATATTTAATCTCACTCAAATTCCAACATATGCCATGACTGCCACTTCAAATCATCATCTGCACATTTGTGAAAGGTATTTCTAAAAGTAATATGGTAATTATTCTATATTTATTTCCTATCATGAATTTTAATTATTTATAAAAGTGATACAACTTATTTCTATAAATATGCCACTATATACTCTCCTTATCACACCTACTTACTATCTCCTTTGTTGATTTGACCATTGACACAAATTCTACTACCACCCCTTACTCTTACCATGAGTGTTTTGTGCACATCAGCTTCATCCCTCGAGGATAAGTGATAGATTAATTTGGGGGAGAGATTTTCCATTAATTAAAAAGGATTATTTCACCCCCCAAAGCAAAATTTATAAATCATTCTACCATATCCAAAAACCCTTACTGCAAGCACCTAGACTTGCAACTCACATAATATGGGATGAGATTTCTTGAAATATGAACTACTAGATATCACCCCTTTGACCAACATCCCAAAAATCTTGGCCCTATTCTAGTATATAAGATGGGCATAGTATTTCAATAAAATACATGCCCTAGATGAAGGAATTGCAAAGGAATTTTTTGGTATATTGCATAATAGGTTGGCCATGGTAAAAAGGATGGAAGTAAGGTAGATAAAAACCACCATTAGTAGAGTAATAGGACTACCAAGAATAGGGGAGGAATGGCAAGACAAATTTGATGCCAAGGATGAGAGATAGAAATTCATCAGAGTAAATGAACACCTGAAAACTTTAAATTAGGGCACTACAAGGTTGTCTCTACCAAGAAGATGGGCAAAAGATACTGATTTTATCTTTATATATTTCATCTACAAAGGAAGGTATTTTATGTTGCATGGCCTACACTTTAAGTTCTTGAATCATTTACAGTATGGAATGGAGATAAAAATTTTGAACTTTTTGCTTCACATGATCACCAAAATATCTAAGGCTTTTCAAAAAGGTAATTCTAAAGCTCTTTCCCACCATTGTATCATCTAGTTAATTATTCAAGACTATTTACAAAGAACTAGACCTAACATCAATTAGGAAGAATTTCTCCAAATACCAAAAAATGTAGAGAGTGATAGAGAAGGAAATAAAAAATAAGAAGAATTGGAGGTTGAAGAAAAAAAATCAGAAGAATCCCACTTTGTAGAACCATAAGAACCCATAGTAGAAAACCTTCTTGTAGCCACACAAGAACCTACAGAAGAAGGGCTTCCTAAAATAGCACAAGAAGCTATAGAAAGGACTAAAGAAGGGAATTTCATAGGTATGGAATCTAGGAAGAAGAGGAATAAACTCATTCTTTGGCCTGATTCAAATGATTTTGAGGAAGAACTTCCACATTCTTTCAAGAAGACCAAGGTAACCCTTACTCCTTGTAGGTCTCATAGATTAAGGAAAAAAATGAGAACTAAACCTTCTTCTATTATTGAATAAATAAAAAATTTAGGGAAGAATAGAATACTAGTAGTAATGAATCTCTAAAGACTAAAATAGATAAGGAAGAATGTTCTCCAGTATTTCATCAAGAAGAAGCAGAACAGGTTGAGCATAGTTTTGAAGAATTATATAAGAAGCCAATGTAGGAAGAAGTAGAACAAGTTGAAACATAAATTTAAAGAATTGAATGAGGAACCCATGTAGGAAAAAGCTAAAAAATTAAAGCAACCTAATAAACAAATGGAATTTTCAACTTTTGACCAAGCCTTGTAAGAATTTGAGAAACTAAGGAAGCAACTACAATATCAATTTGGTAGAGGACTAGATGTACTTGATGCAGTAGTTTGTTAACTACAACCCTCAACTGAATACCATCTTATAGCTAGCATTCCACAACCTTATATAGATGTGAATCAACAAGAAGAACCCAAAGATACCTAAGAGGTCAAATATCACTCTTCATTTGTAATATATTCTCAATTATTTAATTGAATGGGTAGTCAATCTAAATTTTTGAAGGAACTAAGGAAATAAAATAGAAAATTGAAAGAATAAAATAATTTGAAGGAAGAGAGCATCACCAAAATAAAATATAAAGTTGAGGATATGGCTAGTCTTACATAAGAAATCCTTGATTGTAGGCCTCCTACAAAACTTTATTTAGTTTATCTTGAAAGACAATGGCACAAGTTCAAATTTATGAGAATTTATTGTGATATGCCTCATGAAGTTATCGATGCCCTTTCCTTCTTTTCTATCTGTAAAGTAAGTTCACATGAAAAATAAACATGATTGTGTGAGTTATACCTACATGATTATGTTGTTCTATATGATAGAGAGTGGAACCCTAATCTATATGTTGGAGATGTCCAACTATAGGCATTTTCATCATATTTTTTTGAATGAACAGAGAAGAGGAAGAGAAGTAGTGAAATACAAGAAAAAGGAGAATGAAATCCAGTTACTCATCAGGAGTGAATTAATGGCACCTAATGTTGTTTTAGCAGAATGGGATAATATCATGTTGAAGAATGAAGTAAGAACTTGGTTTGGTAAGAATTGTGATAAGGTCCAAGATTTTTATTTAAGATTGAGAAATTCTATTGGTCTTGCTACAAAAGAATCATGCACTGAATGATGGAATGATCTCACCCTATAAATAAGAAAGAGACATCCCTATTCCCTTTTTAATTTAAATGCAACATTTAATAGAACCATAAAATACATTCTTCTTTTAGGTGACATGGTATCATAATTATTGAACCTAAAGTTATAGCCACCCTTATTCTAGTATCATATCCCATATTGGTAGGACAAAACCTCAATGGATGAAGCTAGAGAAGCCAAAATTTGGAAACTATTTGAATAGAGGTGGGGCTTTTACGCTTACCTTACCAAGGGTGTTGTAGATCCCATGGATTTTAGAGTTCTCTATGAATTGGGAATGAACAAGTATGGTACTCAAGGTTGAGAAAGATCTTAAGTTGGAAGGTGTGATGAGCCCTATAAAAGTCATGTTATTATTTCCATCTATTGTACTCATCCTACTTGATTACCATGATTTTTAATACTTTTCCATATCAGTTTCCTAATTTCATAAGCTATATAGCATGATTTTTTCAAACTCTTTTAAATATTTGAAAATATGTGTTGGAATTAAATATATAATGGTTTTATATTTCTTTAGGATGATTTTTATATAAATGTGTTTTTAAGACATTTAAAAGAAATAGGTATATAACACAGAGCATCCTCTGGCAAGGGAATCTCACTACATAGACCATCCTACAAACACTATATAACTAAAGTTATAGATGAATAGATTTTGATTTTCTTTTAATAAATTCATTGAAATGAGTCTAACCTGCATGGAGCTCAATAAGGATGTGTTTTAAGAATAAAATAGCCTTTTTTGTCCTAAAACAAAGTTGTAAGATTCACATGAAGGACATCTTTAGTGAAAGGAACCAATTTTGGTTATCCCAATTTGAATGTATCTTAGAATATAATGTATATATATTTTTGAATAAATAAAATATCCTCTGTGGTATATAAATATGTAGTAGTAGAGTTGAGAGGGATATAAAAATAGTATATTTTAAATAGAGATTATCAGAAGTATGTTGTCTTAAGTAATTATTATTGTAACTTCTTGCAATAATTTATAAATACATTTTTTATTAATATGAGTGAGTAATTCTGAGTTCAATTTAATGTTGTGAGAGGAAGTATTGAAGATAAAAGATAGAAGGAGGAAGGGGCACCTTTGGAAGCCTTACAACAATAATCCAGCCTAATTTAACAACTAAGCATGTTATTAAAAAAATTATGCATTATGTGATTTAATTCTAAATTGTGTGACATACATTCATGCTTAGATTTATTTAAGGAAGCTTCCCATGCATAAGCATTTATTTCCTAGTACTTTTTTTATGTTTTATTTCAATCATTTCATTTACTATACTTTAGCATCTTAGATATAATTAGCAGAATGCTAAATTAGATATTGAGTGTGAACATATAGTGACATCATGGTTGACATTTAAATGAGGTAGAAGGTATAGATCCATGGTTATTCTCCTTGATCATTTTGATCAAGATAAGTATATCTAATTGTGAATCAGCTGCTAGTCAAGGGGAGGCTCATATTTGTAAGCAAGGTCTAACTCATCATGATTTTGATGCTCTTTACTATTATGTTCCTCAAATTGTATCACTTGAACACTTGATATGTCTTCTTCATCAACATCACTCAAGGTTTTATCTCATTTTTTAACTAAAAATGAGGGTTAATCTGAGCATCCAAGGTCCAAAATGTTACACTTATCTTGATCAAGCTCTGATATACTTTTCTCTTGCTCTAAATTATTAGAGCTATCTTCATTTGTCACCTCATTTTAAAGTGTACCCACCTCAAATACCTAGTCATGTTCCTCTTCTTGATCTATGTAGAATAGACCTTCAATAGTTCAATCAAAATCTACTCTATTTTCATCTTTAGGGTTATCCTCATTAGGGTCCAATTCATTAGTGTCCAAGCCATGCCAAGAAGGCTAGTCTAAACATAACTTTTCCCCTTTTAGATGAAGTGGATTTCCTATCATGATCTCTTCATCATAGACACTTGTGTCGTCCCTTTTAGGCTCATCTTTGACTACATATTCCTCCTCTATTCTTTATAAAATAGGTTCTTCCTTTATGAGGGAGATGGTGGAAGGGTGAATAAGTTCACCTTGCTTGTAAATTAAGAGAGTATATTTCCCACTAGGAACCTTGAAATCTCTCTTTGTTGGCTCTTGAAGAAAGGAGAGATAGTCTCATAACTCTTGTACACTAAGTTTATTGAGTTAAACTATGGTTTCTTAATTCATTTCTTGCACAACTAACCTTTCCTCTACTAGAACTAGATCTTGGATTGCCTCAACTAACACCTCCTCCTTCTTATTTATGCCCTTATAAAACAATTTCCATGATGGAAATGAGTATGGAACAAACACTTTTCCTTAATTTTGAATGGTTATAGGAGAGGGTGGTCTCACAAGTGAGGGAATGACATGGACATGGTCAAAAGTGCCAGAGAGGATCCATGATGGGATGACTTCATGTTTTTGGGTGGGAATGGGCATAGGGGTAGGAGAGGGAAAATCAATTAGCTCAATATTAACATACTCTTGCTACCATTGCTCAAACACATTTTTAATGGATAATACCCACCCTTTCATCTCTTGTTTCTCAACATGTGGATAGTCAGCCTCTTTAATGGATGCCCATACATTCTAGAACTCTTGAAAGAAGATCCTTATCTCCTCCATGACATGAATAGGGAATTATTGTTCAAGTTTAACCCCCTCATTGATATTCATGATTTTTATGCCTTGATATAGTATTATCTCTCTAAGTTTTTATAAGGATAGACTTTGAAAAGGTTGACTAGGGGCTAATCAGGAAATCTTAAAAGATGAGATTGAGGCTCTTAGAGGGAAAAAGACACATAAGGCTGCTCCAAATGAGCCTACTAATATTCATGAGATATTAATATATTTTATACATTTTTTACCATGTTTCTCATCATTGTTATGTCCTCATTCTTATAAGATAACCATTGTTCTCCTTCCCAAACTGACCATCTATTATAGACTAATTTAAGATCACCCCTTACCTTTTATATAACATAAATAGGGATGACTGGATAAAACTCTAAACCCTTACCAATATTCCTTATCAACTCAATAGAAATTGATAATGCTTTCTTGACTCCTAATAAGGATGTAACATGGTAAGCCTAGTCTTGACAAGGGGAAATAGAGGATTGATTTGAATGCAAAAGAGGCTGACCTTGGTCATATGTAGGGGTAGAACAAGGGAATAGGAATTGATAAGGGTAATAGGCTATTTGAGGCCCACTTTGGGGGAACACAACATTATTTGCCTAATAAGTGTGGTGCTAAGGTAAAGAATATGCATACTGATCAAAAGATGATTGACTATACATACCAAATTAAGATGACTAGGAACTTGGGATACTTAAACCAAATAATGAATTCTTAGAGTCACCATTAATGTTTTCACACTTGAATTCAAAGGTTGATTTAATGAACAAAACACTAAAACTCTTCACTTAGTGCATGATAAACTTTGTCCACTAGGCATGCCAGAACAATTGGTGGTCTAGATTGTATTGTAACTGAAAGCATAAGTGTTTAGGTCCTAATTCCAAATCTACCTCAACATGGGAATGACTCTAGGTTATGGGTTACCTATATTTTGGTTGACCTCTAGGATTTTTAATGAGGCTATCTCCTTTGATGTATCATTCTAGCTCATTTCCACTAATAAAACCTACTAATGACTAGGGAAAATGGAGAGAGAGAGATAACATGAAAAGGAAACCTAAGATAAAGATGGTGATGCACCTAAATGATGTTTTATACACTATATTTGACTCTTAAAACACTAATGAAATAAGTAAAATACTAGATATAATATTCTAAATATCTGTCATACATCATTATTTCATGTAGAGGTTCACTAAATGATCAAAAGCTAAGTGAAGTGATGGAGAGGTATAACATAGGACACTATCTAGTTAAAGTATCCATATGCAAGATCATGACTTGTCAAGGGAAATATTTCTACCACATATGCAAATCAAACTGACATGTATACACTATTTTAGAACAATGAAAACTAAAGATAGTCTTGTATTTATCTCAAGAGGTTACAAGCTCAATCTTGGTAGAATCTACTCATGCCTAAGAGAGGGAATAGAGGGATCATATTTTTGGCTCAAAATCCTCTATATATAGTATAAAAGGAGAGAGAGAGAGAGATATGGGAACAATGCATTGGAGGGTGGAGAAAGGATCTTAGTCATGTGGTGGTAGCTCATTGATTGCTTTCTACATGTGTGCCTTCTTCCAATCAAGATTAATCCTTATCAACAAGCTAACCTCCCTTTATTTACATAATATATGATATCTTATCATTGACTAAGGATCCACTATAAGATAAGGGTTTTTTCTACATAATGAAAAAGTCTACTTGAGTAGAATCAATATCTATAATTACTTTTCCAACCACCAGTTCACCACCTTGGGACCCTAAGCCAGCTTGACTTCCTCATGAGGATCAAATATATGAATAGTAAAAACTAATAGAACTATGCCATGAATGGAAATTAATACCTAATTTTTTTATGATAAATCCATGTTGATAGATGAGACACTTTGCATTAATCACATATCTGCTTCATTTCTATGTTTGGATCATAAGTCCATTTTATAGGTGGAAAACCATTCTAAGATTTTTGGTTTTCTTATAGTTTTCATATTAATGTAGACCTATAGACTACATAACCCATTTTATATATCCAAATAGGTTTAAATAGACCCATTACATCTTTTTAAGAACTGATAATTCACCATATGTATAAGTCTTTCTTTTAGAAGATGGCAAACACAGTCATAAAATGAACCCTGCATACCACAATTTTATGAACCAAAGGTCTATATTTAGCCTTAATGGTGGTACCTTTATGTTATTTATACCTAAATACATGGCTATGTTCACTCCTTATAATTTTATCAAGCTCTAATGGTGGCGGGATGACCCTACAAGACCTTATTTGCCTTGGCTAAAAATAGATTTATCAACTTCCATCACAAGTCTTGATATCACCTTTGTTTAATTGGATATCAACTATGACTCAAATCATTGACTCATTTACCTTTACTCACATCATCTAATCTCCATGTTATGATTTAACATGATCCCTTAGATCTATCCTTGACCTATCAACTCTATCTAAGTTAGTGACACTTAGAAATCTCATGTTTGTACTCAAGATCCACTATTAGTCTACCTACTTTATGCACTTACACCATGTGGTAGCCTCTTAATCTCCTTAACCTTTTAACTCATCTTGTATAATTGATCTCCCTGTATTAATGAACACTAAACATTGGATATGCTTGCATTTGAAAACAAATGACTATTTATCATGATCTAAATTTGACATTTGTGTGACTGTCATTTTATGTCCATGAGACCATCATTGACATCTGTATGACTATCAAATTTAAGATCCTAATGGTTTTTTCCATAGCTTAAAGTTGATGTCTACACAAATGTCTCCCATTTTTTGGCCAACTTTAAAGGCTTGAATCTAGAAGAAAAAAGGTCTTGGAGGCACCAAATTTATAGGAGATGTTCTTGATAATGAAAATATTGTGCCCACTTGATTTGTTGATTTTGGGATCTCTCTAAGAGTGTTTATAAGGTGTTTAAGTCAGTTGACTTGTGTGATTTTTCATGATGTCCACATACCTATCACTAATCATTTAAACCTAAAAAGCTATTTTTCAAGGCCAAATTTGACACTCACATGAACATCTTGCTCTATGTGACCAACTTTTAGGACTTAGATCTTGAAATAGAAAGCTCATCAAGACATGAAACTTGTAGTTTATGTTTTAGGCATGAATAAATTTTATCATGCATACTCCTTTGGTCATGTGAGGCTTCTTGAGATAATTTATAAAATGCACAAACACACTATATATTTTGGTTCTTCATGACATCTTAATGATGGTCTAGCTTCAAAAAGCTTGTTACCAAACTTTTTCAGCTCTAAATGATATTTTGAGGCATATGAGAACTTGTCCATGATCTCTAATTACATTGATCACCATAAAGACCTTTTTATATCTTTGTATTTTCCCTAGACTTATTTTAAGACTTTTTACACTCATTCCATCCAGAACTTTTTCTAAACCATTTGACCATTTGATTAATTAGGATCTCTACTTCTTTCTCTGCATCAAGACCTTTTAGAGACTACACTACATCTAGGTAGTTCTATATGTTAGCTAAAATTGGCCAACATGTACTTTATGATCTTAGAATGTAATAAGGGGAACATTGTTTACACATGGTATCCAACTAAGAGGTCTAAAAATATTTTTGAAATATATGAAAATTTTGCTTCTAAAGATTTTGAGTTACATCATCTACTTTAGCCACCTATCATGAATAATAAAACTAATTATGGAAGCTTGAAAACATTCCAAACAAGGGGAAATTTTATCTATGTAAATTTGATCATGTGAAATCAAAAATATTAGACTTTTGGCCACTAAAATATCTCCCTTGTTGGAGCAACATGATTGATTTTAGTGATTACTCCCAACTGTTCATGAATTTTGGGAATTATGCCCTTAAAAACCATGGTTTGCATAAGGAGTGGGTAATTTTTTTAAGTATAAAATAATTGTGTACCTTAATTCCTTTTAATCACCCCTCTGATGTCTTTTTGGTCACATTATTACATAAAAACTAGGAGAAGGGGCAACCAAGGACACAACATGCTTTGCATATGACAGAAACCATTCATAGGGGATTGCATATGGAGATGAGTTACTTCAAAGGTATGTTTTGACATCATTTAAATATTTTTATCATTTTAAAAAAAATTATAAGGATTTTATGTCACATGAGGGTCCTACATGAGTTTTTTGGAAATGATCAAGGGGTACGCCATCAATAATAGGAATTTGTGCCAGGGCCCTAGTGAAAAATCATGAGAGAAGGAGTGAAAGGATTAAGGGGATGTGGTCATGAAATAAATTTTTAAAAATGAGTATTTTATAACTATTACATGATATTTTTCCCCCCACAAAAGCATAAATTTTTTTATGTTCCATCTAAGAATAAAAAGGGAATGTAAGCATGCAAACACTTATTTTTATCTTTCCCAAAAATCAGATTTATACATGCATACATAATAGATTCTTGAGAGGAAAAAAAATTATTGGACACATTCGAGAACTTGATAAGAGTGAAAAGTGTATGTATGGTTCTAAAATTCATTACTCAAAAAATTAGACTTGAGAGGTCAAACACATCTATTTCTGGAAGGGGGAAATTTTGAGTTCTATGACATGTTCTAGCTTTTGGGTCAATTAAGGTATGAGAATGCTTATTTTCATGTTTTTCCACACGAAAAATTAGTAATCTATTTGAATATAAAACCATGTTACCATAAAGTAAAAGTTTATTTGGTTTAGTTCATACAAGATTATGGAAACATGCTTATGTTGGCATCTTGGGAAGGTGATTTAAGAAGCATTCACAATGGGAAGGTACAACCTTCTTATGGGAATGTTTGGGAGATATTTATGAGTTTAAATAAGATATTATGAATTATTTAGATGAGTTATGAGGGTCAAATTATTTTTGATTATGTGTTTCACACTTAAATTCCCATACATAGTGATGGATATGTCTTGGAGGCCTCACCTCTTAGAAGGTACAATGGTGATTTATTTTTGCAAATTTGGTGGGTCATGGTCCAACACATGAGAGGGTTTTTCATGTAATACATTTTGGTCACATATCACCCTTTTAGAAGGTATTAGGGAAGATATTTTGTTCATCCATAACTTGGTATTGAAAAGGGTGGTTAATTAGGAGCATATAGAGACTTCTTAAGTCTATGAGGACACTTTTAGCACGTGGTGGCAGCCCCCAAAGCAAATGTTCAATAGAATTAAGGAGAAAATTGAGGGTTATTTTCCATGATATGGAATAATAGGTGGACATTTCATCATAAGGTATGTTGGGACATCTCTTTTGGTACTGAAATTGCTTGAGGATAAGAAATTTTGGGTGGGAAGGATTGTAATGTCCCCATTTTTTATCTAGACCCTCATGGGACACATAGGCCATTATTATTTTTATTGGTAAGGGTATAGGAATTAAAGGGAACATTGTGGGACACTTGTGAGGAGTTAATAATGGAAAGGATACTTTATATTTCTTATTTTGAGTTGAGTTATGAAAATCACCTTATGTTTCTATCTCACTTAGGTGGTGGGGCTTATATGTATTAGGAACTTAAGGCTTAAATCAAAATTAATAGGATATTTTAATATTTTAAAAATAAAGGTTACGCTCCCCTCCAATTTTTGGTAGTCACACTTGGAGGAGTGGTATATAAAGACAAGTGAGGATTAATTTGAAAGATTATGAATTTTTGGACATTAAAATTCTTGTGCAAGTATAATTATACATAATTGTATGCAAGAGGATCTAAAAAGGTGTATTTGGACACCACCTTCATCAATAGATTATTAGAAACCCTTCATAGAGATGGAAATCATGATTTGTAGGTCAAAGAAGTGGATGTACTTGGTTTAAAGATATTTTGTTGATTTTGGAAGAATCTACAGCTATAACTAGGGTTTTTGTAACTTTAGAACTACTTTCGAGGGAATTTTCATGAAGGGAAAATTTTGATTATAATTTGGTTTACAAGCTTCTATTTTTTTGATCATTTTGAGCTAACATTTACATTAAAATTCCCAATATTTTGGAAGATACTAATTTTTGAAGTTTAAGTTGATTAAGGAAAATAATAAATTATTGAGAGCTAAAAATAAGGGAATTAATTCAAAAAATTATTTGCATAATTTTCTCTAATGAAACAACTTAATTTTAGAGGTTGTTTTCATGGTTTTAAGCCATTCCTAGGTTGGTGAATTTGTTGGTTAATTAAAGATATTCCCTTGAGGGCTAATTTGCTTAGAAACATTAGTCTAGGGTTTGGAGATATTTTTAGTATTTTATTCTAACAATGTGATTTGTGTTGGAATGGTTTTGTAGGGTTTTTAGGGTCATTAAATACCCTAGAATATTTATAGATTATTTACAATATTTTTTTAAGTGGGGGGAATTTCTTTGATCAATATTTGTAGGGGTTTATGGTGTTTTTAGGCTGTAAACAATTGGGAAAATATTTCTATAATTATTTGTGGATTTTTTTATAATAATTCCAATAATTTTGGTTTTGATTTGAGGGGTGAACAAGTCTGATTTCCCAATTTATTTAAGGATGGAATATTATGCATATTGGTAATTTGCTTGACTATGGTTTGATCACACTGAAAACCATAATATTTGATGACTCCTTCTTGATATGATTTCCAAGAGTTTTTGTGAATTTCATCTAAAATTTATGAATGATTTTACAAAGGTTTGTGGTGAATTTAACAAAGGAATAGTTATTGCATTTTATGATAAAATCAAAATTTTGGAAGGATAGAATCAGTCATTAGCCATTGTATATTATAACTTAATGAGGTATTTATTGTAGCCACTTATTTAGGGTTCTTTTATGATAGTTTACTTGAATATTTGAAGAGATTTATGTACCTAGGGTTTTCTTATTTCAATTTCAAAAATTCAAAAATAATATATAGATTTTTTAGATTTTGTGTAAAACCTTTATTTGGGTCATATGCCCCAATTTGGGTACATTACATAAAATAATTGCTTCCCTAAATTTTTATTTTTGATTCAAGACTAATATTTAATCCTCTCATTATTTCATGGTTTCTTCTACTCTTAATAAGGCCAAATCTTGTTGTATATGCTCTTCCTCATCATGACTGTAAGGCTACTCCTCTTATTCCACAATTAGAGATTTTCCTTTGTCCACTGATGGCTAAGATGAATAAGGTTGAGGGAGCTCTTATACTACTTCTTTAGTTATAAATTATTATACCATGAATGCAAGATCATTTATCCCTATAGATGACTCATTCATAACCCTTTCCTCTTTTGAAATATCCTCTAACTCTTTTAGAGCTTCAAAAGGTTTCTCTTGGATAAGCCTTCCAAGGATTTTTATAATGTTTTGTCTTTTATCAATATCATCCTCCTCAAAAATTATAAGTATCCTTCATCTTCATAGCATAGTTTTTGATGGTGAATCCTTAATTAAAGTCTTTCATCTCCTTATAATTATTCTTAAGACCCTAAGATGAGATATATATAGATCTTACTCTTCATCATCTGATATCTCCATGATGTCTATGTTTGTAGAAGAAGGTTCTAGAGCTTCCTCAAAGGTAGCTCTAAAGGTATTTATTCTCTACTTTCTCTTTTTTGTTGGTTCTAGAGATAGATCCTCACTTATAATTCTAGACATGTAAATTTGGCCACCAATGGATTTGCATCAGACTATTAGACCAATTATTACCAATCATCTAACATTTACCTAAGAATTTGTATTAGTCTCAAATTTGGTTTAATAACCTTTCATTAAATCAATTTGACCTATTAAATCAATTAAACAATTAGCAAGTTAAATCAATTTCAAATCCTAATTGAGTATACCTATGATCTAATAAATCAATTAAATCAATTACTAAAAATTAAATTCAAGAACATCTTAGAACATCCTAGAATACACTCATTACCTTTGTGAGTTGTCAGTTTTGGAAAATATCTAAAAGAATGTCTTAGGAATATGCTAAACTCAACCAAAGTTAATAAACTCAACCATGGTCAGATTTAACCTATTCCAAAGGATTTGAAAGCCTATAAAAGCAAGCCTAGATCTCTTCATTTAGAGATCTCAATAAAAGTAGAGTTATAATGCATGAATATATTCATGAAGATAAAATCCTAGTGTTATAATGCCAAAATTGAGCCAAAGCCATCAAGCCATTGAATCAATCAAGCCATCAAGCCATCAATGAAGCCAAAAATTCAAAAATAGTTCATAGAGGAGAAGATGTTAGCCATATTTCATTGATGAATACTTCTTATACATAAACCAAGAAAACCAAATGAATTACCATATAGAGATATCAAGGATTTGGTAAGGAAATTATGTTTTTATGTTTATATTTCTCATTTCCTTCCATGTTTTGTTGAGTTCTCATTTATTTTATTCATTATGATCCCCTCATGATTAGGCCTAAATGATGTTAGATTGTTAGAGAGTTCATTTTTATTTTTTTTGAGACTAAATCTATACTAAAATCCTTTGAGTTAAATTCCTAGATCATAAATGGCATGCCCGATGGGACAATGTTCATTTCTCATTGTTTTTGAGACTAAATATATAATAAGAAGAGGCACACATACCAATTGATGAGTTTAAAAATGTTGAAGCATTCTATGATTTTCTAGGCTGTAGGGATAATGTTCCATTAGGAGATCATAAATCAGGATTCTTAATCAAATTAGATCCTGAAGCCTATTTTGGAGAACAGTTGAACACCCTTAGCCAAAATCAAATAAATAAAACATTGATGTCTCAAATTGAAAACCTCTTTGAGACATTTTTTGACCAAGGAAATAGTAAAGATAAAGGCTAATCTAGTGGTGAAAACATGTTTTAGGTGCCACTAGATGGGGGTGTTAAACCTTCTTCATGTATAGACCAAGAGACCACAAATGATGAACTTGTCTATGGGTAAAAATTTAGTATTGAAGAGCATCGATATTTTGAGTAAATCATGCAATAAACTAATAATTATGAAGTTAATTATGGATCTGAGTTTAGCCATTAAGAGTAATAGGCTTTTAATCAAATCATTCAAGAGGATGCTAATAACGAACATGATAATGGGTTTGAATTCAATCTTGAAAGGCAAGAAGCCTTTGATCAAGTCATATAGGAATTTTTGACTATATTTTTCACATGGCCTAATCTCCCATTAGGATATTCTAATTCATCATGTCTTGGAGAATTTGTCAAAGAACTACTCCTAACAGAGGACTATAATTCTGCCAATCAGTTCAAATCATTACCAACTATCTTTGATGATGGCTCAACTCTTCTAGTCAAAGATACAACAAAGGTTAATATTAGGTCCCCAAATGAACCAAAGTGGATCAAGATTGGTGCATCCCTTAATAAGAAGGAGCATGAAGTCCTTACACACCCTTTTGAGGGAATTTGTAGATATATTTACATGGGCATATTCTGACATGCCATGTTTGGACCCTACATTGGTTCTACACCACCTTATGGTCAATTTTGATGCCAAACTAGTAAAACAAAATATGATCAAGATACATCCTTTCATTTTTATATTAGTGTAGAAAGATTTGGAGAAACTCTTAGAATTAGGATGTATTAGACTAATTGACTAATCTAAATGGATTTCTAATGTAGTACTTATCAATAAGAAATAAAGGGAATTAGAATCTATACTATTTTCTATGACATTAACAAAGCATGCCCTAAATATGACTTTCCACTACCTAACATTGACATGATAGTCAACTCTGTAGTGGGTTATGAAATGCTTTCACTAATGGACAACTTATTAGGTTACAATCAAATCAAAATAACACTAAAAGGCAAGCACAAAATAACATTCCCCACTTCATGAGGAACATTCTATTATCATGTCATGCCATTGGGCCTTAATAATTCAAGGGGCACTTATCAAATAAATATGACAATAATATTTCATTATATGATGCATGACACTATCAAAGACTACATCGATGACATAATATGCAAATCCAAAACTAGGGCCAACCATCTAGTAGTATTAAGGAGGATATTTGAGTGGCTATGAGAATACAAAGTTAGGATCAACCCAAATAAGTGTGTGTTTGGAGTTACATCAGGAAAATTATTTATATTTATCATGTCTTTTAGGTGCATTAAAGTCATTCTAGATGAATTAAAAGCCATAATAGAGATGATGCCATCGACTAATCTAAAGTAGCTCCACAGTTTCCAAGGTAAGATCCATTACATCTGACACTTCATATCTCAATTATCAGACAAGTGCCATCTATTTACACACCTACTAAATAAATGTGTCATATTTCATTTGGATAATGACTATTAAAAGGCTTTTCAATAGCTAAAGGACTATCTTTTGAATCGCCTAGTTTTATTACTTTCGACACCAGGAAAACCATTCTTGTTATATATTTTTGCTACCAATAATGCTCTAGGGGGAACTTCTATCTCAACATGATGACAAGGGAAAATATCATGTAGTGTACTATCTAAGTTGTACACTAGTTTCATATGAGCATAACTATACACCCATCAAAAAAGCTTATCTTGTTATGGTCTTCACAACTTAAAAACTATGCCACCACATGTTGAACAATAAGATCATGGTTATTTCCAAAGTATATCCACTTGAGTATCTAATATCAAAATAGATTTTCAAGGTCATATCGCCAAATGGATCATGCTACTTAGTGAGTTTGAGATAGAGTATGTAAACTAAAAAGTAATCAAGGGGCAAGTTCTTGTAGAGTAGCTTGTTGAAGCACCTTTTAAAGACACAGAGCTATTATCATTCTAATTTCTTGATGAATCCATCATGACCATCATTGAAAAACTTATTAAGGAACATAATTAGAAGTTTTATTTTAATGGATCATTCACTATAAATGGATTAGGGGTAGGCTTTTTATTCATAATGCCTCAAGGGGATATAATCACCAAGTCATTCAGAATCAACTTTCCTTGTACCAATAACATGTCCAAATATGAATCACTCCTCAAAATTATTTAATATGTGGTAAAATGGAACATATGTCATATAATATTTTATGGTGATTCTTAGTTAATCATCAATTAGGTTACATACCACTTCCAAACTAAAGATGACAAGATAGTTTCATAAAAGGTAATGGTTGACACTCTCAAGCAATATATTTCTAAAATTAAATTTGAGTACTTACAAAGAGTGAGAAATAGAATAATATATTCCATGGCTACCATTAGATCTTTAATTTTTCATGTAGAAATAACTAGTGCGTATTAGTTTCTTATATAAAATCTAACAACACCAGCTCATGAATCTTTAACTATTACAATAACATGTGATATTATTAGTCCTAGTTCTAATTAGTACTCAAACCTATATGCCTATTTACATGAGAAAATAATCCCACCAAAATTATCCCAAAAATAAACCAAATCTTTCATCCATAATGCCCAATGTTACACCCTACTTGGACCAACCCTATACCTCATAGTTTTGATGCAACTCTGCTTCATTTTTTACCTTAAAAAAAATACTAGAATTATAGGAAGTTCAAAAAATATTATGTGGATCCCACACCAATAAGGTAGTCCTATCTAAAAATATCTTGTATACTAGTTACTATTGGTCTATAATGGATGTAGATACAACTACATATGTCAAGAAATATGACAAGTGTCAACAATATGCTAATTTGATTCATGCACCCACCAAGACTTTAAAACCAATGATGACACCATGGTCATTTTATAAATGAGGCCTTGACCTCATTGGGAAGATAAACTCCACCTCATTATATGACCATAAACACATTCTCACTACCATTGAATATTTCACTAAGTGGGTCAAAGCTATATCCCTCACTTACGTGACTGGAAAGCAAATTTATAATTTCATCTTTAACCATCTCATCTTCCACTATGGTATCCATTTTGAAATTATATCTAATAATGGAAGATCATTTAAAAATAAAGAGGTCAAAAAATTATGTGTTGAATACAAGATTACACAACACTTTTCAATCACATATTACCCTCAAGGTAATGGCCAGGCTGAAGCATCAAACAAAACCATTATAAGCATTCCCAAAAATATTATCCATGATGTTTGTCATGATTGGCACCTTTAGATATTCTATTCCCTTTGGGCATACCATACCAATCATTTCACACCCATAGGAGCCACTCCATACTTGTTTATGGCACTAAAGCCATACTTCCCATCGAGGTCAAGTTACCTTCATTATGCATATCTTTCAATCATGTTCTTAATGATAATGATTATTGAGTAGATCATCTCCAAGAGATATATTTAGTTGATGATAAGTGCATGGATGCTGTGAAAAATCTATAGGCTTATCAAAATTGACTTCAGGGTTAATACAATCAATGTGTAAAACATAAAACATTTGAACTTGGTGATCTTGTCCTAAAAAAGAACTAAAAGAATACCACAGTAAAAAAGAAGCATAAATTAAATTTCAAACCCAATTAGTTGGGTCCTTTCATCATCACTATAGACTATGGCATTGGAGCATACATGCTCACCACACTAGATGGTAATAAACTTGATGAGCCAATGAACATTATTCACCTCAAGCAATATTATGCTTGAGTAACTTGATGTATTTTCTATAAAGACCATTTTGAGTTGTACCATATTATCAATATTCTTATTTATACCATTATCAAACTATTTGTTCTACCATCTTCTAATTTTGACATTCTAACCAGACCATCCAACCATTCCTTTCCTACTTGACTAAACACGTTTTGAATCCTATCAACCTAGCTTGTTTGACCTTGGTTTATCCATTGGTTTCACATTTTTAGCATATAAAATTAGATCATTTTTAGTAGTTATTTCAAGTATTTCAAATATAGGTTTAATTTTGGAGTAGTATGATAGAAGTTTTGGTAGTTACATCCTTCATTTCTTAGTCTTTTCTTATCAAGTTTATTTATGTGACCCTAATTATATCACCTATTGGGGTAAATCTATATTCACCAATCTTGATACTAATTATATCACCTGCTAGGGTAAATTGGTATCATTGATCTATCAATTGTATCCTAGTTATAACCACCTATGAGAAACTAGGGGCAACATTATTTTATTATGCCTTGACATATCACCTAGCCATTCCTATGTCATAATACTATGCCATCATACCAATTGTGCCTATTTTATTTGAATTGGTTGCTACACTAGTTAGATTCCTCCATTGTGAGGTGAACTACTATGAAATAAAACCTTTGTGGGGCTATGTGGGTCATGTTTGATTCATGTTGAGGTCAGCTCATTCATGTTTTGTGAACAACTTCAACCACACTCTTGCCATTTTGGGAGCATCATTTCAAGTTATAATGCTCTCACCATTTTGTGAGCTTGGATAATTTGTGTCCCATCATTCTTGATTGATTTGAGATGCTTCAAAAATTCCTAAAACATTTAAAAATCATTTAGAAAAACCAAGAACATTTACCACTTCTTTGCCTTAAGGATTTTAGGAACCCTCACTAAGTCACAAATAAACCAATTATTTTTTAGTTTTTCCATCCTTTTGGCCTTTTATCCTATGCTATCTCCATTTTATGAGTTTATCCCTATTATTATATCACACCCATCATGTTTTATATCAATCATCATTTTCTTCCCATTTCTTGTGAGAACTACATTTGGCTTGAAGTTTTATTGGATCATCATATCCATGGAACTATGTAGGAAACATCTACTTGCCTAGAACATATGGAGATAGCTTGGTCACCCCCTTCCTTTTATTTTATTCCCCCATATTTTTTTTTAATTCAGTTATCACCTAGTTTTTAGGGGCAATGCTCATCATGTTATTTATACTAACATAGGGACTAACACTTGTTTATTTCTTTCTTTGTCTTATTTATTTGTTTGTTTTTTTATGTGCATGTTTTTTTGATTTCAGCACTATGGCCTTGATTCAGACTATATGTGTTCATTGGATGATTCCTTAAACATTATTCTTGAATCTATCCATATTCAAATGTCTACATTTTCATCATGGTTTTTATCATCAGTGCAATTATTTTCCATTAAGTATCAGATATCAGGGGTTAGTCTTTATGAATATTTTGGCCAAGCCCCCATGGTGTTATATCATGAGGCCTACCATCAAATGCTACAACAAAAAATTAGCTTTGAGATGTCTAAAACATTAATCAAGCATCACCATCTCCTCAACACTAGCATTAACAATAATTCCAATCCAATCTCAATCATATCTTAAATAGAGTAATTAAGTAATGAAAGAATTTCAACCTTTGTTAGTTCATATGAACATCTCCCAACTAGTAGGTTATCTCAAATTCATTTTTATCCTTTGTATCAAGTTATCAATCCTTATACATTAATCATGTTTTTCATAATCAGGGTATACTACATCAACATTATACACTATCCCACATGCATTCTCGATGATTTTATCACCATTTCCTTTCTTTTTTCAATATCCTAACTAGGGAAGCTCCATCTTCTCAATGAGTATATCACCTATTGGGGAAAATCATTGTGTTATCATACCACATTACCACTATCGAGGTACAATGCTTATAACTACCTTTGGGTAAACCATTGTACACCATCCCACTTGCATTTCTCAATGATTTTACCCAACTTTGGGTGAATCATTATGTTTTCACCCCATTATCTTCATTTTTTTGGTCCCATCATTTCACTTCTTTCTTTCAAGGGACCATTTTCCAACCACTTCTTTGAGGGGGTAACTATAGTTCAATCATTACCATTGTATTCATAAGCATAAAGAAACATTTTATTCTTTGAAAATATGTTATTATGATTATATCTTACAATATTTTTCCAGATAGGGGCAAACTGTAGATGTAAATTTGGCCACCAATGGATTTACATCAGACTATTAGACAAATTATTACCAATCATCTAATATTTAACCTAAGAATTTCTATTAATCTCAAATTTGGATTCATAACCTTGAATTAAATCAATTTGGCCTATTAAATCAATTTAAAAAGGAAAATACACACATTGAATTAATCAAAATCAAACAAATGACCAAATGCCTAAAAATAATTAATTAACTTACACACCATAATCAAAATCAATTAGCTAGTTAAATTAATTTCAAATCCTAATTGAGTTAACCCATGAGATAATAAATTAATTAAATAAATTACTAAAAAGGAAATTGAAGATCATCTTAGAACATCCTAGAATACACTCATTACCTTTTTGAGTTATCACTTTTATAAAATATCTAAAAGAATATCTTAGGAATATTCCAAACTCAACCAAAGTTAATAAACCCAAACATGGTCAGATTTAACCCATTCCAAGGGATTAAAAATCCTATAAAATTAATCCTAGAGCTCTTCATTTAGATATCTCAATCAAATTAGAGTTATAATGTAGGAATAGATTCATGAAGTTAAAATCCTAGTATTATAATGCCAAAACTGAGCTAAATCCATCAAGCCATCAATCAAGCCAAACATTAAACAATGGTGCATAGAGGAGATGATGTTAGCCATATTTCATTGATGAAGACTTCTTATGCATAAACTGAGCAAACCAAATGAATTACCATTTGGAGCTATCAAGGATTTGGTAAGGAATTTGTGTTTTATGTTTATATTTCTCATTTCCTTCCATGTTTTGTTGAGTTCTAATTTAGTTTATTCATTATGCTACCCCCATGTTCAAGCCTAAAGGATATTATATTGTTATTGTGTTCATTTTTCATTATTTTTTAGGCTAATCTATATTAACCTCCTCCTTTGAGTTAAATTCCTATATCACAACAATTTATTCTCTTAGGACAAATCTAGGTGTAAGGGAAGAATACAATGGTCTTATTTTTACTCGTGTATTTTATTCACTTTCCTTAAAAAATGTCTCCCATTTGGATTCCCAATATGCTTTCTTCAAGAAATGGTGTTGGCATATCAACTATGTTGACCCATAATGTCTAATAGATGTTACACCTTGAACATATCTTTCTAGAATAACTTGAATGGTACCATAAATAAATCAAGGCATGTTTATCCTACATTTAAGTTTCTCTCATCCATGTTTGAGATGATTTACAATATTCATTTCATCTCCTCCTAGTGAGCCATACTCTCCATCACATGTTAAAAACTTGATGACCTAGTAGGTTATGGTCTTCAATGTTCTAGAATACTCTCTCTTAATTCCCTTGGTTATCCATTATGGACTATTGACTAACATAAGCATGAGCTCCCATTCTTCGTTGTTTTTTGGGATTAGGTCCTTAAATTAATATTTACATAATATTTGTATTATTATTTTATAAATACTATACATTTGGCTGAAGATAGAGTTATTGACTAAAATTTTGGTTTCTCTCACTTTTGAATGTTTCCATTTTATAATTATGATAAAAATTTCAACCAATTTCTCATCATATTCATGAAATTTATTAAGAAAATATAGCTATCTTTCTTCTTCAAAACCCACAACCACAACTTCATTATATAGTAGGAACTAAACTGATTCAGGCTCAAATTTATTTTATTCCCCATTTGAAAAGTTTATAAAATATCCTAAAGGTTGTGAAGAAACCTTCGTAGGAAAATGAGAGTGTAATTAAAAATTTTTTGGAAATAAGTGAGAGTGTTTTTTTTAAGCAAGAGATAATACAATTAGCTTGAGAAATAGATCAAGGTGAAAGTTAAAAAGTCTACAATTAATTTCCTAGCTCTTAAAATATCTCAAAGCTGAGTCAATTATGAGATTGGATGTTTTTAGGAAAAATAGCTATTTTTTTAGGTGGTAAGATTCATGGTAGCTCAAATATGTCTTATCTCTTCCCCCTCATCCTAATTTTACCACCATTATTTCCTTTATTCAAAATTATGACCCTTTCTTCATGTCATAAGTGGTCTTTGTCATTATGATCCTTACATATGTATACACATAATATTTTTATTAACTTTAACACTTCCTAAAACTTTATATTTTGTAGTAACCTATCTATTTTCAATCTCTCTAAGTTCATGCCTTAAAGAGTGTAATGGGAAAGGGTTGGGAAAACCATTGTGCTTCACAAGATTGTTATGGATTTGTATCATTCTTACCATTTATACAACCACTTGGTATCAACAAAACCTTCTCATATGTACTTACCTAATCCTTGTCTCCTCTCTTTCACCCTCTTATATTCATTTTATTCCTTCATTATCCCTTATTGAGCCTAAAATCCTTTTTGATAGTTTACAATATAAAGTCAACTAGGCCAAGTTAGTATTCTAATTGATACTTATTATTAATTAATAATATAGAGTTGATTGGGTCAATTTAGTATTATAATTGATACTTGTTAACAATACAAAGTCAATTGGGTCAACTTAGTATTCTAATTGATACTTTCTAACATTTTAGTGTCGACTGGGCTAACTTAGTATTCCAATTGATACTTATTATTAACAATTAACAATATAGAGTCAATTGAGACAAACTATCAGCTAAACTTAAATAAAGGTCTAGGTTTAGATCCACCTATATAAACACATTTATTTCATAATTTATTAAAATAAGAGAAGAATTAATATATATTATGCATATGTTTATCCACCATTCTACTTGAGTAGTAATCTTAGGGTTTCATACTTTCTTTAAAGATACAAATCTTATCTTATAGATAATTATTTTAGATGCATTGATAGCTTGTGTAGCCTAGATATGATTTATTCTTATCATAATTACATACCATAACCACCTATTGTAAATCCCCTTGGCCAAGGGAGATATTGAGTCTTGATGGGTTCATCTTAAAAGGTAAGTATTCTTAACTTTATTCCTCTATAAAAGTAGATAAAAATGCATTTATACTTCTCTTCCATGGATTAGGATTTCGTATACATTGATGTGAGTATATGTATTCTATTAATATTTAATTTTGATGTTTATTACCCCTACTTTGTGCCATAAGCTTTGGTGAGCACTAGATTAGACTTTTACTTTACTTGGTATTAGTTTAGTGAATATGAAAACATAGGACCTAGTTAGGGTTATTACATAGTTTTGCTTGATTGGAGGCTTAAAAACTCTCGCTACTGAATTTATTATAGTAAGAGATCCATTGGATAGGTTTAGTGGATCCATATTGGTCATGAAATTCATTATCTAATGTATCCCCAATTGGAGGTTTAAGTAGGATTTATCTTCTCTGATCTAGGATTAATTTATAGATCTATTGCATTTCTCATTACATACATTTTGGTGAACCCACTATGAATATAAAAATTTGTAGGTTTTATTTCACACTATCATTTTTATCATCTTATTATATTTTTACATATTTTTAGTACTATATCAAACCTATATGTATAGTTTTAATAGTTTATGCACATGTTTAACACATAGTCATATCAAAGTGACTCCATTATTTTTATGTAGGTCTTCTCCAAACATAGGTAAATGGATTTATGTAGTCTACACAATATTATTATTTAGTCATATTCTACCAACTAAGTTTACCTAGTTGACTCTATTTTTAGTGCTTCTTTTTGGTAGTCAGGTTCTATTAACTACGTCGACCTAGTTGACTTAGTTTTTAGTATTTCTTTTTGGAAGTTAGGTTCTAAAAACTAAGTGAAATTAATTTAATTATTTTATATTATTTATTTTTTTATGTCATGTTCTAAAAAATAATTTGACCTAGTTGACTTAATTTATAGTATTTATTTTTAGCATACAGGGTTTTATAAATTATGTCAATCTAGTTGACCTGGTTGATAAAACTTTTAACAAAATTTTAGCATCACAACATAAATTTTTTAAATATTACCCATGTTCAAGCCCAAAAATGTTCCTCTATTTCCCCTCTCTATAATTTTAGTACTTTCTTTCATTTTTTTTCCACAAGTTAGTAGTCTTTAAAACCACAACCCTACAACTAACTAGGTCGACCTGTTTGACTTAGTTCTGTAGTTTGTATTCTATCTAAAATACATAGTCGCTATTATTAAATACATTAATTATACATAATAGTAGTGACCCATTAAAATCTATTATATATTGTTTTCATATAGTGTCATCTTAACTGACTCTATACTATTATAAATATGGAAATTAACAACTATTTGCTAGTAATTAATTCACGCTTTCATTTTCAACTATTTGCATGCTTAGAGTAACTCACATGATATAAATATGTGGTTTTTAAAATTAACATATAGTTACGTTATTTTTATCTTTTGCACACACTACTAAATCACACAATATTCAAAATGCATTTAACAATTATCTTCCTAAGGCCTACCTACTTGTATTTCATCACTAAGGGGGAAGTCAACTTGCTTTTATGGACAAGTATAAATACATGGTTAATGGTATATATTGTCAAATCACCCAAAACCATTATCTCTTTAGGATTTTTAAGTTAGGGGGTAGGTCCAAATACCAAGATAGTACCATTGCAAATATAGATCAATTTCAGCCTAAACTACCTGAAACCAACCTTAGATTATTTTTTAATTCCTTATTATAGCCAAATATCTATCACATTAATTAAAAAATTTATTATAACTTAACAATACTTATGAATGACCACTTATCTATATTTTAATTTCAAGTTGGTTTTTTCTCTCTAATCATTGGAATCTATATTTCAAAACTTATGTTAGCTAGTGTTGGTGTAAGATTTGTGTTTTGTACTCCAGTCAGACCAACCATATTAATCTAATTGATTTTATGCTTGATTTCATATGCTTATAAATAATATTTCCTATTTTCATAATAGTTTCATCTGTGTTGACATAGTCTCTCACTAATTGATTCATATTTTTTGCTTGCAGTACATAGTCAACCTGTTCGACTTTGTATTCTTGTTATTTAATCAAAAGTTACTCTCTATAGTATTAAGTCAACCCAATTGACTTAGTACCTCTGGGATGACCTTTTTATTTATTGTCTAATTTTTTATTCACCTAGATCCCTAATTCGAAGCATTACTAAGTTGACTGAATCAACTTAGTACCTATGGGCTAACCTTGTTCTATGATTGGTCAATTCTATCTTCCTTTTGTATATTGTCTAAATAGTACACTATCGACTCTACACACCTTGGCTAATACTATTTTATGTGGTTATATAGTATTATTTCATAATGATGTCATATTTTCAACCTCCACTTAGTTAATAAAATTTCATAATTAAGAATTTAGATCAAACCCTCACTTATTTTATTACTTTAGATGAAACTATTCAATTTATTCCTTCATCTTTTCCTAATCTAGAACCAATCATTACGTAATGTAATACAAATGAGGTCCTTCATCCTATTCCTTCTCTAACTACCAATGATGGGAATCCTTTTGTTACACCCATAATAAGAGAACCTAGCATTATCACTTCCTAAATCAACATGGTTGAAATCAATTCAACTGATGATCTAGATGATTCCTAATTATTTAGAGACCTTGATGATAATACCATTTACACACCTAAAAATAATGGTATATTTACCAAGCTTCCTTATTATTATACCACAATTATGATAGTTAACACTAATTTTGTTCCCAATACAAATGTTTAAAATCTTCCACCCAATAATCCCTCTCCTACCAACACTAATACCCCACATTCAAATATTAATATACAAATTGACACAACTAAAATTATTTCACACATAGTTTAATAAATGAAAATCATGTAAGAAAATAATCATTCCCAAATGATATGAATTCAAAAATATTTATTACACATGACTAGTGAACCACCTCAAATCATCATGTCTCAACCAGATCATAATTTTCCCCCCTTCTCTTAGATATGCCAATGGGAATACCATCCCTCAACCTGCTTTACATAATAAAACTCTTCAACATCTTCAATATGAACCTTTAGCTCCATTCATTTTATCCATAGATATTGGAAACATTTTTCCAACTATCACATGATGAGACTAAGGACCCTACTATCATTCTTAAGTATTTTGGTAATCTTTATAAGGAATGGGTCTAAACTAACACCTTTGCTACTACCAAGATCTTAGACAAAACCTTTGTTGTTGATTTACTTTAATGATACAACCAACTTCCTTATATTCCATCTCACAACTAGAGGATTTAGTTAATGCTCTAGTTAAGGAATTCCAACATGATGACCTTCTTGAAAATCACCTTAGCCATTTTATCAATGCCAAGAAACTTCCTAATGAATCTACTCACACTTTCATAAAATGATGAAATTATCTAGCTCACAAAGTGGACCATAACATGAATGATGGTACTCTTTTAAAACTATTTTTTACTAATCTTAAATCTCCCCTTTAGTACAAAGTTTGAATATTTTCCCCTAAAACTTTAAAAAAATCCTTAGACCAAGAAAAAAGGCAAGACTTTTTTATGACTCAATTTGAAACACCTCAAACAAATACCAAATAACCTTTCCAATAATTTTCTCATAAAATTGACTCATTAAAGCCTCCAAACCTCAAAATGAAACATCCAATTCAGCCAATTTTAATGCAAGCCACCCTCCCTTGACTTTAGACCAATTTAAGAAGAAATTGCCACCATCTAAACCTATGAGCTTTGATACTTCTAAACCTCCTCCAAAATGGTACAATCTTGATAAATTTTATGGGTGGCATGATACTATAGGTCATTATCATGTGTCTTATTATTATCTTCATTGATTTCTTCTTGTTTCCTTGCTTGGTCCACATTTAAATCTTGATACTCTAACAAAACAATGCTATCCATACTATCTTTAAGCATCTCAAATTCAATTTAAAGAACCAAAATCACATCAACATTAACTAAATAATGAACAAAAAAAATTATCCCATACCTACACCTCATCCATTAATGTTTTTCAAACCACAACTGATCCTTATTCCTACACTAATAAGGAAAGGATATCTAACATGAATAAATATAAACATATCATTGCATACATTGACATAAACATCTTAGGTCACATCAACCAAATGAGTACCTAGTTAAAATTCCTAATCCAAAGCATATCATACATGGTCCTCTTTTACCTCTTCATACCTCTCCTACACATGTTATTTTAAATTCAACATCCTTAAAATCTAACAAAAAAACACATTTACCTATCTCCAAATATACCTACCAACCTAATGCAAATCATTTTAATGGTTCAATTTTACCTCAATCCACCTCACATGTTGGGGAATCTTGCAATTCCCATCCACATATCACTTTAGACCTTGGGGCATATTGTGATGCCCATCCCTACATCCACTCACCCACTTGGGCATCTCATGATGCCCATTCTTATTCTAAAATGCATAATAACAAACAAATTCATCTTTAAAAAACTTTTCAAAGACATATATTCTTGTATTTCACATGTTCATCTTTGATATAGATGTTAGCATAGATTTTACTTTTTATTTTTTGTCTCATGTTTCTTTGTTTTTGGGCATTTTACTTCTTTTAGTTTCACTTTACTAGCATCACTTTTGCCTTTGGGTTATTTGGTTTTATTACACATTACATTTGGCATTTATTTTTATTTTGGTTCTTATATAACTTTTTCATTTTTGCCATTTTATGTCATTATTTAGCTTAATAGCTTTATGATTATTTTCCCCCATTATTTGGCATTCACCTCATTGGTGTTCACTTGTGAGTTTCAGTGTAAGACCATGGATAAGATCAGGATCTCCTCATAAATTATCACATTAAAGTATCTTTAAATCAATTTTTAGGATGACAAATGCTTTAATTAGTGCTTCTATTAGATCTATTGTATATTAGTATGGCTTCTTAGTGACATGACTATCATAAGCATAGCCATGTCCCTTTTATAGCATTATTTTACCTTTTTATGATCAGCTACAATCATATTCATCATTTTATCACTAATTACATAGATGGATCTCTCATGATCCCCATATTTCCCTTATTTCCTTTCATTTGAGGCTCACATTGGTCAATTTAGAGATTACACACTTACTTGTGTCAAGTCTAGGAGTCTTTAGATACCTTGGTCTTGATGTCCTTTTCTCTAGTGACCAAGTGTAATCTCTCTTATGTTTTTCACCTATTTCATTCATGTTTAGTTATACAAATCCATATGGAATAGGAGGAATAGAAAAATCCAAAACAAGTTAAAATCTAAATCATAAAATACAAACAAAAGGCAATGATTAAAGGTTAAAAATAATATTAAAAGTTAGATCACACCAAAATATGTGATATATATTTGGTACATCTCCTATATTAGTCAAATCTCAAACTCCATATATGGACTCATGATAGAGTCGAGGTCCATTGGGGTGTGGTAGGCTAGTAGACTGGGTAGGAGGTCTCATTATATCACATACTATCTAGTGCCACCTACTTTCTCATGTAAGTACCTAATCTACATAGTATTGTGACATATCTGTAAAGGGTCTTGAGGAATGGGGAACATGCTATGGAAAGGTAGGTCCATTTTAATTTTCATGCATATAGCCTTCATTATTTAATTTGTGTACTTTAATTTTTATCCTAAGGTTTGTGTTCATTATTCAAAGTGTCCTAAGTCCTTGGTGTTGATAGTTATTATCCCTTTTCACTTGCTTGGTGTGTATAATTCTTGATAAGGATGTTAACATAACCCATGTATCACCTCAAAATCCTTATTTACATCATATTCTAATGATATTCCCTTTATTGGTTATTGATTTTCGCTGATCACATCCTTGATCACTTATACCTACTTATGCCTCTTAGTTTATAGTTTTTGAGTTTCATTGTAAGACCTTGGATAGGACTAGTCTTTCCCCACAAACACCCTTACACCATTTTATTACCACACTATCTCATTTTCATACTAGTCATGTCATTAGGTGGTTGTGTTTTCTTACATTGCAATCAGAACAAGCACTAAGTTTGAGTTTTCAACCTTTAGATATTTTTATTTTCATCTATCTATCATGTTCATGTTTTATTTTTGTGGACTTGACTTATCTTATATATGACATTTTACATTCTTACATGTTTCTCTTTATGTATGACTTGTTCATGTTTGTCTTACATCTTTACTTACATTTCATTTTCATTTATTTATTCTTTCTTGACCTTCATTTTACATACTTGTATTACATCTTGATTTAAATTTCATTTTCAATCATTTGTGATTTCTTTATGTTTGATTTGACATTCTTCTCTTACATGGGGTTAATTTTAAATTACTTACATATTTTTGTTAGATTTTTATTGCATTGATATTTCAGTTATCATTCATATTTTACGTACTTCCTAACATGATTTAGTATGTCCTACATTAGTTTTTTCCATTTTGTTTTACATGCATTCCAATGTGATTTAGTGTGTTCTACAATCAATTGTCCTTCATTTATCATCATTTTTCATTTACATAATCAATATTTTGGTTATAACCTTGCCTTAACAATCATAATTTTCAACTTTTTCTAAGTAATTCATTACTAATTTAATCATCCTACGTACACACACATTACTTCTATTATTAGTTTCATATCCCTAGGGTTTCTCAAATGTAGGTATTACACTCTCCATGATCAAGACTAGGATGTTTTCATGAAATCATTTAGTGTAAATTTAATTTAAGGTATGTATATGGTATTTTAAGTTACATTCATTTCATTTTAGCATTACTTTATGTATGCCATTTTTTAGTTATCAATTTCATCTGTTGTTATGTTCTTTCTCGAAGCACCATCCCTTATTACACTCACGTGACATGTGATGAGATTTGAGTCTAGCATATGTATACACACAATATTTTTATTAACTTTACCATTTAGTAACACTTTATATCTTGAAATAACTTGTTGAATTTCAATCTCTTTGAGTGCACACCTTAAAGGGTGTACTGAGAAAGGGGTGGGTAGAACATTGGTTCTCTAAAAGATTATTTTGGATTTGTATCATTTCTACCATTTTAAAAACCACTTTCTATCAACACAACCTTCTCCTATGTACTTACCTAAGCCTTGTCTCTTCTCTTGCACTCTTCTCTAGTCTTTTTTGCCTTTATTAGCCCTTCTTAAGCCTAAACCCTTTTTTAATAGTTTACAATATAGATTCGGATAGGATGAATTATTATTATTATTATTATTGATACTTTTTATTATCAATTAATAATATATATTTGACTAGGCCAAATTAATATTCTAATTGATACTTGTTAACAATACATAGTCAATTAGGCCAACTCTATCAGCTAAACTTTCAAAAAGGTCTAGGGTTAGATCCACCTATATAAACACATCCATTTTTTCATTTATTAAAATAAGAGGAGAATTAAGATATATTATGCATCTACTTATCCACCATTCTACTTGAGGAACAAGATTAGGGTTTCATACTTTCTTTGGAGATATGGATCTTGTCTTATAGAGAAGTCTTTGTGATGTATTGATATGTTATGTAGCCATATATGATTTATCCTTGTCATCCTTAAAATACAAAAAAAACCTCTTGTGAATCACCTTGGCCAAGGGAGATATTGAGGCTCAGTGGGTTCATCTTCAAAGGTAAGTATTGCTAACTTTGTTCCTCCTTTGTAAGAGTAGATAAATATGCATTTATACTTCTCTTCCATGCATTAGGATTTTTTATACATTTATGTGAGTATATGACTTCTATGCATCTTTAATTTTGATGTTTATTACCACCTTTTTGTGTCACAAGATTTAGTGATCATTAGATTATGCTTTTACTTTACTTGTTATTAGTTTAGTGAATATGGAAACATAGGACCTAGTTAGGATTATTACATAGTTTTTGTTGACTAAAAGCTTTGAAACCCTCCTTAGTGAATTTATTATGGTAATATATCCTTTGTCTAGGTCTAGTGGATCCATCTTGGTCATGACCTTTAATATATAATGTATCCCTAATCATAAGTGTAAGTAGGATTACTCTTCTCTGAGCTAGGATTGATTTATAGATCTATTGTATTTCTCATTGTATACAACATGTATCTTTTTATTATGAATATTTTTGAGTGTGTCATCATAATGAAATAATGTCCTTCTAATGATGTATTGTATTTTTTATAGTATTTTTTAATGGTATGTCACTTTATTCCATTTTTTGGAAAAACCATTTTAAAGACCCCTTTTTTAGGAGACCCCTTTTTGACATATCCTCATTTGGAAGAATCATTTTTAAATGTGGCTATTAAATGAAAATTTAAAATAAAAAATAAATCTCAATCATAAAAAATAAAATATATATATCTTAAATTACCTATGGTTGTCCTTATTCATGGTCTTGTTATGTGTCCTAAGATGAGAAACACACATAATTAAATCTAGAGTATTATACAAGTTAATTAAGAGTACTATTTTTATTACTTTGTTTCCTAAAAAAGTTTTCATTTTCTATTTTTCAACCTTTTCACTATTTTTTTATTTTTACCTTTTTTGGGAAAGAGGATCAACATTTACTATTTTTCAATCCTCTTCCTATATTGAATTAAAAGTCTCATGTTTGGTTATGATGGAAGAATAAGGATCTTCCATAAAAACCAAATTATACTTGAGATTGAATCTACTTTTAGAACTCCTCATTACTAGGAGGTTGATGATATATCCTCAATCTATGTCTATTTACTAAAAGTGTATTCCAATTACCATCAATTGGTAGAAATTAAATATATCCATTATCAAAATCTTTTCAACTTGGTAAGGACCTAACCATCTAGTTCATAGTTTACCTTTTAAATTTTTTAATTTTGAATCAAATAATAAGGAAAAATATCCTTATTTAAATTTCCTTTTCTTGATGTGATAGTCATGCCATGCCTTCCTCTAATATTTAAGAAGATTTATCTAATGCAATGCCTCAAGTCTCATCTCATCTATTTCATTCAATTAAATAATCTTTCCTTTTGTGTTTATATTAGGTCCATGCCTACCTCCATTGTTGTTCTTGATTTCTAAAACTCAAAATCAAATGAAAGTAATGAATTTTTTATCTATACATATTCATATGGAGAAAATATCATGGTGGACTTCCATGTTGTGTTGAAGGTCAAAATTTATTTAGGTAGCTTATTTTCCTAATATTTTCTATTGATGTCTACTATCTTTGACAAGATGTTCTATAATTCTCTATTGGTGGATTTAACTTGACCATTGGCTTGAGTGGGATAAGGTGATTAGTTCCTATGGGTGATCTGATTGTGTTATATAAATGCTTTGATCATATTAGATGAAAATTAAGGTACTTGATCTAAAATTATTACTATTTATTCCCTAAAACATTATAATATCATGTAGAACAATAAATCAAAAAAAAATTCTTCATGATCAAATGATAAGTTCTCAATTTCTACCGATTTTTTGACATTAAGTGCATACTAAGATGTACTCTTTTCCTTTAGATGGTGGATCAATGGGACACATGAAATATAGCTCCCATTTATCAAAAGGTGTTAAAACCACTTGAATATGGAGGGGAATTTCATTAGATAGTGTAGGTTTCCCCATACTTTCACAAGGATAACATTTCCAAACATAACACTTTACATTCCTATAAAACAAAGGCCAATAGTATCCAACCCTAAATATCTTATGAATAATCCTTTTGATTGAATAATGACCTCCTCATATCTCAACATGTAAAGATATTTATATTTCATATATCTCATCTCATAAACACCTACAAAGTATCAAATTAGATCCACATTTGAATAATACACTATTTAACAATTTATAGTAGCACTATTTTTTATTAAACATTTCCATTATTTATGAATGATTCATAAGGAAAATTATCCATGGATAGATAATTATCCATATCAAAAAAAAATGGTGAGTGAGATAAAAATATGAATAAATCTTCATCTAAAAAATTATCCTCCATTGGCTCATCTTCTCCTAAAATATTCAATCTTGATAACAAGTCAAAAACTACATTATTTTTATTGGCTTGTCAAAAAATACATTATTTTTTAATAGAATTATAATAATAGTAGTAACCATATAATGATCCTAATTATTAAGGCCAAATGATATGTATAAATTAATATTTTTTATTTAGTGATGTAGTGATGATTTTTTTTCATAGCATAAATGATAGTAAGGAACTCCTTTTCAATAGTCATATAATTAATTTCAGTAGTAATTAAATTCTTACTAAGGAAATAGATAACATACATCTTACCTTATTCATATTTTTCCCAAGAACTCCCCCATAGAATTATTAAGGGAATTTTTGTGTATGTGAAAGGGTTTCTCCCAATTGGGACCTCTAAAGACTGAAGTAGAAATTAAATTTTATTTTATTATCTTAAAACCCTATTAATATTTGACAGTCCATACAAATTCACTATCCTTGGTTAGTAAGGAAAACATGTTCAATAATCTTATTAAAATATTCAATAAAATTCCTATAATATTATAAATGACCTATATAAATCTTGATATCAATTAGGTTATTAGGTGCCGGAAACTATGAAATGAATTGAATATTTTTAAGGTCAACCTATATTCCTTGGGATGAGATATGATGACCTAAGATAATTTCTTTATCTACCATCATCAAACAATTTTCACGACTTAAGGATAAATGATGATGTTTACACTTGGTAAAAAAATTATCTATATTAATTAATGCTTTATCAAAATAGTCCCCATGCATTATAAAATCATCCATGTATACTTCAACACTCTCAATAGTAAGATTAACAAATATAGTAAGGACTACTCTCTGAAATATGGTTAGTGCATTGCATAAGCCAAAGGGTAATAATTTATATGAAAACATCCTTAAGTGACATGTGAAAGTGGTTTTATATTAGTCTTAAAGAGTTAATCTAATTTGATTATACCCAATAAATCTATCAAAGAAGGAAACATGCTTCTTTCTAGCTAGATTGTCTAAGACTTGGTCTATGAAGGGCAAGAGAAAATAGTCTTTCATAGTTTCTTTGCTAAGTTCCCTATAATGTATACACATTATCCATTTGTCATGTTTATTAAGTATTATTAATAGTGGTGAGACCCATTTCCTATCTTAGATTGGATATATTAATCATACCTATAATAGTTTTTTCTATTTTAGTTTTGACCATGTCTCTTAGTGTTGGATTTATCCTTCTTTGAGGTTGTCTAACTGGTTTAATGTTTTAAATTTATATGTGATGGATGCATATAATTGGATGGATGAATTTTTGACATTTTTACCTCCTAGGCTAAATGTCAACACCTACAATCAAAAACTTCCCCATTACACCCACCAAAGCTTGCCTATGGTGATATTTTTGCATGGTAGTGTCTTTTTTGGTTTAATCCTCTTTATTATTTTTCAAGGTGTCAATATATGTGCTATAACTTATTTGAAGGGTCCCCATGTCATAACTATTTTATTCCTTTAGAGGATGTGTAAATCTCTCATGATGTTAATTGAAGTTATTGGAAGGGAGTCAAATGTCTCATGAAGTCTAGAAGGTTTTTTAAGCATTGTTTGATAGGATTAAGGATCTTTACCAAAAGTTAAGGTAGTTTGACAAGATTAAGGTTGTTATTTCTCATAGTTTTAAGACTTTTTAATCCTTTTAAATAAGAGATAGATTTAAAAAAATTATATAAGTGTGTTCAATCTTTTTTTTAAGTCATGACATGAGGTATAAGATGTATATAAGGCCATTTTCTATGACATACCCATCCAAATTAGTTTCAACATTGTTTCACCTTTGAAAAGCATCAAAAGACCCTTAAGCACCTCACATGAGTCATTTGAATTATCAAATTTGTAAAATTGGTATTTTAATGTTAAATTTTATTAGGAATGGCCTCAAAATAATCTTATATCCATCATAAATCCATCATAAGATGGTTACATATACATAAAGGTCCATTTTAAAGGTCAAATCCATTTCCCACTCATCAAATGGGCCCACATGTGGGAAGGTGTGTCTCTTCAACTCCCCCTAACCATAATAATTTTTTTTAAATGTCATTTGACTTATATTTCCCCATTCTACCCACCAATGGTGTCATTAGGCCTAAAACTTGAAGAAATGCAATAAGATGGGGTGTTTACAAGTGTTTTATAAGTTATACAAATCTGTACAGTCAGGTCCATATAGAGAGGGGTCATAAATTTCACATATATTTCATGTCAAGTACCTCATATTATTTTATAGTTTAAAAGATGAAAAATAGGCCCAAAGCTAACCTCTTCATTCCATCATCCTCCTTGGCAGTCCAGAAAAGCTTTCAAGTTTTTGATTAATCCATGTAAGAGAGAGAAAGTGAATATCCAAGAATTTATGAAGAGGAATGGGGTATATTGACTTATACATTGTTTTAATTGGTATATAGTTTCATGTTATATGCTTTATGAACAAAAAAATAATAATCTGGGCAGTCAAATTATCTTTATCATCTATGTAGGGGTCAAAGTTTCATCATTTTTGGTACATTCATAAAATGGTTTATAAAATTTATGTTTTTATGTGTGTTCCAGTGGTCCTAAAGGTCATTACATGGTATTATTCCACTCCTATTTCACACTCATTAACCTTAAGATAAATAAAATCTTCAAGGTATCACTTATGCAAGCTGTAGATAATGTTCTTTTTGTCATAGAATCTTCAAGGCATGTGAATGGAAGTGTTTATTATTTTTTAGTATTGAATGATGAGTTACTTAAATAAATTTAATTTTATATACCTATCATAATTATTTTATCCATCTAATGACCATACAACCCCTTCAATACCTCTCTCTAATGATGACTATCATGATGATGTGTGACCTCCTTTGTAAGTAAAGAGCAGGGTATTTATAGGAAGCCATTATGTTTCTTCAAATATACACATGATTCCAGTGTGATAGTAATTATAATACCTTATACCCCTCACTACATCTTCCTCACTTGCCTATACTCAATTCCCATCCTCATCCTTAGTATGTTATGTAAAGATAAGCCCTAACCTATCACCTACAAGCCTATTGTGCAAACTAAACACATGAAATGTTGATTGTTGGATGAATTCTTAAGGAAATTCAGGACTATAGAGACTCATAAGGACATAGGAAGAGGTATGTGATGGAATAATTAGGTTAAGACATGATCATCACCATCATAACACCTCAAAATAAGATTTAGACAAGATTCTCATTGAGTGCACACACAAGATTATGACTAAAGGCTAGATGTGTTAATGGTTTAATGGGTTTTAAGAGTTTATAAGGTTAGAAGGAATGGTATAAATAATCCAATATTTTTATTCCATTCAAACACCAAATCCTCTCTTAGATGAGTATTCATAGTCTAGGCCTAAAACCCGAACCTACAAGCTTGATTATAAGAATAGGGAAAATTAGACATAGAAACTAATTCTAATAGGCCATGAGAGTGTAGGAAATGAAAATAGATTGAAAAACTCCATGGAAATTAGGTTAAAACTAATGAGTTTCTATGAATCCTTCAAATAGGATAATCTCATCTTACATAAAGTCAAAGATAAAATATGTCTTATAGAATAGTTGTGAGGAGACAAAACTGTAGCTATAAAAGTGAGTGGAAAATGTTTGGGTAAGTGGCTAGATGGCTTTATGCACAAAAAAAATTCTTGTACATCACAATTTTAATGGTTTAAATGGGACTCAATTTTCAAAAAAAATAAAATAATGCATGTTTTTCCATTTAGGCAAACCTCATTCACCACCTACAGTCAAAGTTATGAGAAGAAGAACTATTGTCTTCAACTTTACATAAGAAGTGAATGTGAGTAAAAAAGAGAATAAAACTTATTTCCTATAAAAATTAAATAAAAATTAAATTATTTTATCCTAAAATATATAAAAAAAGTATTAGGTCTAGATTAGTGGACTTAGTTAGGCCTAAACAAGACAATTACAGTCAAAGTTAAAGAAGAGGAGTCAAAGTGTGAAACTCTATATGGGGATGAAGTGAATAATGGTTAGAGGCATAATAAATTATCTCTAAATGGTTTTCAATATTTATTTATTCTTTTATCCCTTGAATTCAATAAAGAGCCTTGATAGGCTAGTTAGACCCATCAAGCTTAAAAAGATAGTCTCTAGCGAGTAGGCATATTAGAGAGGAGATGTCCGGATCTTACATAAAGGTGAAATAAAATATTGGAGATAGGATATCTATATTTTTTTAGGTGATATAAATGCTTCCCATTTAAATTTTTTATACTCTTAAGATATAAAGACCTAATGGCCCAAATAGGCCTATTGGGCCTAAATAGGCCTAAACAGGCCTATGCATATGAAATAAGGACATCTGCACACTCAAAAGGTTTGATGGAATTCTAAATACATACAAGGAGGAGTTAAAAATAAATATTAGGGTATCCATGATGATATGATACTCAAGATGTGGTGGGAAAGAACTTAGTCAAGTCATTAGGGCTATGTAAACCCATCCACTCATAAACCTTAGGTCCTTTCAAAAAGGTATATAGAGGTTAGAGTTGAGAGGAGGATAACTCTAAGGAATTTTACCAACCTCTTAGGGAATATTAACTGAGTTAATATTCTCATAAACATGATGGAAATAGAGAGGATACTACCAAGATCTATAACACCTATCATCAAGCACTCATACCAGGTAATGGCCTATTAGGCAGACTTATATATCATGAGAAAGGAGACTAAGATGGACCTTGGGAAGGTGGAGACAAATGAAAAGGTTTGGATTAGGTGTTAAAAGTGTGACATGATTATGTGGATACCATAAAATAACTTGCATGAGACTTAAACCCTTGGGACTCAGTTTAAGTCATTAGGCCTAGAGCAATTCTTAAGGCTCTAATCCCACCACCACCTTGGGGTATATCTAGATTTCCATATCAAATTTATGGCCATGAAGAGGTATGGGAATATAGTACAAGAATTGATTGAGATATTTAAAGAAATGGAATGAAAAGAAAGGCCTTAGTCTTAGCACCTTCTCAAACTTGATTTCCTTGAACAACCATGTCAAGTGGCCACTTTCAACACTCATACCTTCCATCACAAAAGGAGTCAGACCTAAGGATATTATTGTAATTTTGTAAATCCTATGGACTCAAGATATATAAAGGAGAGAGTGGGTTTAAGGGGCCCATATTTATGAATCATCACTAAGACTGCAACTAGGCTCAAAACATTTGAAAAGAGCTCAAAGTCTGACATCTTGCACTCATATATCATTGTACAAGCTACATGAGAACAAGATAATTTTAGGGGTTTTATGGGGTTCTATGGGATCAACATCCATGGCCATAATTTTGGGATTGGAGGTCTATACTTTATGAACCATTATTAATATGGTAGACCTTCAAAACCTTGTTTAAACCCTAACAGATACCCAATTTGGGAAAAATTGATATATTTGTAATCAAACACCTTGAAATGACTTGGTAAAAACTTGTATCATGTAGTAAACTTATAAAATATGGCATACATGGTACTAAGCTATATTAATAGGTGCATAAACCTCCTAAAAATCATGTTTTTGATGGTTTTTATGATGTTTGTAGGGTAAAACGTTATTTGTAAGGTTTCCAATAATTAGATGGGCTGGTATGAGACTTGTTTGACCTTTTTAAATTAGACATTATTCACAACTCTTCCTGAGATGCTTCTCCAATTCCTCACCAAACATGCATTCCAAAAAAGCTATAAAAGAAGACCTAGTCACCTAAATAGGGCAAAATTGTAGGTGTGTACTATTGGTTAAGCAAATGTCATGATGTATTATGATAATTCAAGTCTAATCCATTATAAAACACCTATTATTAAGGGTTTATATAGGTTTCATGTCCATTCAAGCATAAATAATCAAGTAACTATCCCTAGTGGCCTAGTAGGCCTACTTGGTTAATAAGAATAAAAGTAGGTTGGCATGGGAGGCTACTGAAGTTGGTCATGAGATTTTATTACACCATGTAAATAATTCTTAAGGGATAACATGGCACTTCTCCATGGTCATTATGAAGGAAAGGGTAGTTTTGTAACCTAGTCAACATGCAAAGAAGAGGGTGGCCTACTTAGTAACTCATGATGGCCTAATTGAATCTATTTAATGTCTTGTAACTTTCATGAGAAGAGGGTTATTAACAATATTTAGGCATGTAAATGCTTTGAAATAGGACAACCAAATCTAACCTAGCCTCCACCACTCCACATCAATGCTTAAAGGGCCCATTGAATACCACCAATACATGAATAGACATATGAGGACTATTATGACTAGTGTAGCTATTGTGTGAATGGACTATGGTCATTTATGTCCTCTTATCTTCATCACCATGCTAATTTACCTATCTTTATCTTCTCACTATTCTATATATTAAGCCTCTTAGGTCATTTTACACATCTCTCACTTGTATGAGGAAACTCTACCTAGATTTGTTTCTTGTAGACCTCTTGAATTGAGTAATGAACTATTTTATTTTCTTCAATACTAATATAGTGTGTATATGCTTGTTTTGATATGCATAAGTGGTAGAATTTATCCCTTTGAAGGTACCTACTACATCTAGATGTTAGTAGGTTATTTTTTGAAGGTCATATGATATGTCAAAGGCTAGTGACTATACTTGAAGTGTAACTTGGTTGGAGGTATCTCAAGACATGCCTCTCATCCATCACCTCCAAGTTGTAACCATCTACCATGATATTCATATGAAACACTATTGCATAGAAGCCTTGGAGAGAGAGTTTTTTAGTTCAAGTTTGGTTCATTAGTTTTGTTGAAGGTCAAATTGAGTGGATGAATGATATTGGTGCATCACCTCCAGTAGTACAAGTTTCCAATTATACATTCCTTCTATCTTTTTTCACCCCAATCAGTAGGTCTTAGTGATTTTGAGCCATAATAGATGCATCAGGGGAGATATCCCCATAAACTAGAGGTCTAGACCAATAATAAGTCACCCAAAGCCTTGGTTTATTCCCATGTTAACCCAAACTTGGATGTAGGCCTAAAAAACCTCCTCCTAGGGTGTAGTTTGGAGAGTTAACATGTGGCATGTCCAATGGGACCAGATTCAAGCAATTAGAACACTTGATTTTATCACTTAGTCATCTCAGAGAGATTCAAGCACCTCAATAGTAGATTTGTTGTCATATTTCATTTTGAGAGACATCATAAGGTCATCATTTCATGGGTAATAACAAATATTATTTGTATTTTACTTTGATTTATAGTTGTATCATGATGTGTAATGGCTGAAAACAAATTATACTTATACCACACACCTCATTATTAGTATCCCTATGACCCCTATCAACACTATATTGACCCATATCAACCATACACTTCTTTATACTTCTCTCTTTCTATCCCAACCCAACCTCATTATCAACCTATTATTCCTTATAGTCAGCCCAAGAAAAGTGATGATGATTTGAGCTTAGCATTTGAGAAAATAAATGAGGAAATGGATAGATTGAAATAATGTCTTAGGTAGTAAAAGAAATTTGAACATAAGGACATTATCCATTAATAAAATGTCCTTGAAAACCAAGATCATCCAACCAAGGTAATCACCCCTTCTCCTTTCCTTACCTTTATGATTATTGGAGACTCCTTGGTCCATAATTTCTTGTTTGATGATAAATTAAACAATTGATTTATTCCTAAGCTAGTAGATGATAGTTTGAATTTGATATATAAACCTACTTCCAAATTTGAGTTGAAATGGAATGGATCATCTAAAAGGACATTTAGCTTGATCAAAGACCTAGAACTTACCTTTCATGCTTACCCCAAGCTCTCAATTACATAATACATTATTGTTGTAGATTTACCAACTTATTTTGCTCTATGTTTGTATAATGAATTTATGGCCAAGATTTGAGGGTAATTATCCTTTGATTTGTATTATATGGTTTGCAATATTTGGTATGATGTAAAATTCAAAATTAGATCTAGACCACTATCCAAAATTCATCTTGAGCCTTACACACAAAACACTTCAATTTCAAATTATATTCATCCTCCTACCCCTAGTCAGCCTCCTTATGTCCTAGATCCCCTTTAAGGTCCACCCATTATTTCTCAAGAGCCTATGATAAATTCATCTTGGAGGACTTCTAGAATAGAACCATAGATTATGCCATGCCTATTCTTGAGAGAGAACTTTCTCCTATGCATATTCAAGATCAAGAAGAAGAGAAGTGTATGGAGGCTAGTCTAGAAGATGTCTCAAGTTTTCTAAGTTCCCCATATGTCCTTCATACTTCAGTCATTCATGATAATAAAGATATATCCAAGTTTGGAAAAGTAATTGAAGAATGGAGGAACAAGATGTAATGTCCTCAACTAATTTTCTTTCTCTATCTTTTCAACAACATCAAGATTAGCCTAACAATCTTAAGGGTCCAATTTAGAAGAGCACTCTAATAGTTGTCAATAAAGATAATTAATTATCTTTCCCTCAAACCCTCTCCTTTTGTGAAGAGGAACTAAGTGAATTTAAGGAAAATTTTGAGCATCTAAGTGTGGGGAATAATTTGTTAAGAATAATTAATGAGTTGGTAGTCCTTCAATAGCTTGAACATGTTACAACTAGAAGTGAATTTTGATAACACTTTAAAAAGGATAATTCAACCACTTATGATGAGGATATAAATATTAGTACCCTATCATCTTAGAAGATCAAATTTTAAGCATGAAGGGAAGTTTGATGATGTAGAGCAGTCACAATGGCATGATGTTCATGGTGATGAAGATGAAGCACAAATAACTTCTCTTCTAGGAGATAGTCATGAAAAAAAATTAAATGAGCCCATTGTTAAATATAAAAACATTTCAAGTAAGTTAGATGATCTTTGGTAGTAGTTATACCATGAATTCTTAGGTGAGATTGAATAACTCAGAATGACAACTTGGAATGATGGAATAGAACACCAGGTTAAGGTCTGAAGTGAAGGTAGCACTAATGGTTTAGAACTTAAAGAAGAAAATTTAGGTTTAGAAATAGAAAGACAAGATGAACTAGAGATTTAATAGATTTATGAGCTTCCATTCTCCATAGAAGATGAGGATGACCAAGTTGCAGTAGAACATGAACCTTGTTATGACTATGTGGAAGAGATAGAAATACTTGATCAACATAATGATTCACAAGTGAATGGTAATAGTGATAATGAACTCCATGTATTTTAAATTTATCATGAATATATTACCTTTTGGTAAGACTTAGGTATCTTTTGTTTAAGTTTAGATAATACACCTCTAACCTATCAAAAGCTTGAGAAGGGTCTTAAAGAGAACATTATGGTAGTTGATCCTTTTGAGTCTCATAAGTAGAATCAAGGAGAGCCTAATGACATGTGGAAATATTACTTGGACATGTTTCATAAGTTTGAATAATTTGAGAGGAAAATGTATCAAGAGAAACAAGATAAATTTGTTGATGAAGAATGCAAGGTTGATAGTGAGACACTATGTTTTGAGGATCATATTCAAGTGTTTCAATTACAAGGTCCAACAAAGTATGATGAACATGACAGCTGATTTTGAAAACCCAATTGAAATAGAGGTTATGGTTACTTTCCATATTAGTAAAGATGTGATTAGATTGATATCCCCTTGCATTACCAAATGTGAACATTAGAATGAGGTAAGGGTTGAATATCAAGATGAATATGTCTAGATTGGATACATGTATGTTCATATTGATATAATTAAGGCCAAGATAAGTATAAGGATGTTTAAACAAAGAGTTGATAAATAAATTTAAAATCTTAACCAATAACCAAAACACCATCTTTGTTCACTATCAAAATATGACTTGAGAAGCTTTCCATTTCATCTAGGAGGATCAATCATAAAAATTTACTTGTATATAGTAGGTGTGTGTTTTCTTAGTTATTATGTTTAGTTTTTTCATAAGTGATTTATAGTACATGTGTGTCTCTACTTTGTGTGGGTTGTTATTATTTGAAGGAAATCAATTTTTATTATTATTCACAGGTCTTGTAGAGTGGTTATCTCAGTTTAGTCATGAATGTTATGTAGGAAGTTATGGGGTTCCCTTGACTAATAAGTCAGTCAACCCTATGATTTTCCAATAAGTGTTGACATTTTGGCCTCTTAGGCCAAACATAAAACCCTAAAATAAAAATTTTCCTTATGACACCCACCCAATCTTACACATGTTGATCTTATTGCATGGTGGTGTCTTCTTTGGTCTCATTTTGAACCTCTTTAGTCTTGTTCAAGGTGTCAATATATGTGTTAGAACTTGATTAGAGGGTCTCCATGTCATAATTATTTTAGGCCTTTAGAGGATGTGTCAAGCTATCATGATGGTCCTTGAAGTTATTATAAGGGTTTAAAATGTCTCATAAATTCTAGAATGTGGTTTAAGTATTATTTGATAAGATTAAGGATCTTTAGCAGAAGTTAAGGTAGTTTGACAAGATTAAGGTTGCTAGTTCTCATAGTTTTAATCCTATTTAATCCATTTCAAGAAGATAAAACTTTGAAAACATGATGTAAGGGTGTTAAAGCCTTTTTTGAAGCATGAAATGAGGTCTAAGATGTAAATAAGGCCATTTTATATCACATACCCATCCAAACTAGTTTCAATCATTATTTCACCTTTCAAAGGCATCAAATGACCCTCAAACACATCAATGATTCATTTACATTATAAAATTTGTAAAAGTGGTATTTTAATGTCTAATTGTATTACGAATGGCCTCTAAATAATCCCATATCCATCATAAATCCATAATAGAATGGTTTTATATGCATAAAGGTCTATTTTAGGGATCAAATCCACTTCCCACTCATTAAATGGGACCCACACATAGGAAGGTGTGTCTATTCAACTCCCCCTAACCATAATATTTTTTTTAAAATTTAATTTTAATTATATTTCCCCCATCCTACCCAACAATGGTGTCTCAAGGCTTGAAACTTGAAGAAATGCATGAAAATGGGGTGTTTGATAGGGTTTTGTAGGTTGTATGAATTCGTACAATTAGGTCCATATAGAGGGATGTTAGAAAGTTAACTCATAGTTTGTATCAAGGACATAAAATTATTTTCCAATATAAAAGATGCAAAATAGACCCAAAATTAACCTCTTCTTTCCATCATCCTCATTGGCAGTCCATAAAAGATTTTAGGTTTTTGATTAGTCGGTACATGATAGAGAAAGTGAATATCTAAGACTTTGGGTAGAGGAATGGGGTATAATTACCTCTCCATTATTATAATTTTTCTATATATTCTTTTCATATGCTCTAGGAATAAACACTAACAATTTGGGTAGTCAAATTTCCTTCTTCATCTATATAGGGGTCAAAGTTACATTAGTTTTGGTGCATTATTGAAATGGTTTTGAAAATTTATGTTTATATGTAGGTTATAAAGGTCCTTAGGGTACTTCCATGGTATTATTACACTCCTAGTTCACATTTTTGATCCTTAATAACAATAAAATATTTAAGGTATCACTTATGCAATTTACAGATATTCTTCTTCTTATTGTAGAATCTTCAAGGCATGTAAATGGACGTGTTTGGTGTTTTTTAAGATTGAATTATGAGTTAATTTAATCCACTTAAGTTTATATGCCTATCATACTCATTTAATCCATAAAATTACCAGCCAACCCATTCAAGCCTTGTCTCTAATGGTAACTGTCATGATGATATACGACTTCCTTTGTAAGTAAAGAGAAGGGTATTTGTAAGAAGCCATTAGGTTAATTAAAAGATACACATGAGTCATATGTTCTAGTAATTATGATATATTATACCCATAAATTCCTCTTCCTCACTACCATATACTCAAGACTCATCCTCATTCTTAGTCTATTATGCAAAGATAAGCCCTAACCTATCACCTACAGGCATATTGTGTAGACTAAACAAATGGAATATTGACTATTAGATGAAGTATTAAGGATATTGAGGAGTATTGAGATTCATAAAGACATATTAAGAGGTATTTTATGGATTAGTTAGGGTAAAATAGGATCAATACCATCAAAACACCTTAAAATAAGACTCAATCAAGATTCTCATTAAGTGCACACACAAGATTGTGATTGTAAGATGGAGGTGTTAATGGTGTAATGGGATTCAAGACTTCATAAGGTTAGAAGGAATGGTATAAATAATAAATTATGTTTATTAAATTTAACACAAAATCTTCTCTTAGATGAGTACTCATAGTCTATGCTTAGAACCCTATCCTCTAGGCCTGACTTTAAGAATAGGGAAAATTAAGCATAGAAACTAATTCCAAGATCCCATGAGAGTGTAGGAAATGCAAAAAGATTGAAAACATCCATGGAAATTAGGTGAAAACTAATGAGTTTGGAGGAATCATTAAATGATAATAAGCTCATCTTACACATAGTCAAATACAAACTCTATCTTATAGACCAATTATGCGAAGGCATAGTTATAGCGACAAAAGTGAGTGAAAAATGTTTGGGTAAGTGGATAGATGGTTTTATGCACACAATAATATCCTATAAATAAAAATTTTAATGTTTTAAATGGGAATAAATGTGACTAATAAAGAAAATAATGCTTACATTTTTATTTAGGCAGACCTCATTCACCACCTACAGTCAAATTTATGAGAAAAAGAACTAGTGCCTTGAACTTAGAATAAGAAGTGAATGTGAGTAAAACATAGAATTAGGACTTATTTACTATAAAACCTCAATATAAATTCAATTATTTCAACCTATAATATAGATAAATGATCTTAGGACTAGATTGGTAGACCTAGTTAGGCCTAAACAAGACAGCCATAGTCAAAGTTAAAGAAGAGGAGTCAAAGTGTGGAAATCTATAGGGGATGAAGTGAAGAATGGTTAGAGGTAACATAAATTTTATATAAATTTTTATTAGTCTCTTTTGATTATTTAAACCCTTAAATGTAATAAAGATCATTGATAGGCTAGTTAGACCCATGAAGCCTAAAAAGATAGTCTGTAATGAGCAGGCATATTGGAGAAGAGATGTTTAGATCTTACACAAAGGTGAAATGCAAAATTAGAGATAGTATATCTATCTTGTTTTATAGTTTATCTCAATTATTTAAATTAATAAATTTTATTATCTTAATAAATAAATAACCTAATGGCCCAAACAGACCTATTGGTCCTAAAAAGGTCTAAACAAGTTTATGCACATAAACTAAGGACATCTACAAAATTAGTAGGTTTGATGGAATTATAAAGACATCTGAGGGGGATTGAAAGAGACAAATCAGGGTCTTCATGATGATATGAGCCTCAAAATGAGGAAATAAATCATGAAATCAAGTCATTAGGGCTATGCAAACCCAACCACTCATAAGCCCTTGGTCCTTTAAAGTAGGTATACATACGATATAGTTGAGAGGAGAATTGGTCCAAGGAATGTTACCAACCTCTGGGGGAATATTACATGAGTTCATATCATCATAAACATTATATAAAGAGAGATGAGACCACCAAGGTCTCTAACACCTACCATCAATTACTCAAATTAGGTAATGGCCTATTAGACAGACCTAAAGATCATGAGAAAGGAGATTGAGATGGATCTTGGGTAGGTGAAGACAAATAAAAAGTTTTGGAATAGGTGGGAAAAGTGTGACATGATGATGTTGAGACCATAAACTCACTTTCAAGAGACTCAAACCCATGAGACTCAATTTATTCCATTATTCCTAAAGCCATTCTTAAGGCCTCAAACCCCACCACTACCTTGATGCATATCTAGATCTCCATATTATATTGATGGCCATAAAGAGGTGTGGGAAGATAGTATAGGACCTAAGGGAGATATTTTAAGTAGGGGAATGCAAATAAAGGTCTAACTAAATATTATAACCTTCTCAAGCTCCATTACCTTGAAAATTTATGTCAAGGGGCCACTTTAAATACTCATACATTCCATCATATGACTCAGACCTCAGGCTTTTAGGGGAAATTATGAACTCCTATAGAATCAAGATCCATTAAGGAGAGAGTGGATTTAAGGGGCCCATATTTATGAATCATGACTAAGACTACAACTAGGCTTAGAAAGCTTGAAAAGATCTCAAAATATGCCATCTTGCACTCATATCTCACTATAAAAGATACATGGGAACAATATTAGTTAAAGGGTTTTACAGGGTGTATGGGATAAACATACATGGTCATAAGTTTGGGATTGGAGGTCTATACTTTATGAACCATTTTTAATATGGTAGACATCCAAAACCCTACTTAAACCCTAGCACAAACCCAATTTGGGAAAACATGATATATTTATAATCAAACAACCTGAAATACCCTAGTAAAAACTTGGATTGCATATTAAACTAAAAGAATATTCCATCCATGTTATTAATTTCTATGGACCTCCTAAAAATCATATTTTTATAGGGTTTTATGATGTTTACATGGTATAAATTTGTTTATAAGCTTGTCAATAATTAGAGGGGGTGGTTTGAGACTTGTTTAACCTTTACAAATCACCCATTTTTCACAATTCTAACTAAAATGATTATGCAATTCCTCACCAAACAAGTAGTCTAGAAAAGCTACAAAGGGAGACCTAGTCACCTGAATAAGGTGAAATTCTAGGTATATACTATTGGTTAATAACATCATGATGTAACATGCTCATTTAGGTATAATCCATGATTAACCACCTATTATTAAGGTCTTATGTAGCTTTCATGTACATTCAAGCATAAATAGTCAAGTAAATAGGCCTAGTGGCCTAATAGGCATACTTGGTTAACAAGAAGAAATGTAGGTTGGCCTAGGAGGATGTTGAAGTGGGTTATTTACATTCATTTCACCATGTAACTATTAGCATGGATGGTTCACATTGGCTAGTGGTTTAGGGTTTTACCAAAGTAGTTTTGTTTCTAGCTATGTTCATAGTCACTTAGGAGTTAAGCTTGTTTTGGGAGTTTGTTTCTTTGGTTTGTTGTGAGAAATATTTTCACGAACCAATTTTGCTTGTGAAAAATATTTATTTACACATATTTTTATCTTTTGAAATAAATTATTTATTACATGTAAAAAAACCTATTATGCCTATTTAATAGGTAGTCCTATTACTTCTCCTAGACTAGTGGAACAAAGAGAAAATTATGAATTGTATTATTGACTTGAGGAAATAATGAAGAGACTTGTTTATGTGCATAATGTATGAGATGAATTTTATATGGTAATGGTGTGTAGGAGTGATATTTCTAGGTATGAGTTCATTTTAAACTTCCACATGGTATTAGAGAAACTTTTGTAACCATTACTCATCCTCTAAGCCCCTATGATACTATTTTAAATCTCCTATTGGGTTGTACCATTCAATTTTTGTGGTGGATTTTGTATTGTTTTTGCTTCCATTTGACCTATAGGTTATATTTTTTGAATGGATATTGAATATTTCTATTGAATCATTGGATTGATTTGATATACATTCTTATGCATTTTCTTAGATTTACTTGGAAAATAGTGAATTAACATATTCATTGATCTATTTTTTAGAACTGCTAATTATTTTATTTTTTTCAAACTATATTGGAATGTAATTAATTTATGTCTGCATAAGCACAATATTGATTCAAAATTTATAGAGGCCCATTTCTATTCAAATTTGTAAAACAAATCTAAATTACGTTTATCACCATCCAATGTGTCTTCCAAGTCATAAATTTGTATTTGGATTATAGTTTGCATTGCATTCATAGCTATGTATTTTGTACTCCATCCTTTTGCATAGGTTGTTAACATCAACTTGAATTTTTTTTTATCTCACATTGAGGCATAAAGGTTGCTACCCATCATTCTAATCCATTCTCCATGCCTTTATTGTATGTAGTTGTTCATCGATAAATGTCTCCATGTGGCTTCCCCACTCTTCCTGTGGCTAAATTTTTTTTAGAAAGGATTCAACCTCCTTATTTGTTGTTTGAGCTACCAATAGACTTCATCTAGATCAAAAACTTTGTGTATTATTTTGATCCATCCTCACCTTTATTTATGTTTTACATTAAAAAGGTAATGCAATAAAGTTTTTTTAAAATTGTCAATGTCTCTCTTTCAAATCCAAATAACTCAAATCCCCTATTTATATTCAAAGAATATGAATTATAGGATCCCTATAATTACCAATGACCTATCTCCTAGTCACTCTGCTCAGCATGATAGCTTCACTTCCCTCTGAGTTCATAACTCAAAACTATCATCTATGTGACTACATAAGTTCTCGCTTCATCCATAGAAAAATTAGAACTTATGGATTTAGTACATTCGAATCTGTATATTTGATGTTATGTATAGATAATTTAATCATATCTTTGAAATCAAAACAAGAGGTCATGA